>CALSBZ010041078.1:2445399-2477804 GCA_943591055.1 Gobionotothen gibberifrons
TGTGTGTGTGTGTGTGTGTGTGTGTGTGTGTGTGTGTGCTGGGGAGAAGGTGCCTGAAGGTTTTTGAAATATGACAGTAAACGAAAGGGGAAGTGAGGAGAACACGGCTACAACAACCAGAGTAATGAATCTACTAAAAGCTCCACATTTCTTAACAAATAGAAAAGAGGCATATCTGTCATGGGGAATGAAATTGCAATATACAGTAAACATGCACCGCTACATGAGTTGCTTGTTGGAGTTATAAAAACAGATCAATGAATTGAGCCCCTATTACGATCCTGACAACAAAAAAGATGAATACAAGAGAATTAAATGGGAGATTCTATGATACTAAAATGAGCTCCTGTCTCCCCATACTCTCATCTTATTTGTTTATCCTCTTAAGAGGAAAGAAAAAACCGAACCTCTGACTTTCAATGTGTCATCCAGATGACACATTGAAAGTAGTCCAAGACATTAAAACAAATTATTAAATAAAGACTTCTGAGAACATAAACGTAGTGATAATCACGTCTTTTCTTGGCCTCCGTTAAATGCAGATTAAAGCTAAGCTCTGAGAGGTGAAGGGCCTGGCGAATTGAGCCCCAACACACCAAGCCCAGGAATAGAAACAGACATAATCTAACCAAAGCCAGATATTTTTGTGAAGAAAAGAATGTTTCAACCCGGTTGGCAAGAGGCGTCTTAAACCCTTTTATAAGGTACATAAACTACACAGTGCTTCACTGAAAGCAGAACAAATTTGCTTAACTTCACAACATGCAGCGGCCCTCCGATAAAAGTGTCTGTGGCTGGCAGAGATATTGTTATCCACTTTGTTCCTCTGCCACCTTGCCAGCTTACTCCATTTTTAGCAAGACAGATAGCGATCGTCGTGGGGTAATTTAGGGATTAGACTCGAGGTGTATTGTAATCGCATACTTCTGGGGTAGCACCACAGCCATTTCAGATATCTGAGGCAAAGGCTGTCCAAGATCTTCCTTTTGTCTGTTATATAAAACAAGGGTTCTTAGAAATCCTCAGACCAACATCCAAATTAGGGATTTGTAATTTCATGGTTGCAACAAGCATAGTACATTCTGCCTGTAGTGATCCGGTAAAACATGTGAACAGTTTGATTGGAAGCATTTTCCAAACTGAGAACGTGGCACAATGTGAATTCTGAGAGACTAACCATTTAAGCCCTCCTGATTTCTCCATATTCCTCAAGCTCAGTAAGAAACGGTTTCACCAACAGCATTTTAAATGTAATGGTGATATGGTCTCATATAGGATTACATTTGACTTTGTCCTTTTTAATAACCTCGGTGATGTAGCACACATATTAAACTGTAACTGAAACACTGCAGTACACACTTAAGCTTTCCGTAAACAGATAATTAGCGGTTATTCACAATAAAACCTTCCAAAAGGAGGACATTATGAAAATAAATGAGAATTCAGTGGGAATGTCAGAGGGTAGTATTAGCTAAGGTAAAGAAACACATTACAAATCCCACGAGGTTAGTTGCAGTGTTATCACATTGTCAGTGAGTCTTATTCACAGCCGATCCCTCCGCCTTCCTGTTCCCTCTGCCCTCTGCCACAGGCTCTCTTCTATTCTTAGATCCTCCACTCCAAATGATCTACTTTTCACTTTTTTTGTCCCTATATTGCAGGCGATTCAGGTGCAATTCAGTTTGTCAGGTACAACAATGCACTTGAAAGAGGGTATTTGAATTGAACAGTGAATGTAATGTCATGTTGTATCTTGTCGTTGTTGTTCAGCTGTCTAAAGGAATTAAATGACTTCTAGACAGCTCAAAAATGCATCTTCCCTATAGGTTTCTACTGGGAGTAGTGTGACCCTACACATATAGCACTTACATGTTATGTCAAATTCATTTCAGATTCAAGCAGTAGCAGCTGTCAGTTACTAAAAACAACAGCCAAAATGTCCTTATTACAGCTGCTGCATGATAAGCTGATACTAAAAGGAAAGTGCGGGACATTACTTGAAATCGTCAAGGCAGAGCTCCATCTCAAGTCTAACGAGACATTAACAGTTCCTATATCTGACCGCTGCCTGGAGGCTCCCTCTCCCCACACTGTTGCCCTATCTGGGGCAGCAATATTTGATGAGGTTTGACAGTAGTAAAAGACTGTCCGCATCAAAAATGAAAAAGAAAAACGTTCACATTCTCACTCCAGATAATAGATGTTGCCATTCTAAGCCAATAATAGCGTCTATAATGAAATCAGTGGAGCAGAAAAGAGGCGCGCTTTCATTTCCTTATGCAGGGCCGTGCGTTTTGTACATCCCATTATTCATCAGGTCCTGGCTGCTGATAACTGTCCCATTTGCATCTGAATCAAGAATGCCTTATAATAACCTTCCCCCCCCAAAAGCACCACCCCCATGCAAATGAAGTGACCTAAAAAAGAGCAGGTACTGTATTTAGTTATTTGTGAGAAACTGTGACCTACTCTTGAAGTTGTGTTAAAGCCAAGAAGCATGCACTCGGTCTGTGGCCATGAATCCTGGCAACATCGCTGTGACAGTATTAGGATACTTGCATTTATAATTGCTGTTGCTGACCCTCTTGAAAACAAAATGTGCATCTCAAGGGGTAATTCCTAAGTAAGAATTGAAAGCAGGGGTGTCCAAACTTTTTTCACTGAGGGCTAAATACAGACAAATATTCGAAGGGCCCGGGCCGCTCACTAGAGGTGAGGTATACTGCCTCATAAGTTCAGTTAAACGTTATCAAAATCAATCAAAAGTAGGTAAATTATGCTCGATACTTGAATCTGCTTTAAGAAAAACAAACAGCCTACATCCCAGCTCTCCAGAGAGTTTCATTTAATTTGTTAGCAGCTCATCCCTTACAACAGGAGCCCCAGATAGATTATCATAAGAGGAAATAGGAAGTGTATATTTCAAGTTTGTTATGTATATAAGTTATTGGGCTTTTTTCTTATCGACTTTGTTAGAACATATTTTCAAATGTAATTGACTGAATTGATTGTAGATTGGGCTTATTAACACATGAACTGTGTAATATATGTCTACAGATATTTAAGTACAATACAAGAAAAGCTAAAATTTAATTTGTGGGCCGTATTCAATTATACTTTTTGAATTAGCTGAGGGCCGATTCAAAATGTCCCACGGGCCTCATTTGGCCCCCGAGCCGTAGATTGGACACCCCTGATTTAAAGTATATTAAACATCTGGATGCAATGTTCAAATATCCTTTGATAAAAGTGGTTCCTATATTTCCTTACTCCCAAAGCGGGCAGTTTCCTGAGGATGTCTGTATCCATCTTGCCTCCTTTTGTCCTTGACATGTCCTACTTCTATGAACAAAAGACAGGGTAAGAGTGCATCATAGAAAGCATTGAATAATCTTGGCCTTCCTTTTCAGAGAATGTTTGACTCACTTCAGTAAACCCTTGAGTGTTAAATCCCTGCTGCTAGCCAGGAACACACCATCTGATATTTGTGATCAATCATAACTGCGGGAAAAGATTGCACTGGCTCAAAATAATAAAAAAGATGCTATCCATAAAGGGGCGACCTGTGGAGGGATAAACTCCTAGGAGTAAAGTGTAGCTGCGCCAGACAGACTGTTCCAAACCCCCTGTAGACGGACAGATTAATGGAGTGTGCTTCAATATAAAGTAATGGTCTTAAACCTAAAATTAAGTTGGGTGCAATCCTCAGCTGTCTCACAACACGGTCAGGCAACACACTGTATGGTCATGTGTGATGTGTTGAATCATGGGTAGCTTGCTTTTATGTGTAAATCAATGTATACTCGACCATTTACCGACTATACAGTAAAAGCTATTCTAAACCCTGCATTTACATAACAAAACATGTCCAAACAAACACGCACACAATGTCTGGTTCACACATGTTACAAACACAAACAATTCCTAATGCCAGAGGGCAAATGGGTAGTAAAGGGGAGTGGGGGTCTTTTGTGCGTACTCTGACTTTAGGTCGTGGCCATTAAATAAGCTGCCGCTACAGAGGTGAGCTGCATTGACAATGATGTATGGGGGAAACACAAATCATTGCTGTTATGAATTGGTTGGCTCTGGTGCGGACAATGCTTGCACACACGTGCACACACATATACATGCAAACACGCACAGAGACACTCACAAGCAACTGCGCACACATACATTACACACAAACAATAGGCAGTGGTAGAGCCAATAGTATCTAGCTCTCTTCCAGACAAATTCAATTTTCATCCAGGACATATGTAAGCTGATTAAAACAGCCAACAAAGACTGGAGAAATATGTCACATCCTTCAGGACTGGACACAATATTGAGTGCTGCTTTGGCAATGCACTCCTTTTGCTTCACCCCTCTCTTTCTCTCTCTAAGTCCCCGCTCTTTTCTCGAATGACCTTTCTGTGTCACCTGATGCCACCATGCATCACTTTCTTTCTTTTCTCTTTCACTTTCTTTTTCTTCACTCACTAGATATTTTTCCTACAGAGCTGCCCTTGAAAAGGAAGACATACAGTACTATTCATTATACTGTATGCATAGTAAAACATGCTATGAATGCCCTATATTTATCTGCTGGCATGTGCAGTGGTTATCTAAGCTCGAAGCACAGGTGCCTTTCATGTCATAAACCATCTGAAAACGTCATAGTAAAATAATAATTTGAATCACCCATCCCGCAGTTGCAATATAACAAAGGAACGAAGTGGCGGAGGCTTTGTCTGTGCACTTGTGGCTGGGGTGGAGCCTTGACAGTCAGAAGTATGTCAGGCACACACATGTCGATGCACCAGGGGCGTCACAATGTCTGTTTAGCCACTGCAAAATAATGTCATATCACAAGAAGATGTGTGAAAAACACAATTGAATTATGAATGATAGGAGGTTAATTATGGATGGAGGGAAGGCAGAAGTAATGCCTTAGACATTTCCTTGAAACACATGGTTGGATTCATGGCTCTGGACCCACTGCACTCTCCTTGGCAAGTAACAAGTCAGACTCTTTAATTAGCTAGTCTCCACTGATAATGGTTGGTCTTTGTTGCGTGTGGATGTATTCAACCTCATTTTTGTTAAGGAACACTTCAAATGAGTGCATAAGATGAATGTGCTTAACTTAAGTTGACAAGGAAAACTGTGCTCTTGTCGACAATAAAGCAGCACAATTATTATATGAAAAGCAATTATAATCACAGCTCATCCTTATAGGATGATGTGAAAAGTGATTGTCAAGACAGACATAAAAGGAATCCATTAAAAGAAAGAACAAAACATTGAAGTTGACTAGTGTCAAAACTTTCTTTTTAGGCAAATATCCTGCTTTCAATCGTTTTTTAGATGTACTTAATGGTGATGATATATATTTGACAGGTATAATATCTGTCCTTTTCATGGATCTAAAGTTATAGATCTTTTGTTTGATGCAATCAACCATCTGCATTTATGTGGACAAATGATTCCTTTGAAAGAGAGCCGCACCTGGAGCTCTGATGGATTGAACATGCTGTCAACCACAAACAAAAGCAATACCCTCCAAAAAGGGGGTCCAAGATTTAGTTCCATAGCAAAGAATGGGGGGCATACAGCCTGGGTTGGTAGGGTGACTTAAAGACAAGCAAAAGGATAAGGGTGGAACTAACAAGGGGCGTGCCTCCGCCTGCATGGGAAAAAAAGGCAAGGCCATTGGGGAATGAATGATGTTCCAGACACCCTTGGGGTCTTGATTTGGGGTCTTGTGACCCCTGCAGGTTGTGAGGAGTTGTAGGAGGTTTAGTCAAACGGCCCCACTGCTTTTGTGTCACTGTCGTGACAACTCACCCTGTGCAGCTTGTAGGCATAATTGAACTTTTACTGACAACAGCACATTCTCCTCTGTCACCCACCAGCTAAAGGCTTCAGCTATTCAACAACCCCCGGCTTTCAAATATAATAAGGAAAATATCTGAATCATGTCAGTTAGTAACAGGAAACTGAACATTTTGTCTTACATCTTCCAGACTTCTGTTTGGCAGTGAAATGCAATTTCCAACAAAATGTTACACAGCTTTTTTGAGTTATGAACAGTGTTGTTACACTAAGCTCACTCTATATCCGTCTCCTCTAGCCATATCAGCCATGTCTCTAACTCTACCTAGATATAAATATATAACACTGCTTATTGTAATAAAGAGATGACTAAGCCTAAATAGTAATTACATAATATCATACATTTATGCAGGTTTCATCAGTGGATATATGCAGGTAAGACTGATGCCAGTCTCAGTATAAATACAATTGCAATTCCAATAGTGCAGTGTCTTAATAAGGACAAAGATATGAAAGACATTTCTATTGGGTTCAAGTTTGAAGAGAAAAGAAGAAGAAAGGAGCTGGCTCTGACATTGTCAGGTCCAAAGGAAGCCGAGGGTCCTGGAGAAGCCAGGGTCTGCCGTCCGCCTGTTGCAGTCCGCAGCACTCAGAGCCTTGGGACATCCACATGGCCCATTCACCCTGCTATACTGAAACATTCAAAGCCTCGCTTCCAAAGGGCCACACTTTTGTTCCTTCACAAAAGGCAAGACCAGAGGTTCTCCCATAAATGGGAACTCCGTTCAAAATCAGATTATTTCCAGTGAAATCCTCCTTTCTCCACCTGCCAGTTAACTATGTCAGTGCCATTGTGTTTTCCTTGAAAAAGCTCTCCATTTTGGCATAATGGAGGCTGGATGTGTATTATTGCTTTTACTGCCATTTATTCTTGAAGGAAAGAGGCACACCCCACCCCCACACTCCTTCCTCTCCTTAGATTTTTATTGAAGAAAATCTGGGCCACATGCCCCAGAGGAACGCAAAGTGCTTTAATTCATTCGCACCTTTTCTCTCCGGCTGCCATCTCCAAGGCCTCTTTTTATGCCCAGAAGTGATTTGTTCAGGCTGGACCATCAAAGCAATTATGGTAGCGGCCTGCTTCCCTATTATGAGGAGAGATGACTGACAACACAGGGATGGTGCGGGGGTGGAAGGGCACTTGGCTTCAATTTATTTGATCTAAAAAAAACATTTTTTTTTCATTGGCATCCACTCATGTAACAAAACCCAAACAAACTTGAGAATGTTTGACTAAAAACCTCTTATCAAATTATCTTTATAACCTTTTTCAATTACCTTTCTCACCTTCATGGGCAATGAGATTGTGGGCCACAGATGGGTGGTGCAGGACAGAGGATGCCAGCCGTGTAACAGAATACTGAGGGGCATGGCAGGCAGTGATGTGTAGCAATTAATGTAATGGACATGAGAGAGAGTACAATCCATGGACTAATGAGAATGTCTTATATTACAGTGCAAATGCACAGGGTCGCCAAGACTCCTATCATTACAGGGCTATAGGAAGATGGCTCACCACAGAAGGGGATACTCCATAAATGGATAACGCGTAGAGAGCAGAGTACGGCGCCACTGAGCCGGTGTTCCATCCAAGAGTAATAATTCTGCCTGGAGTGACACAGGGTCATTGGGATGGATGGAAACAGGATGTGAGGCTAAAGTATTCATTTAAAGAAAAACAGGGCATTAGGTTGAAGAGGGGGGTGGTTGAGGAATGTAGAAAAGTGAGGTTGATAAGGAAGAAATTAGAGTAATACTAGGGTAAAAGCTGGAAGTGAACGTGTGAGTAAGGAGAGTTATAGAGAGGAGGACTGGGTGGAACGGGACGGAAAAGAGATGAGAGAGCATAGTTTACAGACAGCAATGAAGCAATATGACACATTGACTAATCAGTCTGCTGTCTTTTTCTTTCACAAGCTGTCATCTCTGCCATCAAGCAATCAGGACCTTGTGCCTCTTCCCCTCTCATTGACTGATTCCCCTGTTCAATTATTCAAGGTTTATAAGCAGGAACCATCCATTCAGCAAGCAGCCGATCCAGTAAAATAATAAAAGGGCTGCTTCTTCAGCCATATTGACTGTCATAAAACTTTTACAATTGGCAAAAGACAAATCTATATCTCAGACAGACTGTTGCCACCACCGTAAACACATTAAGGGTGGTATTAGGAGTGAAGAAAAAGCCATATTGTGTAGGGGGACTTTAACAATGCCCACCATAAATGATTTTACATGCTCTTTCACTAATCATAATGTATGCTGGCTTGTATTTACAATGATGGAAGGTTATATTTAGACGTGCAGAAATACAGATATTTGTATGTATGTGATAAGATGTAGGGGAGATGCTGTATGTGTGATTTATGTGTTCAAGCTGACCCACTGCCCCCGTAAAAAGACCCTATGCGAGTCATGTTGTTACACAGAAATCAGGTTAACTGCTTCCCTACTAAGGAACGCTAAGCTTCAGTAAACATTACCAAATACACAGCTCACACACACAGTCACACAAACCAACATGCACGCAAAAAAAAAAGATCAAACGTTTGGACACACACTCCCTCCCTTCACTTGTCGGAAATCTTAAGGAACATCACAGCTCCCATATGCCATAATCCTCCCCGAGGGCAACAGTGACCTGAGCCACTGGAAGAAACTCATCTAGAGTGGAAGGGAAAATAATAATAATAATAGTTGAGGTAATGCAGTGTGCAGCCTCATCCTTTACTTAGCTGGCAATGCCTTCAGGGTGCAGATGTTACAAACTCAGCAACCTCCAAAGGCTTTTCCACTAATGCATGACCCTCTGTACGGTTGGACTACTTCTCAGGCCTTCACCCTTACACAGCATCGGAGCTACTTTTACATACCGTAAACCTGCTCAAATACACACACAGAAACAAACACATTCATAGCACACATACATCAGACACAATTATATCTGTGCAGGTATACCCGCCAACTGTCAAGACAGACTACGCTGTCACTCCAACACACACTCAAAACACAAATGTCTACCCTTTACCATCCACAGGAGGAAGAGGCTCTGAACTCTGTGGCAAACTGTCTATTTTTAAACTTGACATATTCGTCATCTCTTAGGGGAGTGACATTGTAATTTATGGAATTCATGAATACCAAGCTGTTGTGTTCCCATCTTGTTTTATTTTCTCCCACCTTCTCAGCACGGCAACTGTTGTGGATGAATTCGAATGAACTCACGGATGCAGTTGGGTGGGATCCGTGTCTCCATAAGAGCACAGATGCCAATCAGCTCTTACTGAAGGAGCTCGGTGGCTCATCATATCATCTTGGGACTTTTTGCAGAATGTGTTGTGGAGTTGTAACCCATTTATTTCCTCTTCAGCCACCAGGGGAAGGATACAATTGCTCTGAGATACAAAAGGTGTACAGGCAAACACTGTGATTTGGTTTCTCTGTCTCTTTATCCTCTACTATTAATCCTACAAAAGTGAGTCTCAAGCCAGACAACTGATCCCCTCTCAAAGAAGATCCCATTAACCCAGTTTTATTAGACACTATCACTTTTAAATCAGCTGCTTAATCTCCATTTATATTTTGTCGCAGCTGATCTCAGACTTGCATAACAATGTTAATCAGAATTGTAGATTAAAACAGCTGATTTTAATTAATCTAATGATAGCGATGTAGGAAACTGAAGTGTAGTTAGTTAAAATACAATTTCCTCAGCCATTTTCAACTTGGCATTCTTTGCTCATCTACAAGACAAAGGTCCTCTGGCAGACCTTTGGCCAGAGATATTGGCTTCCAAAGCTAATGGTCTCAAATTGTACACTTGTGGGTAATTAAGCGTCGCCGTTCCCTCAGTAGCTTACAACAGCAAATATGTCATTGTGAGAATAAACATAAATTACACTGACACTCATTACATTCTAATTGCAACATCCAATGTTATAATGATAAGCAAAAGGCACAACATGTCAGAAACCAACATAAACAATATGTAAAGCTATAACAAAATAAAAGACCATTGTAAACACTAGGCATTAAATAGAGCGTGCATTTAAAACCCCTTATGGGTATTTGGTGGTCAACTGCAACGTGCTGCATGCACTTAATGTGGCTCTGAGTGCCGCTGAATATTGGGAAACTCATACAGGGAGTAATTTGACCCCACTCAAATCCGTCCATCAGACACTAACCAAATAGAAGTCAAAGGAACGAATGAAGAAAGACAAAGAGATAAAAGAATAGAGAAGCGGCTAAACCATTGGGATTAGAGTAACTAAATGGGCCATATCACTTTTCCATTACCAGAAAGGAATAGCTATTTCAAGTGCTGGAATTTAAATAAAAGGTGAACTCTGTCCCCCCGCCGTCTTTTGTTCATCCACGTGTAAATGTACCATTATATCTTTTCCGTTTATGCCATCTCTATATGAGCAAATGGAGATTTGCCATCACATCCTTGAGGCACATCAATAAATAAACTTGACGCAAATAAACAGATAAATAAATAAATATGAAGAGGCTCGCAAATGGGCATCAGTCAGCATTAGTGATGGAACCATGTCAAGCACAATCATGCTTGACTGGATGGGGAGTGCCTGAGTTTAGAGAGCATTCTTGCTGATTGCACATCCAGAGAGTGTGTGTGTGTGTGTGTGTGTGTGTGTGTGTATTATTTTGCTTTTTACCTTCATTTAACCCTCTAGGTCTGTCATGCCCTCTTTAACTCTTTATAGCTATCACTATCGATGCATCTGTCTTTTACAACACACCCACTCCATTTCACATGATTCCATGCCTCTACCTTGTCCCTGTCACATACATACCTCTCTCACCACAACATAAATGACATCACACCTTCTTTGTCTTTCAATCCTTGTTGAGGTCAAATAGATTGAAAGTTTCAGTGAGCTTTTGTTACTGTCTAAATGGCTGTGTCATCTGTTTCCCTCTCTTTGTGTTTGACATCATTGAATTGCCTTTAACATATCTACATATTTTGTTTCAGTCATAAGTCTTAACAGCAGTACTATTTATATGATATATGTTCACTGATGCAATAGCGACCATCACTCAGAAAATACAAAAAAGAACAGACTTCTTCTTGGCCTGAAAGTCAGGGCTTTTTCATGTCTCTAACAATGAAATGCTTATTATTGAGCTTTTGATTTTGTTGTTCAGACAGCCATTATTTTTTTAGTTGCATAAATTCATGAGAGGTAAACAAAACACCTTGGCTGTAAAAATGTGCAACGTGTGCACATCCCACTAAGAGTGTGGGAGGATTTAGTGATGCCAAACATTGTATTTTACACTTTTAAACTAGTGTTAATTAAAGGGTGCAAGTTAATCCAATAACATGTTCTAAGAGGCATCAGAAATAATGAACCTTTTACCTTTATTTTGTTGCTCACAATCTTAAAATAAGGCAAGGAAAGGCTGTCAGGCACTAAGGCTTTAACACTTCCTATTATACATCAACTTATCTCAACATTAACGTCAACATTAAACTACAAAAGTAACTTGGGTTTGTTCTTTTATCAGTTATGTTTTTTCACGCACATATCTTCATTCCCAAATGCATCATAATTTATTTGCATACATTATCATAATTATTTTTTTTCCCTCCTGTTTCTACCTTCCAACTACATGAAGGTTACACAATGCTGATAGTGTTCGATGTGTTATATCACAGGGGACTATGTAAAGTGTTAATGCCAGTGTCACTTTCACTTGCTGCCAAAATCATCTCAGAAACTTTGTTAACTAATTATGCTTTATTCATTTTGGTGGATTTTGAGATATTCTCAACATTAGCATATTCAAATAACTTCAACGCTGGAAGCACAACTTTCTTGCACTTCAGACAAGGGGAGTATGACTTAATCAACACCACTGTAAAACATGTTGAATTCATTTTGTAACACTATTAATTGAAGTGTGGAAAACTCAGGAAAGCAATGCTGCCCGATCTACCGACTTTTACATGCATTTCAGAATTGCAATTTCTTTAATAGCCTTATTCCAAACATCACCTTAAATAGCATGTCCCATTAAATGAAACATTTAACATCATTTGACACATTCTCTTTCGTCTGTATCACTTGGGAATTACTATGATCATTCTTCTCCTGGACGCCGTTACTTTTCTATACCTCCTTATTACAGACATCAAGCCAACCTAATGGGAATGTAAAATATTAATTCCACCTCATTGAGGCTGACAGATTGTGGATTGTGACTGACACTTCAAATGCAAACATCAGCCAATACATTATATCTTATAATTCAATGATAGCCACATTAAGGTGGTAACAAAAAAACATGACAGCAGAGGAAGCAGCCTTTTATTCTGGCACTGCCTCCTATTGTCAGTGGAACACACAACCATACAGGATGGCATGCTATTCCACTGCACATTATTTGTTCTCTAGCCGATCATCAGTTGGCCCTGCTGTATGCCTAATGAGCGATAAATAAGGTTTAATTCAACCGACACAAGTCGCCCATCCTTCAACACTAAGCATGATGGCCTGGGCGAGATTCCATTGGAATTATATGAGGGCAATTTTTCAGCAAGTGGGACGGTCGGACATTCACAGGCATTCCTTTGGCTCCGCAAGTTTATAGGTCTATTAGGAATTCATCAAACAATGAACGCTATCAATCTTATTGTGTGAGTGTGCCCTGGGTAAAAAATAAGATGAAACCTTCCATTATGGGGCCTCCAAAGCATATTTGCCCTCCAAAATTGATCTAGCATTGACAATTTACACTTAGGGTGACCTTTCATAACTGCCCACATACTTGAAAGCCAATATTGTTTGGAGAGTGAGCAAGGAAAAAACTCAGCCCACTGCAAACGCTCCAGGATATTATTGAATATGATAAGCTAGTAGAAATGTTTTGCTCTGCAGTTGTTGATGTTCCAATGGCAGGAGGGCTGAGTACTTTTTACATCAATGAGGACCTATGCAATTAAGACATAAGACAATATGTGACACATGTGTTGAGAGTTCTGAGTCTATAATAAGACCAGGTCATTGACTTTATTTAAAAATTAAAATAAAAGTGTTACTATGGGAAGCAGGCTCCACATGCTAAGTCTCAGACATGGAGTTGTAAAAGGGCATAAAGACTTCAAAAGGGCAAGCAGCCCCCTGTCGATACCCTGTACTAAAGTTGATACCTTCAGTATATGTTAAACGAGAGACCCCTCATTTCCTCTTAAAGAGACCGCCTTTTATTAAGATTTGATTTATCCTCCCAAAATGGCTCCATGTCACACTTCACTAACTTTATTTCCTTTCTTGGCAGAGTCAAGCAACGGATCAGTTATGCGTCAAGGGTACTCAAATGGTACATCAAATCGTCATCTATATTTTCATGATGGGGTTTCGGCTGTGGATAAAAAATGATCGGGTCCAGAGAAAGGCCCTATGGGTCAATGGAAGGGACAATGGCTCTGTCTATGCCCTCGGACGTCAAAATGTAAATGTCGTGGCTGTCCATGCCTCAGTCCTTTTCAATATGCCTTTCCCTTTGGCTGTTGAAACATATCCTTATCTATGAGAAGCAGGTGATAGATTTAGACCAGCATGTCTCTACAGTGCTGTGCTCCCATCTACTCTATTGATATCTCACATCTACTAAGCAATCCAAGCTACAGGAAAAGAAAGTACCCACACCCTCTGGGTCTCATAGCCCCACATCATATTGGCTCTACTTCCTGTAGGATCACCTCTGGGGTCGCCGCAATGAATAACATCTATCAACGCCCTGAAGTGGAAGCCAGGAGCTTCTGGAGGCAAAAGGCTTTAGTCCTCAACTCAGAGAGCCTACAGCAACAGTCCCTATCTGATATGTGACACAAGCTTGCACATGTGTGCGTGTGAAACAGTGCAGGAGAACAACTGCTGGAGAGGTTGAGAGACAACAAGAGAGAGATAAAGCGATGGGTACAACATATGTGTGAGCAAATTAATTGCTAAGGGAATTGCGATCACTATCGCATCCTGTGATGTAATTTAAGAAACAAATGGGTGATTTGCCACCAGATCAGGGGAAAGATGAGAAAATAGCTGCCAGGCTGAACATAGTATGGCTGTGGATAACAAACAAGAAATAAGTATTAAAAGATCATAAGTCAAAAAAGGGGTTAGGGAATGTAAGAGAACCAGAGGCCATTCTTTATCGTTGCCACCGTCTCCTTCTTACAGACATTTCCCTTTAGTCTTTTCATCTGCCACATGTATCCCCTTTCTTCCCTTTAAAATTTCATGAGAGAAAATAGGTAATTTAATCTTCATTAAACTTACAGGGGGCCCACTCTCTGGCCTGACCGGCTGAATTAACTGCGAGGCCTCGGGGGGATTAGACAGTTGGGCTGAAATTCCGTAACCCTGACAAGCATTATATCATTGCATCTCTATTTTTTAATGGGAACGAGGTGATCCCTCCCTCTTCAATGTCAAATAAGTCCTTAAGAGGCTTACTATATAGAACACAGGAGGGAACTTTTGATGGACTGCCTTGTGAAGGTGAAGAGAGTAGGGCAGAGGAAAGGAGATAGGTCCTGGTTTGGGATTGTAATGACGTTGAAAAGGCAGTAAATAAATAAGATTAGCTTGGTCCTCTTTGAAATCTGATTAATGTGTCTTTTGGGATGCCCCCCCATGAAAGACCTACTGAGTCTGTGGCTTTCATCCCTGACCGAAAATCGATGAGCCAGGATGTATGAGAAGCTCCTGCCCTCTACCCACCAATCTCTTGCAGGATACCCAGGTAACTGTCTCACAATAAAGAGTATCATTTATTTACTATCGCTATTCAAGTAGAACTTTGACATATAAAGCGCACTGTCTTCAAAAAAAATATACAGTGTTCAACCAACATGATTCAACACTCACTACTTGATAGATTATCTTCCTGAAATGAGACTGAACCCACCAAATAAATGCTTTTCTGGTCTCCATCAATCCACCCAGCTTCTGTGTGTTGAATTAGGACTGGCTGGTGTAATTGCATAACACATGAGTATGGCCTCCCGGGTTAGGTTTTCCATCTTACACAAAGTGGAGACAAGGAAATGGGAAATGCTTCCGGAATTGGGTGTAATTGTGACTGGCGGCGCCTTGAATTGTGTTCTGTCTGACACATGAGGTAGTCTACGGCAGTATAGTTTAGCCTGAAGGACGAGAAAAACTACACGCCAGGTTTAAATGAACTCCTTTTGACGTAAGTGGAGATTCTTGTGAGCGACTCTCTCTGGTGCCCGCTGCTCGTTTGAGGATGACAGAAGGTTAATCAAGCTTTAAAGCATGAGATTACAACAGACAACAGACAAGCAGGATAGAATAGATTTGGCTCACTGTCTGATACAACTACTCGAGGAACCTTCTCCACTAATACATTCAGGGTATGAAAAGCTGTCATTCTGCACGTCAGAGAGAAAGCTAATATGTACCCAAAAAAGAACACAAACATGATTGCTGCTGTACTGATCCGAAAGTCAAAACTTCATTCGGTAAATACTGACTAGACCTTGAAAGTTTCTCCATTTACAAAAACCCAACGTTTTTAGTGGCGGGAATGTCTTTTGTCACCAAATTATCCGTCGCTGGGGAACTTAACTGTTTACTTTTTACAGACCCTTCAAAAAACTGCCTTTACCTCAAACTGTGTGTAATGGTTTTTGATTGTCCCTACGCAAGCTTTCTAAATCTGATCTGGAAACGAGTACAATCGCTATAGAGCGTAGGGGGAATATGTTTCATCTCATGAAAGGGGACAAAAATAAATCTTTAGGCACATATTCCCCCTATGCTGTATAGCAACTGAACTTATTTCCACATTCCATTAAAAAAAAAAATCCATTGAGCCTGCATGTCAAAAGGATTTTCCCCTCTCATCACCTCAGAGTAGAGCATCCATGCAGCTGTTTATCAAACCATACTTTAGGTTCCATATCAGTAAACAGGGACCCACAGTGAATAATACATGTTGGTAGCATAGTGATGTGTACTAGCAGAAAAAAGTGCACTGGGAAGGAGCTGATGCAGGGAGAGCCATCATGAGAAGCACAGTTGTCTAGCAAGTATAAGAAACTAGGTTGCAGTCATACATAATTTTATATCAGGCAAAAACAAAGAAAGCATTCATAACCCTCATGTTCATTCAAACATTCAACATAGCAGCGCTACTCTGGGGGTTCATGAGTATCCCCACGTCTAACCAGCGATTGTCATTTAGTAATGTCCATAAGCTGTGCAACTCATATCCACCAACAAAGTATTCTTTAAAGACAGCGTTCATAGCTATGTGTCAGCGAACCAATGTCCTCTCCTTGCTTTGCTTAAATTACCTTAAGTTTCTTCTTCTGATTTGAACTACGGTTGTTCTGAGAAAATACATATATATAAAGACATTTGTTTAGCGAAACACTCAATAGACTTTTGACAGATACTCCATTAAGACACGAGCATAATGTCAGGTACTTGGACATGCAAACACAACAGATCAAATATATATAATAGCGAGAGACATTTTTGAAACACGCAGCCGGGTTGCAGCCAATTCATTCTAAGCCAAATGTGCCTAAAAGTAGGCCTGCACAGCACAGCACAGCATAGCTTACGAGACAAGAATCCTTCAGAAACAGGCATACAAGTATCCAGGTTGCTTTGCACATCAGTGAGACGATGAAATACAAATAAAGAAATATATCACACAAAACCATTATTTGTATACTGGACAGGTGGTTCCAGCAGAACATTTCCTAAACATTGCCACAAGATAGCAAATTATATCATGCTGTGACAACATAGGCAAACAGGAAGAGCAAGACATTGAGACGATAACTGGAGCTGCTCTACAAGGCAGAAATTATGCATAGTCAATCAAAAATGATTTCCTTCAAGTAAAGTGACCGCTGCCAGGATTGTATTAGTGTGACAGGATTAAACATTTCAGATCAAAGGGCTAACACAAGGGCAACTTTAATAATAGTGTACTTAACTGTATTGGATCTTAAAGGTATTGAATGTAAGATTGACATCACGTCGTTCAGCAGCATTATTGTCCGTTACAGGCTGTCCAGTAAAGAGTTCCCTTCTCTTGTACTGCACATGCTAATGTTATGCTATGCTTAAAACATATGTATTACTGGTTTTGAAATATATTGTAATATGTTTAAGTTATATGTGTTGCATTTCTTTTGTATTGTCTGCTCTAAATATCAGTGGCGAACCGTCAGGGCCTTCAAGGTATTCAGAGAATACCCTGGAACACTCAGATAAAACAAACAAAAAATCAATTTAATTATATAAATAAAATGTAATAAAATGTATATAAAATGAATAAATGAGAGTCGTATCTGTGTTGTTGATCTGTAATATTACAGTGTTACGTTGATTTGTTTGTCCTTCTCGGACCATGCACTACACATTTCAGTGGTTTTGTGTTAGAAAAGAAAGCAACCAATCAGATCTTGTTATCCTTCAACCAAGGTATTCTATATCCTTGATCGAATGCCCTGGCCGTTGCACTGAATGAGAGCGTACGTTTGGACTGACAGTTTGATCAACCAATCATATATTGATGTGTAGCCAATGGGCGTATTCTTTCAGAATTTCCCTCGGTTCCAGGGTATTCTAGAAGGCCCGCTAGTTCACTGGCTCGAGACAGAGGATCTATAATCTGAATGCGACGAAGCAATTCATGCCGTTTTATTGTTTTTAACGTTGAAATGACAAGTGCAACAGGTGAATATAAAGTTGTTGCGGAATTGACAATTCAGTGAAAAGACGGACATTATAATGCCGCGGGGGTGGGGTGTCTACAGAAGGTCCAGTTGTGATAGACACGGTTCGCCACTGCTAAATATACATATGTGCTAAGAGAATTGGTTCCTTACACAGATCATAAGGGAGAGAAAGAATAATATCAACGTAAAGCTCTGCTTGTGGTCTTGGCTAAATACAGACCAGTAATAATTAGTCAATGTTTTCACATGACATTGCAAAATTGAAGTTTAGGATATTTTAGACGTCTTTTTTTCTCAATGAGGAGCTGCGTGTTAATAGGAAGCAGATGTTGTCTTGGCTGTAAAGAAATTTAATTTAACACTTCCATGGTTGCTTTTTTACATAGAGTTAATCTTACATGTTATACCTTGTCAAACGTTGCCTAGTCAAGTTCAGTAACACAGCACAATTCTCTGCATGTTGTAGACCAGCTCAGCTTAAAGAAGGAAGGACTTGTGAGTTATCCAGCAAAGAGAAGTGCAGCAAGAGGCAGGCTCGTGCTCTATGTGGGTTAACAAAGGTATTTTAAAGCACACACCTAGTGTTCTGTTACCAGAGTTAGCACCCGGCCACCGAGAGGATGGACTGGAAGGGCTTTGATCACCTGGAACAATGTTGGTGATACAAATAAAAAAAACAGAAAAACAAGAAGAAGGGAAGGATGGAGAAAAGGGGAAAGAGAAAAGGCCATCAGAGGTGACACATTGCAGATATAAGGCAGGACATATCCACTCCCAGAGTTTTGTGAAAAATACATTTTCTTAAAAAGCTGCACACACATGTTTACACAGACACAGACTCAAGTTACATCCAATCCCAAGAAAGAACAAGATGTGAAGAAAGTAGCTGGTTCTTTTTTAATGATAGGCAGCATTATAGGCGTTGACATAAGAGTGAAGGGTGTGTGAGTAAGTGTCACAATTATTTTGATGATGTTTATAATGAAGTTACATGATCTGTCATGCATTATATATTTAGACATGGTCTTTGATTAACAAAAACATTAACACATAATTATGTATCATAACTTGCATTACATTGCCTATGATCATAGCATAACGGTACGTCCACACAGCAGCGTTAAAAAAAATCTTCCAACGCTTCTGCCCATTCACTTTGAATGGGGTGACGTCACTTTGCCTCACTTTTCGCCGAACTGCATTGTGGGAAGCAAAGCGGAGATTTCCAGGCATCTCAGGATTCAAAAGTTGAGCAATGTTCAACTTTTGAATCTTTTGAAGCTTTCGGTACAAGCTCTAGCCAATCAAACCGCTGCTTGTGTGTCAGGGGCGGGAGATTCATGTGATTGGTCGAGCTTCAGACACGCCCGCCGGCAAGCTTTTTCCAAAGCCGCTGTGTGGACGTACCGTAAAGGGTTGTGTAAGTGTGATAATGTGACCCAGGCAGTGTTAGAAAAAGCCTGTGTCCTGGCCTTGTCATCAAACGGGTAACTTTCCCCCCTTACTTATCTGTAAATAATGATCTTCTTTATATCAATTCAAATGGACCATATATTGTACACCATCAGAACATATATCTTATTTGACTAATTCTGCTTATAATAACAATAGATAATCAGACATGACAATAATTGTCACTTTAAACAAAGAGTACATGACAGTCGATTTGCAATTGTAAATCCCAATTGTACATTTTGCCCACTAACCCTTTTATAATATATATTAGACAGAAAATGACTTGCTGAAGCTTACAATGATATGTTCATTTGTATTGCTCGCTTTGCAGTGTGTACCCAGACTTACCTTATCCAGCTATGGTCTGATTTTTCTCTCCTCTTTTTTTTCTACCATGATTGCAACTGAGGAAATGGCAGCACCTGTGGCTCTTCCACAGAACTATGACTTGCATATGAATTGACCCTGGCACCCCGACCAGGTGGAACTCCCCTGGGTACAGGCCATTTAACGTGGCATAATTAAATGTTTTAACACCAGGATTACACTAAATCAGCCTCGGTCCAACTGAAGCCAGCATGGCTACATTATCATAAGTGCTTTATGAATGGCAAAGGGACAATACATTGCTAATGACCTGCACTGGGCCACACGTGTACTTGTTTCTGTGACAGCTTTTCTTCATTGCACATATGTTACTGTTTAATGTGTGTACCAATCATGAATCCTTGGAACCAGACAAAAGACATAGGACTACACACTAAGTATATACAAACTGTAGAGCAAAGATTGTTGCATGTGATAAAAAGGAAACTATTAACAACTAGAAGGCTCAGGTGGTCCTTTCTGCACACAGGTGAGAGTATAAATTGTCACATACCATTTCGCGGTGTCCTTTTTCTCCGATCACGGAAGGCAGCTCCGGACTGCAGGGCTTCCATTAGGCTATCCATTACACCAGTCTCATCTCCCTCTGTAAGAGAACACATGATAGAGGCAAACAAGTTTACTGGACCAAACACAACTAATTACATAATAACATGCATATAGGTCTTTACATGTACAAACACACACACACACGACTGGTCTAATTGTAGGTATTCTGGAGTGGAAACAATGGATGCCCTCTAACTAAAGGTGCATAAACAATCACCTTACATCAAAGCAAGAGTGAGCTGAATGAATAAACAAGTCTTTTATAGAGCACAGGCCTGAGTGAGACAGAGGCCTGTCACTCAGGCCTGCGCTTTTTTTTTCAGTAAACAGTTTTAGAGGAGGAAAAATACACTTAGACTGTAGCAACTAATACAGGCAGAGGAGCCTCAGGATGAAAGCATCCACTGATGGCCATTGACAGATATTCTTTCTGTGGCTAACGCAGGGGAGCTAAGTGCTCTTTACAAAGATTTAGTGGGGAGCCGCTCGATACCCGGGCCCTCTATCATTGTTCAGTCAATGACACCAGGACCGGCCTTCGAAAAACATTCCCCCTGCCCACGGTTTTAGCTGTCGTGGGGATCCATGAAACTAGAGAACTGGAGGCAGTTGGCCTGCATGGTGAAAAGACAGGTAGGAGACACGTAAAGTGCTATGAGGCCAACAGCATGACAAGTTGTGCCCACACTGCACATGCAGCATACGGAAAGAGAGTTCAAAAATAAGCTTAGGTTCCATATCTGGGTCATCTATCTTTACGCCCCAATACTAATGAGTCAGAGGGACACCCTTTTTATCATTGTGGTCCAGAACAGACATTATTTTAAACTAGGATCATTAGGGTGACGTATTGTGGAGCTGGAGACTTGGCCATCAATTATTTTCCATACATGAGTGAACTAGCTCTTCCCCATGTTTACCATCGGAGTCCAGGCATCTTGTTTTTGTACTGCGATAAGAGCTAGAGCAGAAGGGTAATATTTGAAAATAAGTGGAGACAACTGCTACTTTCAGCACAAAGCACTTTTTCAGACACTGTGGTGATCAATCTTTTGTTATTCTCGTGTTCCCAAAAAGACACGACACTCAGCCAAATTGAATTTATGAACAAAACACGTTGACACAGAATGCTACACGATTAATAGAAGGAAATGGCACATATTTTGCCATCATCAGAGAAAGTAGGGCCTGCTTATGCTTTCACCTTCTCCTCCAGCAACAAACCAACCAACCTGCAATCATTGATGCAAGTGAACGAAGACAGAACAACTAAGAATATAAACACATTCTTATGCAAATTAAAAAAAAAGCAACTCTTCACTCAAACTCACACACATTTCTGTCTATATCTCATTCCTTGTCTTTCTTCCTCAAGTCCTTCCCAAGGGCTACTTATAAATCAAAGTATATGTTCCGGCTGTGTGCTGTGCTTAAAAGCAATTCCGATTAAATCAAGCTTAATTAGACCAGCTTTATCAGAACAAAACCAAAGCTGAGCCAAGCAGTGCTTATCTCAAATTGCAGCACTACACCTTAGATAACAAGCTCATTGGTTTAAAAAGGGGGGAGCATGGGTTTTGTCTACTGTGGACCCAGGTGAACAACTTGCAGCTTCTATAACTGTATCAACTCAAATATCTAGCTATCTTCTTCTTATGTAGGCTAGCAAGGACACATGGTGTGTCTGACAGAAGGTAGAACGTGTTAAGTGGCAGGTAAACATTTATCTACAACCACCTTGGCACAATAAACTTTCTGACAGCCCCTTCTTCATGGAGAACTAGACATCACAGGGGGCACCTGACACTTTGATCAATTTGTCCTACTTCTAGCTTAACTGTAGCACAATTCATCATTTGTAATGGCCAGGACTTGGGAGCGGTAGTAGACTGGGGTTCAGAGAGAGGAATGCAGACACAATGACTAAAATGGGAAGCATACTCCCAAGTCACTCCACGGTGCTCAATTAACTATGTCCTATTGGACCAGAGCTTCAACTCGAGCAGACCTTACTCGAAGCAAGACATTGTCACAAATGAGCTTTCACACTATATGAACTTATTAATATAGTCCTATATATGAATTTAAGTGCCTTTATTTAACAAGGACAAGGGAGCCCTTAGTTGAAAAATAAATCAAACTGAATATTATTTAACTAGACTTATTCCGGTAATCCTCAGAGCAAACATTCTTCATCATTTATTGCATTGCCCACTTTAGTAGACATTTCTGCCTCATTCCTGCAATTTACTCTTGTCTTATTTTGAGCTGTGAAACTTAGGGCAAATATTCATCCGCTACTCATTAGCACCAGTGGTAGATTGCATGCTGGGGAATTACAGGAAAGCTAACCTTTTATGCCCAAAGATCTTTCTCAAGAGGAAAGATCCCCTTTGCTCACAGGAAATTGCTTTCTAAATGGGTTAAGATGGGCTAAGACCCAAGACATTGACAAACCCTTCCAGTGATGAAACACCTTGGTGGGCACCTCAACAGACAGCCCCGGGGTCCTTTAGTGATCTTATTAAAGCTTGTGGAAGTGCTTAACATGGTTGCGGCTTTTGCACTTTTAGGTACTTTCTTAAATAGTTAAACCTTTAAGAGCTGAAATAAAGCTATGTGAAACTTTACCTCCCAGAGAGAGAAGGTGTACCTACTCCATATCTTTCCCTTTGATCCATGCCAACATCCAGTCTCTCATTCACCCTCTCCTATACCTGCATATCAGGTGGTACCTTGACCCAGAGCCTGTGCCAAATGTGACAATGAGCCCTAGCGATTGGCTCACTCTGCTGTATATTTACAAGATCACATGTTCTAATTAGGAGGCATAACTATTGATTCGTTTTTCCCTGATAAAAAAATAAGTGAAAAAAATGGCTGCAATGTACCATTCATCAACCCTAGCAGCTGAACACAACGTGGAGTGTCAACAGTTGCAAGGAAGTAAATGGAAGTATAGGAAAGGAATATGTAAATATATTGTAAGTGTGACTATCAGAGAGGAAGATGTAGAGGATATAATGAGAGAGGAGGAAGACTATAGGGTGAAAGACAGCGCCAGGGAGGCAGCGAGTAAGAGAAGTGAACAGGGTTTCTCCTAGTGTGCTTGGTGGAGTGGGTTATTGAGAGAGACTAGTGGAGCGAGGTAAGACACAAGGTCGTAAAACACCTTCCTGGATACTTGACTGCCTGAGCCGTGTGACATTTAATTATTCCTAAAGCATATACTGCAGTATGCACGCACAGGCACACATAACCTTGCCTATATGCTTTTAAAACCTGCCACTGTATACACTTGAAGTGATTCGGAAGCATGTTCTGTATTTGTAAGTCTATTGGTTCGACTGTATCATTTATGGGACATCATTTTCAGCTGACAGATTAGTTTTTGACAAACAAAGACAGTTAGGCATGACGAGCGTGAGGCAGATAGAAAGTGTACTCGACTAATGTTAGATGCAAGATGACCTATACTCATGGCTGATCACGGCAAGATCGTTTAGAGGAGACAAAGGAATCTAGCCAAGTCTTTCAGAAAACCAATGCATCAGGAAGCCTCCATATACAACTTTTGAACCTCAGTCAAGTACCATTTAGGAATCAATCAAACAAGCTACATTTATGCAAAACCTGACATCTCATTTGTTTATTTATACTAATTAAAAAACAAGTACATAACTGCAAAGTTAAAGAACAGCTGTTGCCTCGAAAAATGTGTCAAAAGCATTTCAATCATCCAAGCAAAAAACATTGTATGTATTAGACTCAAATGCTGTTTTTTTTTTTTTCAAACACCAAAGGCATGGCATTCCTATAATTATGCAGCAGTGTCAACAAAGCCTGTTCATAAATTCAATTTGCTATCTGTCATCTCCTGCATGTTGTGCAGGGGAGGAAAAACACAGTGGATCGATTGAGAACTCCATTTCTGATGGCTCGCATGCAGCCTTCGTGATTCATGGGGGAAAAGAGAGACAAATAAGTTTAAGAATTCTAAAAAGCTTGTGTCTGGTACGTGTGGGTTTCTAATATATCGGCAAATGATGACATCCCTTATGCCACGAGTGAAAATGGTAACAACAGTGGCATGTTAATTGGACAGATAAATAACAGTACGAGCATACAAAGTAATGACATTTGTCAAAGTCACATATTTTAATCAATCACAGCTACATATCCTCTGAATTTATTAAAGCAAAGCACTCCGCTTCCTAAACAAATTAAAGTGTTCGACATCAGGGATAAGATATATGTCTCTTATCCGCTTCTATCTACTATCCTTCCAGTAGCCAATCCCTGAGTCTAATTTGCACTGTAATGAGATCTAATGAGTGCTTACAGGCCTTGTCCTTGATGAATTAAAACCACTGGAAGAGAGGAGAACAGTAAGAGGTTAACCTCACCCCAGTCACCCCCCCCCATGACTCCAGGAGAGTATATGAGAAAGAAACGGATGAATAAAGAGAAGAGGAAGTTGTTGCTTGATGCAGACTGTTTTTGAACACATTTGAGCCCATCTGTTCCCCTACTGAGAGTCACCTGTGCAATTAACCTGGACCATTAGCCGTGAAACAAAAACCTCATGGAGGGGGGGGGGGGGGGGGGGTTGTTGCTTTATGGCCAGGTGGAGAGGCAACACATACACGTTCTTTTAATCTTGCCTCCCTCTCTCTACTCTAGCACCTGGTTTTGTGTTACTTTCACATCTGAATTCAGGCTCAGTCCTCTAGACCTACACAACCACCTGCATTGCTCAATTTCCCCCTCCTCTACTCTCTCACTGTCTGGCTTTGAGGGGAGTCCCCCCCCCCCCCCACCCTGCTTACCTGCAGACCCAGGCAGACAGAGACCATTACTGCCACAGAGAGCAAAGAAAACACAAGTGCCGGAAGGACAGCAGTCACGCACCTGTTAGGTGTCCTTCCTTTGTTTTTCACTCTCTCCTTTTTATTCCATCGCCCTGCAGTCCAACCGACACACTCTTACAAAACTTTTCAGACATGCCACTGCCTTTAAATGGCGGGCGTGTGCATGTTTGCTAATCTACTGCAGTGAAATAGAGAGGAGGAAAAAAGGGGAACGGAAGGGTAAGATGGCTAATAAAAAAGACAGATTTGCTTGCTGATTCATCTGAATTGTTTTACTGTAACAACTTGATGAGCAAACCCACTCATGTCCTCCCTAACTGAATTAGGAATGCTCCCACAACCCTCCACTCCAGAGAGAAGTGCATTGTAGCTTCTACTTTCCTATTGATATGAGCCCCTGTGTGGCGCCAGGGTTAGGGGGGGGGGGGGGGGGGGGGGGGGGGGGGGGGGGGGGGGGGGGGGGGTGGGGGGGGGAGGGGGGGGGGGGGGGGGGGGGGGGGGAGGGGGGGGGGGGGGGGGGGGGGGGGGGGGGGGGGGGGGGGGGGGGGGGAGGGAGGGGAAATGTGAAGAGGGCCGAATGTCTTGAAGATGGAAAAGGTGGGTGGGAGGTCAGAGGTGAATTGTGTTTGACATGCATGAAGTAAAGATAAGTATTGGAGGTATAGGCTGGCCTGGTCACTGCAGGCCTGATCCCGTACCCTGGAAGACAGAGGGATGTCCCCACTGCGAGAGACTCGGGAAAACGCGGAGAGAAGTTGGATGTCAACAAGGGAGAGATGAAAGTGGATTAGCCGCCGTGGCGATTTGCATTCCGCGGTGGAACGAAGGCCCCTGCGATGCCCCGAATAGCTGGATGCATGAATAAGTAAACAAACAAAAACAAAAATAAACCCTCCATCTGGATGGATGCTGCCAGGACCCAAGTGGGAAACAGTAGGGAGGGGAAGTTGAGAGATGGGGGGTGGGGGGGGGATGCTTGCAACGTAGCAGTCACCACTCTTTGCTTCCCCTGCTGTAATTTACTTTTACTGCCTGCGGGGCCCCCCCAGTAACCATATTGCTATTGCTATCTATCCACTGCTTCTGGCTAGCTTGCCCAGTAACACCACCAACACACAGGGGAGAGCTCCGACCGAGCAGTGACAGATGTTCAGATGACACACTTTCTCCAGGCCACAGAGGGTCAACATGTCAGGGTGCCAGCAGGGCCACAAGACCCTGTCCTCACAGCGGAGTGGACCACGACTGATGCTTTTCTATAGTCTGGCTACAGCTATTTTTAACTGCAATATGGTAGACCCTGAACTGTATGTATTTTCACTGTGGTCACAAATCAGGGGATAAACAATAATGGGTCTGCTCACTGTTATCTGATCTAAATGCTTGTGTGGATATTGCTATGTTTAGCAGTATTCTAGTATCTCTGCTTGAAAGAAACACTCTTCTTTTTTAAAAAGACAATTCCAGTGCACATGTGTGCCGGCGGGCGTGTCTGAAACTCGACAAACAACCAATCACATGAATCTCCCGCCCCTGACACACAAGCAGCGGTTTGATTGGCTAGAGCTTGTACTGGCATATGATTCGATTGGCTGACGCTTCTGCCGAGGCGTCAAAAGTTGAAAATTGCTCAACTTTTGCAGCGAGCCACGCCAGCAAAGCTCTGCGTCGCTTCCCACGATGCAGTTCGGCGAAAAGTGACGTCACCCCATTCAAAGTGAATGGTGAAACGTCAACGCACGCCGCTGTGTGGACGGGCCGTTAAGGTTTTACTTTCATTCTGGTTTCCTGATGATGAGGTGCTTCAGTGTACATGTATGCTACCTACCACAGTGTATTTGTTACTATAACTGGGAGGCATATTGCAATCTGAACACGTTCTGCTGCTAATTCACATTCAAATGTGTTTACATGCTCAGCATTAGAAGGCTTTATAATGATACAGCAACAGGAAGTGCAACCGTAATCCTCTATTTTAGTGACTGCGTGTGACTCGTCTACTTTAAGGACCGTTTATGTGCTTTTCTTTCAATGGATTGGCTTACATATTGCAGGGGAAGTATGTCAAAGAGGATGAGGTGAAATAGAGCCGGTAAGATCAAGAGGTGCAGGTGACAGCAGTTTGGGTGAACCTCAAACCTTTTATCACCTTTCACACTGCTGCTCTGACATATGGATGGAAACTACTGCCATGGCAACATCACAAGGTCTTATCACAGTCACATATGGCAGGGCATAGTAACTGTACAGACATTAGCATATGGAAGTGTTCATACAAGGGTCACTTAAATGAATTTTTTAAATAAAAGGGATGTCAAAGTGGCTTTGGAGCGTGGATGCTATAAACATTATGGGTTTCATCCATCCAGGGCAGTGTCTATTACCTATTTTACACAAGTGCACATATGGATAGTGGATGAAGAGATTTGGAATCGAGATCAAGTTAACTTCTGAGCCAAACCACACGTGGGCTGTTTGCATCAGTTCAAGGCGCTGCTGTCTGGGGAAGCTAAATGGATTTGACAATAGGATTTGATTGTCTTTGTAGTGAGGCTAATTAGGTTTGATTGACTGTAAAGTGACTGGTGAGGTCCAGATCTGGAAGTGGAAATGATCAGACACTTTAACTACCCACAAATTAATGAGATTCAACTGTGCCTGAGCTGAACATACCAAGGAGAACATTTAACTAAAGGAAAGGGATAAGACACATGCAGATGGTAGGATGAGTGTAGTGAGTGTGAGATGCAGACACACATAGTGGAATGAGAAAGAGGAAACAGGAAAGGCTGAGCTATCTGATGCGTGTCTCACTTCCTTGATTGTGACCTTAACGTAATTGAGTTAAAGATAAAAGATAAAAGTGATTAAAAGCTTTAAGGTGCAATTTAATTGGTGTTCTTTGTCTTTATCTCGATACAAGAGAGCGTGCCACACGATTTAAAATAACAATACGCATAGAGGCATAAGGCAGGCGGACAAACGTGGGCGATACCTTTCCCTGGTCTTTGATTACTAATGAAGTATTGTATGTATCATATTATTTTCAAAGGCTTCCTTTAAAGCCAGGCTCGTTTTCCTCATGCTGACAGTTGTTATAGAAATGCATTGGTAATCTTATCATTTGGGGTGTTTTGTTGTAATACCTTCATTCACAACACGTCATTCAACCGGATGTGTTTGATTATTTTCATTTTCTTTTTATTGATTATTCTCTTTTTCTACAGGTTTCTAGTCATGCTCCTATGGGTCTTATTTGAGATGCAGTCAGCCATATTCTGTACGCCATCATTGCTTGAGGCAGATTCAGATTCCAACTCGAGATATAGCACAATCTAATACGCTGTTATTTATTAGAATGGGTGTACGACAGCAGATAATCCTGGTGCCCTTGTTCATGTCTTCCGAGGTAATGAAGGAATTCACCAATCTATACTCAGTAGTTTCAGAGCATCCTGCACATCCTGCACTCCGGATCGAGTCAAATGCAAGGACAAAGAAAAGAGCAATTTGCTCAGAGTTTGGCATTCCACTGCTGAAACATCTATATGCAGATGTTGTGAGGAATCCTTCATCTTTATAACTCGTCAGATATTACAATTATATACCCAGAGATGGACGCCATCTCATGACAAAGAAATGACACTTTAGGGAATAAACAGGGAGCGCATTTCAAGGCATAGTGCCATAAATCATCATTACATTCTGGAAAGGTCTGTCCTTCGTCTGTTCGTTATATTCTGTAGCAAACATGAAGGTCAGCTTTAGCTTTCTAATACAGGATTCATTTCCCAAGCTAAGCTGAGGAATGGTGAGTCTTATAAGGCGCTTTTCTTTTATCTACTTAGGTTTCTGACCTTCACGTCTCAGTACGGCTATCTCCCCCGGTGATATTGTTTGCCATGTCGGCTGTGCTGTGGAGACACTATGCAAACTTATATAGCTAACCTGTTCACCCCAACACTGGCTGTCAGCGTGTGTCAATGATCGCCTAGCTGGTATGGCTCAGACGCAGGTATGCACTGGCCATCCGGCAGCTGCCAGTATCACACAAAGCCATCAATCCACATCTCTGCCACTGTCATTGCTGACAGGGCATCGCCGGCCACAGACAGCTGCATAGAAATATGCCAATTTAGCTTAGCATGCCCAACTAATAGACACTTGAATTAAAGTACTGCAAAAGTTACTCGCAATTTCTTTCGGGGAAATGGACCAACATGACTACACTATGATGAGGCAATACTACACTGAACAAAAATATAAACGCAACACTTTTGTTTTTGCTCCCATTTTTCATGAGATGAACTCAAAGATCTAAAACATTTTCTATATACACAAAATAACCATTTCTCTCAAATATTGTTCACAAACCTGAAAAAATCTGTGATAGTGAGCACTTAATAATAATAATTATAATCCATCCCACCTCACAGGTGTGGCATATCAAGATGCTGATTAGACAGCATGATTATTGCACAGGTGTGCCTTAGGCTGGCCACAATAAAAGGCCACTCTGAAACGTGCATTTTTGCTTTATTGGAGGGGTCTGGGGGGGTCCGAAAACCAGTCAGTATCTGGTGTGACCACCATTTGCCTCACGCAGTGCAACACATCTCCTTCGCATAGAGTTGATCAGGTTGTTGATTGTGGCCTGTGGAATGTTGGTCCACTCCTCTTCAATGGCTGTGCGAAGTGCAAACTGGTTTTCGGACCCCCCCAGACCCCCCCAATAAAGCAAAAATGCACGTCAGAGTGGCCTTTTATTGTGGCCAGCCTAAGGCACACCTGTGCAATAATCATGCTGTCTAATCAGCATCTTGATATGCCACACCTGTGAGGTGGGATGGATTATAATTATTATTATTAAGTGCTCACTATCACAGATTTTTTCAGATTTGTGAACAATATTTGAGAGAAATGGTTATTTTGTGTATATAGAAAATGTTTTAGATCTTTGAGTTCATCTCATGAAAAATGGGAGCAAAAACAAAAGTGTTGCGTTTATATTTTTGTTCAGTGTAACTATAAATTAAAAACAAGTGATCTATCAGCCAATTAGATTACAAAAGGTGAACAATATATTTTGATGTGGGGTCTTCAATGTGTATTATCTGACACATGCTACATGTGAATCGTCTTGATTCAATATGTCCAAGTGTGGCTATATATGCATAACATTGATCGTACTGACACTGCGGCCTGAAATGCAGTCAAAGCCTACACTAACTTGGTCTGCATGTATTTAGTAAAGTCACTGCCATTTTCTTTCATAGGGGAGCTCACTTTTATTTACGTAAACAAACACTTGCTCATCTTGTGTGAAAGGTTGACAAGGAGGGTGCATAAATAGAAGCTGCAGGCCCATCATTGTCAACATGCCAACCGCTCTCTGCAGAGAATCACAGAGACATGGAGACCTCCTTCTAGCAGGCCTTGCTGAATGGGAAATATGCCCAGATGACAATCACTTTTTTTGTTTTTGGAGAAGGAAGGAGGATGCAACTGTAACTGAAACAAATTATTTAAATCAAAAATAAAACCCAATGTATTGATTCAGTTAAAATGACAAGGAACCATTCGCTGCCAGCTGGTTCTTAAATTATTTGACATTTTGTTAAATATTGTTGACTTTCTTGCTTTGCAAAGTTTAACATAATAGGACCTACGTTTTTTAACGGAGTGATTGAGTATGAGGTACACACAGCTTCCAGCTGTTGCGTCAACAAAGACAATCACATTTATGATGATGATATTGTGTTCAATAGTTTCGTAATTTTAACATAAACACTTTGACAGAACCTATTCTTCCACTATAATATTCTCAGAGAACAACCTAATGAACGGTTCTGCGTTCTGCTGCTGTCTGCAAGCTGTTGCAAAAATGTATTGACGCAGCTGAGTGGGCTCCAAGTTATATAGAAAACATATATAATACTATGCGGGTAAAACGTAATCATAAAGCAACATCTGTTTTAGGGTGTTAATGGATAATTGTATTTATATTTACATAGTTTGTTCCAAGTAAGTGAGGACATAAATGTTGTTGAGAACATTATTTCTTCTAATATTACATGAGAGCAGTTCGATTACAATTCATGCATGCAGTGAAGTAAGATAGCGGACATTTGGGGCAACCGTAAAGGGTGTTGTAAAACGTGCAGGCTGCTGTACAACCAATATGCTTTTACTCTTGATATTCCTCAGGTTGGCTATAACAATGTTTTGTAGAGGTTCATATGGTGGAGGCTCTAACACCTGCTGCTACAACTATTGACTTACTGAAAACCATACTGTATGAAGTAAGTCTAAGTTCACAGTGGACATGTTAAACACAAAGTTATACAATATTCCTCTTGGGTACCTGGGGGAAATGCCTGGCCTGAATAACATGTTGAAATAACTTTTCTTGTCCTGGTTGTTTGTTTATTTCTATGTGCCTTATGCCAAGCTGCATTGAGCTCAAAGCATGTGGGCTTTCCGGCTCTGTTCTAAGCTCAGTGGATTTGACTGGGATACACAGTTGACATGTGGGGGCAGACACTTGCCCCAGATGGGAGCACTGACCCCCGTGATGCCAGCAGAGCAGGCGGCCAGAGGGCCTGCATCTCCTCGCCTTGGAGAAACAAAAGTCCAGATGCTTTACCATGCTCTGCTTGTGACATTACTTCATATGCCGCAGTAAAATAATAACATTACTTTGGGTTTATTCTACAATGTTTAACAATGATTTCCAGTGAAGTAAAGTGATTGCGTAAATGTGGAACATCTGGTCAGTTCAAGAGAATATGGGAATCCACTTAGAGAAAATTCAAACAAATGGGGTGACGGGGTAATGATTTCATAAGCTATTTCCTACATTAGGATTTCTAATACTTCACAAGGAAAACACGTTTAGCTCGGCACTTGTCTCATCTATCAATCATGCTTGTTGAAGAGGAGCATAATATACCCTCTGCAATGCACTTGCAGAGAGGGTATATATATGTATAAGCGTTTAACAAGTAACATGTAATGTATATTATCAAGTAGTATCAACTGGGAAATGGCAGGAAAAAAATATGAAAACAAAAAAATCTGTTTCCTAAAAGCATTTGTCTGCTTCCCCTCCCCCCAATCTGGTGCCATCCTGACAGAAACTAAATGAATTAAACTCATTAAATATGCATTTCTTTGTTAATCATTTTCAAGCGAAGAGGATTAGGTCGCAATTTGTGAAATGACATCAAATCTATCCCTTCTCAAAAATAGCCTCTTGAAATTGCATTAAACACAATAGTATTATCCATCAAACAGTATTTAAAGCTCTTTAAAGCATTAAAATAAGTAAATCAGTAAATCCATTAAAGAGATATTGACCTGTAAATATTTCTCTTAATACAATGGCCATATGTTTACTCCATCTGTTAATGCAATGGGTTTGTAAACATAAAGAATGTGCTATATTCAGGTCAGCAGACCTACTTATCTATGCGTGTGTCTGTCTGCCTGCCTGCCTGTCTGCCTGCCTG
>CALSBZ010041078.1:2482804-2496947 GCA_943591055.1 Gobionotothen gibberifrons
ACACACACACACACACACACACACACACACACACACACACACACACATACACACACACACACATACACACACACACACACACACACACACCATCAGTTATTTTGTGTTGTTGTTACTGTATAGTGTTCAAACCAGCAGCATCTCATCAGCAGTATTTATTTTTTCTTTCTAGTCTGAGATAAGCTTCTGGAATAAACAACATATCATGCCTTGTGTCTGGGCTTTTTAATACGAGTGTGTTTGTCTGCAAGCCTTGTGCACTACTACTTTACATATTTCCAATCACTCACAGGGTATTTTTGTTGTCAATGAAACATCAAAATATGCTTCTAAAAAAAAGCAAGATGATAATCACACATGTGTAGCATGCTGGAATGGGATGCATGGGATATTTCCTTTGACAATATTGAGGAGCCGTGGCACAAGAAAATAAAAGTGCAGCAGCAATGTGTCAGTCTCTGAGGATGGAGACAGAGATATCACCCTCCTCCTCCTCCTCCTCCTCCTCCTCCTCCTCCTCCTTCGCGACCGGCCAAAATGTCAGGAAGGAGTCAGAGAAAGAGAGATAATCAACGGTACGGATTCAGCCTTTCCAAATGTGTCAGTTTGCTTTTGTGCCAACAGAGAGTAAGATGGTACCATGTGACCTTTGCGGACAACAAAATGTTCTCTCATCCCAGGCCTGAAGCAGAGCCTTTGACAGGACCCATCATAGGTACTGGTGTTTGTGTGTAAACGTGTCATACTGTATCCGTATGCATGCAAATCCACTGTGTGCCTATCCTGTCCATTGGGATCTCAGTGAGTCTGCTCATCTGTGGTGCTCCATCTAATGTATGCATATGTGTAAGTGTGTGTGTCAGTAAGTGAAGGCATGGCCCTGTCGTTGCACTGATATAATAAGTGGCGACAGTACGCCCCCCCCCATCTAATGCCCCTGTGGTCCTGATGTGTGTCGTGTTGGCAGCTAAGACAGAGGGATTACAGGGATTGTGGGGAAGGAACGAGGAAAGAGCAGCTCATGATGCCAGTCAATAGCAGAGCTTTGCTCCATGTCCAAGGACACGAGCCCTCATTGTCACTGTCTCCTTGTTGGATGACAAGGGCAATGACAGAGAGAGAGAGAGAGGGAGAGAGAGAGAGAGAGAGAGAGAGAGAGAGAGAGAGAGAGAGAGAGTGAGTGTGCTTTTGTATTATGTGCATTATACAAGAATAAGATATGTTTTGCGTTGTCAGCTGCTTCCAAGTCGATGAACACTAAAAAAATCAACCTACATTTTATCACTTCATCGAGGCTGTGTAAATGATACAGTCACGCTCTATAAGGGCTATTGACTGTGTGCACTTTGCTGCTGTTTTGAATTAGAGAGGATGATGGAGAGATGGGCTGCATATTCAGTAATGCAACAGTTAACAAGTGCATTGTGTTGAAGTGATGGGCAGCACTGCCAGCACACATCTAATTGATTTCTGTCTTCATTCGCTGACAGGACAATTCATTTTTGAAGAAATATCACAGCATAAATCAACATGTACAGCATAAATTGGCAGATAAATTATGCAGATTACAAATAAAATCCTGCCGGCAAAACTTATTTTAAACAAACAACTAATTCTGACTGTAAACATGATTATGCAACGCAATTATGTTGCTCTAATCACACAGCACCTCTAATTGCCATAGTAACAAATATGTTTTCACAGATTTTTTCCCTCCACCCTTCTCTTTGACGGCCTCCATTTTGCCGCTGGCAACAACTGATTCTATCAGGTCTCATTTTCTTGCCGACTCTGTATATTTTAGGAGGATAAACAATGCTCATGGGATGTGTGAGGAGAACACTCTTCAGTGCAGGGAACTTGTTTCAAACCACATCGGAATTAATTAAACAAATATGGCTGGTCTCAAATCTGCTCAAATATTCTACATGAATGTTGACAAATATATTTAGAAAAAAATCCATGCAATTTGATTTTGTCTTAGTGTGCTTTTATCTACTCAAGATCAAAGAACAATACTTACAATATGATTTCAGGTGACCATGGAAACAAGTTATTTTTAGCTTTAACAATGAGTCATCCGTCCCCCTTTGAAGATAATCACTACAGTTATAGTGCCAACCAATAAGAGCATCATATTTTTTAAATGCAAACACTCTACAAAATAAGATCTTTTAATTGCGGTAAACAGTATATACGTGCATACAACACAATCATCCCACTGATACCTGGGTCTAAATAATATTTAGATTCACAAATCTGAGTGTGGAGGTTAATTTATTATTAAACATGAGGATCACTGACTAAGCTATCTATATCATTTTTCTCAATTGTTAAGAAAAGGAGAAAAATATTGCCAGTATGAAAAAAAAAAAGAGAAAAATTCCTTGGTGTGAAACCTCCATTAACGCCGATAGCTCTGTAAGCACTGTATCTGTGGCCATTTCCTTATAGCCACTTCAATATTCGCTTGTGGCTCTGAATATCGTGTGTAGCTCCTTTAACACCAGGTGGGGTTGTCAACAACACTACAGAGGCAGCACTTTCAGCCTATATGAGCCGGAAAACCTGTCCATCTTACACACACCAGAGGCCACATACACTCTCTTCCTCTTAGGGCCTCTGGTGTGTTTCAGATGCACATTATGAATGCTGCTCTGTCTATAACTGGTGTGAAAACTGAATGGTGTGCAACCCACAGGTCCAATCTGCCAGCAAGGGCCACGAAGCATTCCCCTTTGCAGGTCTGTTCTTTCAATAATTCATGAAATGTGTTTTTTGTTCTTCCTTGACCCTGCACAACACAATACATCTCCCACAGCATGGCTCCCCTCCATGCATACAAGTTTGCCAGTCTAATGATGGAGCAATGAGTATTTCCAACTGCTCAGTTGCACCAGTGATCTCACACAGAGAGTGTCACTGCTATATCTCATTTGAATTTTACAAACACTACAGCGCCGGGCTTTAGGCAGCAAATGTGTTTATTAGCCATCTGTTACACTGTGTGCCAGGATGTGAGGGGAAATGGCTTCAAGAAGTTATAGGTTACAGATTGTGAGACTTCTGCTCTGCGGTAGAGATGTATTCCCATATTGATAGCCGACCTCCAAAATCTGCTGCGATGATTTGTGAGTGCTTGTATAGTTAAAAAGAAAAGAGGAAAACTGACAGGGATTCAGCAAGAAGGTGGGCCGAGTGGCTCTGCTCGAGCAACATCTTCAGCATGATTATGATAATTGGTCATATTGTGAAGGAATTAGCAAGCTTTAGAAATATGAAATGGGCTCCGAAGTGGACGGATATACCCGCACACAGAAACAAATTATCATTCTAATCTCATAGATGCTCTATCTTGCTTCTTTGGGAACCCGGTCTGGGTCTTTTTGGTCTTATTCGAAAGTCACTCAATCAACAAGGAAGAATGTAAGCTCATCCCAGTCCATCTGCTGTGCTTTGATAACTCATTAATGGAAACACATCCTCATCCCCCCTGCTCCTGGTCAGGATTACACATACAGACCCTACGATTGCATTTCACTCAAGACTCTATTTCAGAATATGGCAGCAGCATTAAATTAGCAAATTGTTGGACTCTTCCAATACTGACTCCATGTGCTGAAATCAAATAATATTTCATTGGTCGCAGAAAAAAAAAGAGAATTGGACAGGATTGAGGGAGAGTAAGAGAATGAAACGGAAGGAAAGTAGAGTTAATGGATTCTCTTATCAGTTACATTCAGTTCTGTGAGGACTGTCTGTCAATGCGTTTACTCAAATGCCTCAAATGTTGGTCGGGTGCATTAAGCCTTAGCTTTTTAGTAAAAGCAATTTAGGGTGACTGTATAGCAATGGAATTCTTTAATACTGCAGATGCTTTGTGCTGTGAATGCATTACGCAGGGCAATGCAACAAAGACAGAAGTTAGCAAATATGTTCTGTCTGAGTCAAACAACTCAATGTCTTAATATTGAAATGAAAGTCGGAGGCACACCAGGCATATCAAGAAGTTCAATTCAGTGCTCTTAAATTATTAGCTGCCAAGAAGTCAAAGTGTTCATTAGATGTGCCATTTGCAACAAATCAGTACTGATTGATTTAGGTCGACTTTGTCAAAGATAAATAACTGGCAGACATATCCCTACAATCCCTTTGCTGACAAGAAAAGCACAGGAGAATGCTAAGAAATAGCTAGCTTAGTTATTTTCACGGGGTAGGAAAATAATAATAAAAACATGTTAGTAGACAACCATTGATTCCTTGTGCTCTGCAAGCAGATGGGATTAGCCTTTCTGTCAGCAGAGCTGAGGAGCCAACAACTATAAATAATATCTGAAGAATATGGTGATTAAAGGATTGTTTTTATATGAATACATTAACTTAAAACCATCCCCCCTATTTGAACCACACCACAACACTTTATCCCACTCAGTTCCCTCCCCTTATCCATAGCAGGAAAGTTTAAATCAGTAATAAAATATTCATATGCAGCTATTTGCTTGAGAGAATAATTTATTTTCTTGGGAGGATGCCTCTTTTTGTGCAACTCTGGAATCCTTGAGGGATGGTTGTGTTGTGAGTTGGTGCACTTTGATCAGTGGGAATGAAAAGTTGGTTTCAGATGGGGATCAGAGTAAAGAGAGGAGAAGGACTCAGACAAGGGGACCTTGCCATTCACGTTAATAGATTGTGAATACTGAGAGCATGCCTTTTGGACACCATGTCATCATCCTGACACCAGGATCTTTGGGGCGGTGCCAGGAGGGAGGCATGCACTGCAGAAGGTGGAAAAGCAAAGCCATTTGAATACATGTTTAACAGCCTTGCCTATTCAGGGAATAAAGAGCACTTGGTTTGTTCTGAGATGATGTAGTGTTTATCTTGTCATTAATATTACCTATTTAAAAACTAAACTGCTTCGGTGTACATTATGTGCTTTATTCACCGCCCTATGTAACCCCATATATATATTGTATATACATATTTATAAAACACTGGCAAGAAGCATAAATACGTTTTTTTTAGATTGACTTTTTTCTACTTTAGGACTTCAAATCTTTACCTTCTCTCCGACTCATTACCTACCAATAAAATCCGGCAAATCCTGCAGTGGACAGTTCACACACACAAGCAGCTGCGAGCTAATGAGACTATGTTGAACAGGTTATGAGGCTTGCCCAAGACTTTAAATAGCTCTTTTATCAGCAAGACACTGGAATTATAATTTCTCATAGTCTGAGGTACTTTCAAATCATATCTTTTATCCTGTTTTATAACTTTGTCTTTCTCTTACAGCTCCCAAGTCGGTACTAGATCTCACTAAGTACTTTATCAGCACTAGTAGGGAAGAGAAAATGTTCACAAGTGTCTACTCTGAAGCAGAATGATGTTCTGTTTAAACTTCTGAAACAGGTTTGGACATCAGTATGCTCAGGACAATGCCATTAAGCTATGCTGTTTCCCTGTTGGTCTACAGCTCAGTAGTACTGGACGGTGAAACAAGGATGTATGTGAGCTTATACCCATACTATGTATTTGTATATAATCATTTAATACATGTTTTCACTTCTGCATTCACATAATGTGCTTTTAAAACAAAGTGTCTTGTTAATTATATTTTATGAATATTGCTTCCTATGACATTAAATACATGTAGAATCTAGCATGTCAATTTGACCCAAATGATCTTGAATAAAATAAAGAACACTCACCTGAAACACAAATATTAGCAAAAGAAAAAGGTAACAATTTACTTTAAGCCACCGCTAACTAAAGCACATTAAAGCGGTTCATACTTTATAACACAATGTAAAGACATTTGAAGTGTTTATTTTCCAGCAAATTGTAGTTCCTCAAAACATAATTAATCATAAGAGAGGAATTGTTCTGCTTGTAACTACTATAAACGATACATTGGGGGACTTTAATGGAAAATACCTACTGTATATTCATTACCTACCAGACTACTATGGCATTGAAGAAAACTAAATAAAATAAAAACCTCTATGACAAAATAAGAGGTTACCTCTCTGATACCTAAAAAGAGAAATCCTTGGAGCCACAGTGGCATTATGACCTACTAAAATGTGACATGAAGGAAATCACTCAGCAGGGGAGCACATGCACATTCATTCAGAGAAAAGTGCAAGGACTTAAAATAAAATTGAAAAGGATGTCAGGGCCAACAAAGGAATATAAAAACCAAAATAGGTGGCCAGAAGATATGCTGCACACAAGAAAACCTTATGGCAGTTTGATATGAGGAAAGCAAAGTCATCTCCAGAAGTGAAAGTAGAAGTAGATTGCCTCAAAGGCACAACTCTAAGTGGAATATGAGATGACTGTAAGGCAATGTTTCTATCCTTGCTGTTCACTCCCAGATTACAGCTGTATAATGTCCTCTGTGTCTCTGGAGCAGATCTGTCATAACACAGGCCTGCAAGGGCTGGCCATAGTGACACGCTATGAAGACAACGCGTGTTCCGTTTTAAAAAGGATCTTTCACTTTCGGTTAGGGTTGAAAACTATGGTCAATATTACGGATAAACATATAGTCTTCTGAGATGAGTGTGTGCCTTCACCTTAACTAAATGTCAAAAACAGATGTCTGGAGTTACTGGCTATGGCTAAATAATAGCCAACATCAAAAACATACCTTTTTATATAAATATGCCCAACCAGCCCCCCAGTGAGAGGCTGCATGCAATCTGTATCTCCCAAGGCTCATTTGTTTTACATGTATACCGTTCCTATGCTGCCTGGTGCATACAGTTTGATATGTGGTTGTAATGAGCGACATGATGTGATACAGATGGGTCAGGTTCAGTGTTTAAGCTGCTAAGTGATACCAAATAAGAGGCAGCCCATGCATGTTAAATATGTATGTTTTGTAGAAATGTTCTCAATCATATGAATCATATCATGCTACAATTATATTATAAAGAGTTCAACATCTAACTAGAGACATTTTTCTTCAGCTGTCAGTTTTGTATTCTCGTAAATTAGTCATTTGTATGCATGAGAATACGAGCTCCATCCATAAGGGTAACACTGTAATGTTTTCTCCATCGGTTAAGACCTACTGAAAGTCTGATGCGTGCATATTTAACACACACATTCTGTTCACTGACATCCAATATGTGTGAGCAAGTGAAAGTGTATGCAACATAATGTGCAAGTGTGGGTGGTGGCTTCTGTCAGTCTGAATGTGTCTACTTTGAAGGAACCGCCAAGATGTCATAACAAAGTCTAATCTTGACGGTTCCATAAAGTTTATGTCCATATGCACAAACCATAAAGCATATACTCACCAAGAACAGCAGGCGGAAGTTGGCGAGCTGTCCGAAGAAATCCTCCACACTGACTGAGTGGGGGTCAAAGGCCAAAAAACTGCCTATATTCTCGTAGAGCTTTTGCATGTTCTTGTGCATCGTTGACAGTTTTTCATACTGCTCCCTTGAATGCTTGGAGAAGCCGTGAGAAAACAGGGTTAAGGAAAAATGGAGTACAACATCAAACACAGACTGAGTATATTCAAAGGCACTGTAATCATCAATGTAATGACACCTCACCAATACGTTCATCCATGAGAAAACAGGCCATTGTAATAAATGATCACTTCAGAGGCTTTCGAGCATTCAAAAGCCCACCTATGTCAAGGTCAACAGAACAAAACACTGGATAAAGAAGGGTCAGAGACAATTTAATGTGCCATTACAATAACCTCTCCAACTCACTTTGGAGTCAATGGCATGGTGAGCTAATAGCTGCAGCCCTGGAGTAATGGAAAGGTGTTTTGTAGTCAGCAGCATGACACAGATGGTTGCTGGAAAAGCTGATTGCAGTCATTGTTCTATTGTGTCTCCCAACAACAGTGGGGTCAGGTTGTTTTGAACCTCACAGCTCACGTCGCACTGTGTAATTTACTGAACAGGCGAGCACTTTTCTCCTGGTGAATGGCTATTGACAGCCGACATCAGTTAAGCATTATCACAGCAGCCACTGACCTCATGGAGACTGCACTTGGACACTCTAAGACTACACAACTTTGCACAAAATACACACATATATATATACTGTATATAAACTAACATATAAACACATGCCTGCACATGCTCACAAAGGCAGACAACAAAAATAATTACCATTATTTTAAACTGTGTATGTGTTTTAAATAATATTAATGGTTATTCTTAAGTGTCTTTAGCTATTACATTTATATTTTCTATAATAGCTCAAAGCTTATGACTATGATTTTTTAAATGTGTTTTTTTTGTTTTATTTGTATAGGGCTAGGCATCTGTTCCATTGGTCACCAAACATGGTACTTAAAGGTGGGCCTTTTTGGAGAAACCAGCTCGAGTGCGCTAGAATTTGAAAATACACAGCCGGAGAAAATCTGCCACTTCCTTACAGAGCCCCTCCTCCAACACACACGAACGCGCACATGACCAATGAGGGCACGAGATAAGTTTGTGCACAGATGGAAGGCTGACAGGCAGGTAGGCCATCCAGTTATTTTAGCCGGGCCGGCTAAAATGATTGGTCGTGCTTTTTACACTACTACGACTTCCACAGATGACATTTTTTTATGGATTTGTTGTCAAAGCACTCATTGCTATCGGGATGTTAAGAGCATTCCATGGAATATAACAAAAAGTGTATCTCGAGCCGGTTTCTCAAACTTACATACCCCACCTTTAAAGGTAAGTGCTGAGATCTCACAACGTGGCAACACTCCCTAAATAGGCCTAACAGACCAACATGAATGAGCAGTCAGGTGATCAGAAAGATGAAAAATCATGTTGTGCCAGGTTAGCTACTCTATTAGCTATTCCTCGTTGAAAAGAAAAATGGTGAGCGTGCACCACATTCAATCTACCTTTGATAATCCTATGAGATCGTTTACAACCTTTCTGATACAATAGCCGATCATTGCCCTGATGGACCTTAGGTTTTAGAGAGAATAATTATATGTTTCCTGATGTAACAAGCTAATAAATGTAATATTCTCAATAAAACCAAAACGTAATAGTTCAGCTTGTGAGTCGATATCATCGTTTTTTAGACAGTTTGGGCACCATTTCATTTCACAGTAAATGTCCATAAATCCTGAATATCCTATAATACTTGATATCTGTGTTCAGTGTAAGTGTTGAGAAAAAGGGCTTTTAATACAGACATAAACATTGATTTTTGAAGGGTCCGTGTAGAGACAAGCATGATTCAATTGTGCTTCTGAATGTGTAGCTAACATACAGTATAAAGGCAGCTGCCTCTTGTTCACAGCATCACAGGTACAAATAGACACAATAAGTGGCATATGCAGTCGCCTTGGCAACATACACAAGCTGGTGGTACAACATGACGCCTGTGATTGTGTGTCAAGGTCTATGGTGTCAAGGTTAAACAGTTATAAGATATTGTTATTTGTTAACAATATGCAATGATGATGTGAAGGTCCCAGATTTTTCTACAATGCCATTGTATCTGTGCTCTTAGTGTATACATGCTCACATTGATGTAAGTGTGTATGGATGGATAGGCTTTGTGTAGCTGACAGAGAAAAAGCCCTGACAGGGTCGGCTGGTTGGAATAACTCCCTGCGTGCTAGTGTTCACCAAAGTCCAGGTTAGCACCGAGCCCACACACCGACCCGATGGGTGGACTCATCCTTCTGTCTCTCCTCTTCCCTATCTCTATCTCCTTGTCTGCCTGGACCTGATGTATCCCCCCTGTTTCTGTCAGCTTGTCTTTATCTCTCCTCTTGTCCACCTCCCCCTCACTGCACTTATGTGTGAAAACCCACAGGCCCTACGTTTGGATGTAAAATTAAACTTTGCCAAAGAAAGATATATTTTCAACATCCAAACTTCTGACAGAGTTGTACTGTATTGAAGTTTTTCTGTTTGGTAACGTCTTGAAAAGGCCCCGTGGAGAGGAATACATCCATTTCTAGGGACCAATCTGCCACAAACCAAACCATGTGATGATGATGATGATGATGATGATGATGATGATGATGATGATGATGACCCAAATCTTATTTTTTGGTACAGTCATGCTCTGACCTGGAATGTTATTTTCTACAACTGTTATATGTTTTTGTATCTGAAATTCCCCATGACGTACTGCTACTGCTCTGCCCGTAGACTTTTAAGTTAATTTGTCAATCTCTGCAAAGCTTTTTTTAAATAAAACACAATATATACTGTATATATTTGTGTGTCAATTATGTGTGAAAATAACTTCAGTGCTTCATCTAATAAAACAACCACAGCCAGTTCCAAGTACTAGACTATGCTTCACTTAACATGATGCCCCTTCTTAATTCCTAGTCGCTGTGAATGGAAGATTTCCTCAAAAGGAAAATAAGATGAGAAAGCACACATATGTATAATGTTAATGAAAACAAAGTTCAGCAACAGGTTCATGCCAGAAAGCGATCCGACCATTGCTGTGTCAAATTAGCAGTAACAGAGATGTTGATATTGCATGGTGATTTGTATACAATATTGATTCCTCTCAGCAGCAGAGTCCACACGGCCTTCAGTTTGTAGATGTTCGGGTCACTACTGCTGCCACCCTTGTAGGATTTAACGTAGGATAAACATTAGTAAAATATTGAGGCAGTGGTTATTTGTTTGGTGCTTGTTGTGGCTTGTGGCTCTCTGTTTCTTTTTCTCTGCTCTCCCCCGCTTGGTCTCTTTCCCACACACACACACACACACACACACACACACACACACTGAAATACACAGTGGTAGATGTGTCCTGCTGGGGACTGGAGTGACTGGGCTTTTGCTCCTTGTATTTCCACATCAAAGACATGTCATATTGATGGAGCCTGACACACACTATCCTGCAGCAACACAACCAGAGCTGGAGCCTTCATCAAACACACATACTGACACAGGAGGAACATGCAACTCACTCACACACACACACACACACACACACACACACACACTGCACTTTAAAAAAATGCACACAGTCACACACCCAATGTTGTAATGTCCCTCTGTCAGCTTGTCTGTTACTCTTTCCTTTCCCTTCGTTTCTAATAGCCTTTATTGTCTCTCTCCTTCTTCTTCTTTCTCCATTCTTCCTGTCCACCACTCTTTTGAACACATTCCCTTTATAATTCTTTCTACACCTCCCCTTGAATTTCCCTCCATACCATTCTCTCTTTAAAACAAAAACTTATTTTTCTTTCTCTTCTAGTCAGAGTGAACTTTCGGAGGTATGCTGTCTGAGGTGTCTCTGGTATTCACTTGGGCTCGAAGCAGAGCAGGGAGCAGAGGCGATGGGTCTCCAGGTAAAGCATCATGCAGCCTTTAGTTGCCCCGACCCTGTTTGTCAGTCTGCGCTCTCCCCTTCTAGCTGTCCTCGTATTGTACTGCCTGCCCTCCCTGTGCACAGCACCTCAACAACCTGAGGCAAGACAATTGCTTGGGGGCTCCATCTTTTAAAATATGGATACAACTAAAGATGTATGTGGATTCCTAACTGGTTTATTATGATATTGATTAGATTTGAACATTTTAAATAGTATCTCTAAGCCTCATCCTTCTTAACTGTAACTTGTAAGCCTATGAATGACTGTTTAAAGACTATTTAAATAACTGAAGCTGGCACAGCTGGAGGATAAACAATTATAGTTCAAAAGGGGCTGATGGAATAACAGCAAGTCACTAAACATAACACACTCAGGGTAGACTCACACAACTCCAGTTGCTGACAGCGTCTTATCTCACAGTGTTGATTTACAAAGACAATGTCAGATGTACAATGTGATGGCAGTGCTCTGCTAGTTCATGTTTTTATAATTCTCCCTCTCTCAACTCTTCTGTTTCTCCTGTCTCCTATAAAACCAGCCTGTCCTCGTAAAAATCTAGAATTAGTTATGTGTCCTGCCACAGTGTCCTCATTACTGTCTTTAATCAGTCACTTTTTATCTGTGTGTTTGACATGCCAGAGAGGGCACATTTAACATCAGTAAGCTGCGATTAAGGGCACTCGTTTTGAACACCACAAAGTGACATCAAAATCATATCCAAGTCAGACTTACCCCAGATGTAAAAAAAAAAAGGTTTTTGGAGCTATTCAATTTTGTAATAAAAGCTAACGGAGGAGAGGAAAAACTCGAGGTATGTGCCAAAACAAAGTTAAAACAGTTTTCACAATGGCCACCTATGAGGATGGCAATAAATTACCTGGTTTGTTTACCTGTGTGCATGAGAGAGTTATTAAAGTGCTGCATAAAACCTTGCAGTGGGGGCCCAAAAAGCTTCCTCAATAAATCTCCTGTAACCTAGTTACATTAATGTTTATTTAATGCTTTTCCTCTGTGCTTCCTGGCCCCCTCCATCCAAGGCCCCACACTAAGCCTGCTTTCCTCCAAGCCCCACCATTGCTGCTCCCTTTATCCCCACACCTACTGCCAACAGTCCCAGTGGGCCAAATTACACTAAAGCTGCCCGCTGACTGGACACAACCCATCATGTTGAGAGTGAGAGTGGGATGAGAGAGGGATGAAGGAATGGAGTGCAGAGGTAGAAAAAGAGAGCAACTCAAATCCGTCTATAATTCTGATCTGTTTTTGCACTGTAATACATATGCAATTCTTTGTTTGATCAAAAAAGGGAAAGTTTCATAATACTCTGTTGATACTTGTACAGGTCCCTCTGTGTTAGCCAAGAACCTTTTAGAATGACTCTCCAAAAGCCAGGTTCCTGTGTGAGGAGGACAGGATAATTCTGCTGTGTGTGTGATACGCTCAGAGACGGTTTGCAGGGCGGAAACAGAAAAGAGTCTGACAGCGTCCTGAGTTGGGCCTTCACCTATACACTGGGGCTCTCAGAGGGAATTAGCAGAGCAGCCAGCTTTTGGAAAATAGGGATGTGACCTGGTGCTGAGGTGGAGGGTGGAGGAGGAGGAGGGGGGATGGTTAAGTGAAGAAAGGAAAAGCAGGAAGGGGAGGAGGGGAAAGGAATGGATAAAATATAATGCAACTCCTTTCAATGTCAATGATATAGACACATGCATTTCCAAACATTTGGACTACCTATGTTGTAAATGTATTATCTTTTCAATGTACACACGGCATCTATTGCACGTCTGTCCGTCCTGGGAGAGGGATCCCTCCTCTGTTGCTCTCCCTGAGGTTTCTCCCATTTTTCCCTTTAAACTGTGGGTTTTCTCTGGAAGTGTTTCCTTGTACGATGTGAGGGTCTCAGGACAGAGGGTGTCGTATTGTCATACTGATATTCTGTACAAACTGTGAAGACCACTGAGACAAATGTAACATTTGTGATATTGGGCTATATAAATAAACATTGATTGATTGATTGATTGAATGAGTCAATGACAATAATGCTCACCATCTCATTTGGCATGCTACCATTTATAATTCTGCAATTGTAATTAAAATAACTTAAACATATTCAAATTCATCCTCTGAGGTTCATGAATATATACGCCACAAGGCAATCTGTCCAATGACTATCAGGACAACTGGGTCCAGAACAAATGTGTCAACATTACTGTGGAGCAAGATGAAGAGTCAGGGGCTCACAGACTTTAATTACTAAATCTAGGGGAAGTATTGATGTTTGCATGACATTCTGGTGTAATAAATACAAAATTCAAGACATTTTACTCTGGATCAAATTGGCCGACAGGCTGTCTGAACAAAGCTGAACCAGCATTCAACATTTCAAGTCCAAGAGTCCTGCTGCAACCTTGCCAAATAAAGAACTGTGGAAATATCCCCTGCAGCAGAAATACTTGTCGAGTGTATTTGAACAAGGCCTGCATTTGCTAAATGATTATACTCCACTCTGGATAATAAATGACTTAATACCAGAAGAACAAGAGAAAATGTGTTTAGGCCTCAACACTCTCAGCTTATATCAAATGGGAGCTGAGGAGACCAAGAATACAAAAAGTCAGGTTCATTTCACATGGTGAAAATAATGAAATCTGTAATAAACTGAATGCCTTAGTGAACCGATACTCTCTCTGAATATTGCTGGACGTTGTCCAAAGTAATCAAAGCAACACCTTGGATGAAAATCCACAGTGTGCCATCAATAAACTCTATCCTGTTGATCAGTTGTTGCTACTGCACACACACACACAC
>CALSBZ010041078.1:2497047-2519213 GCA_943591055.1 Gobionotothen gibberifrons
CACACACACACACACACACACACACACACACACACACACACCAAACTGTTTCTGCCCCCCCCTCCCCCTCCCCCTCTCTGTTGGATTACAGAAGGTGCCAACTGGGTGATTACTCGATGCCATCTCCCTCCCTTTCACAAAATGTAATTAATGTAATACTTAGTGTGGCGCTGCAGTGATCAGACTCTGCGGTAACCTCCTAACCTTCATGTTCTCAGTGTCTCAAATGCTTCCTTAAGTTACTTTGCAGCCAGATTACAAAATATTTAAATCTGTTACTTCACATTACGCAAACACACATGCATGTATATATATGTATATATCTAGAAGACAGAGAGTGTACAATAGTGTATGCTGAATTCATAGATATCATATACATATTTAATAACTCAGATGGATGTATTTTTCACACATCACAGGCTAAGTAAATTGACCTTTCAGTGTCCTCTCCAACAGCTCATACCTACTTTTTCTCTTGACATTAAAAGCCCGATTTGATGTCAATTTTACTGTCAATTTATTCTGCCCGTCTGCCCCTGAAATATTTATACCTGTAGAGAGGAAGGTTGTTTCTGCTTAAGCATTCAAAGCCCTTCACTACAGCACCCAGCTGGTGTTGGAACAACTCAATGAGGGGCAGGCTGTTGGGTGTAATGACTACATCTGAAAAGGAAAAGAGACTATATAAATTAGATATGAGGGGATTAGGTCCATGGGAATGACCTGCTGAATCATGAATAGGCTATTAAAAAGGAAAGAGGTAGCATGGACAAATTTGAAAAATAATTTGGTGTCCACGATAATGGTGCCGGTGAGTGAGTGTATTTGCACACAGCACAGTCCCATTAAAGATTATTGAAAACACACCCACCCACGCACACAAACAATTTTTATCTTTGATGACCTTTTATGGCGTTGTCATCCTTTCATCCTTATCCAAAGCAATCTCATGTCACATCAATGCCCAGGGTGTGTGCCTCTCAGAGTAATTTTCCCAGAGTGGAAACATGAGAATGCAAATCCACTGTGTTTACAATGTTCATACTTGTCAAACTGTAAAAGGTCAAGTCTCTCGCTTCCCCTGGCGCTGATCTAATCGGTAAAACATCAATCCCTACCTCTGCATTACAAGAGGCCTCTTGAAGAGACACATACGTAAAAGACAACAGCCATTTGTTTGATGCGGTTTGGCTAAACAATATTACACATGTCCACAGAAAACACATTTGGAGTGCATGTTTTGATTTGTACCATTCAGAAAAATACTCACGAGTTATCTTTAAGATTCCAGTGATAACTAGTGTTGAATATTTATTAATTTGGTCGACAATATATTTATTTTCTACTGCAAAAACCTGGTGGAATCTAGTAGGACAATTCATACATAATGGTAATTTCATAATTACACATCCTTTTGGTTGAATTATAATCATGATGCATATAATATACACCTCTGTACTGAAATACCAAACACTAATGCTCTATCAACACAGCTAGTTTTATTTCAAAAACACTGTTGCTGCCAATGTTGCTGCATTGTATCTCATTTACATTGCCCCACTTTCTGACCTGGCTTGCTTTATTTTTAGATGTTATATTAGCATGCTAACACACTATGATCCAAGTCTCCTACTGAGGAGGCAGACATGTTTTTCTTAGCAGTATGATCAATATAAAACTTTTTTCTGATGTTTCTACTAAGGGAGAAAAAACGAATGTGTGGGACGCACAGTTTAGACTTGTTTTTCCACCACACATGTCATGTCTATGCAGTTCTATGCGACGATGACAGTGATGAATCACAATTGCTGGTCTGCACTTTTTTCTTTTGTGCTCTGTCTCTGCCTCTCAGCCTCTTTGTTTTAACAGTCTTTATCTGCCTCTAACGAGCGTTTTGCTACGTTACTCACTGGCAGACATGCTCGCCTATTGTTCTGTCTGTTTCATAACAACAGTATGCTTTCTATAGATTTGTACAATATATGTCACAATCAAATAAATGTACAGTATGGATTGCAATTTGTATATGTCCTACGTTAATTTAGAAACGGGTCAATATAATGTTCAATCTTATATTGATTTCCAATAATAACAATCAATGTATTGTATCTATTTTAGTTTTTTATTACCGATCAGATTATATAGTTTGAGTCAATGCTAATCTTATGGTGTCCAAGGCATGTTGAGCATGGGATAACTGGCACCAACCTGCTGCTGTATTTCTAAAGGGGATATCTTATATATATATATATGTCAATCAATAGGTGAAGCAGATTAATAATACTAATAATATCAATAATAATGCATACAAATGATAATTATTGCAGATTATAAATACATCATTTAGGAACAAGGGGGTGAGATTAAATAAGTTATACTTCTTCTCACTCCTTTTCGAACACTAGATGTGGCACTGTTTACAGTATGTTGCTAATGCTGTTGTTGTTGTTGTAAAATGTCATTTTTTTTTTTGATTTCTCTAACATGACTATGCACTGCAACATTTGTTTTGTTTTGTAATTGTTTATTTTACTTGTTCGAAAAATAAAATCAATCAATCAAAAACATCTTTGGAGCTGCTGTGTCTCCAGTTACCCTCAATCATGCAAGTACTTTTATATTCACTAGTTAAATGTAGTAACAATGGCAACAATAAAAAGCAAATACTTACTGTATAATGAACAATAACAGATGCCGGAACTAAGGTAATGGGGTTAACTATTTTCTTTACAATCTACTTCTTCGAGCCACTTCAGAAACATATGTATTTGAAAAGTGCCTTTTGACCAAGGTTTGCTCACAGCATGACCAGATTACATCTTCTTTGTGTGATCACGGTGCATAAAGCTGGAAATGGGACCTCTATGGTGGCCACTTAATGCATGCCTCCTGAACAGACCAGTAATCAAGTCAGACAGCGCCGTTTGCAAATAGACATCATGTCGGGCTGCCTTTGATGTGCGCCTGGAGACTGCCGGGGAGTGTTTTAAATGTCAATGGAATCTCCCATGCAACCCTCTGTGCTGCACAATGAACAGAACATTGACTTGAATTTCTTGAAATTATGTAAATTACATTGATATGCTGTAAATAACTTGATGATAAAATCAAGCGTTGCTCTCTTCTAATATGGGAATGGGAGCAAGGGTTAGCTTCACTGGATAGAACACATATTATTTCCACAATCCACAACAAAGACGGATTTATTCCAATCAATTAGATATGGAAGCGTATGTGTGTGTCTGTATGTGAGTCTGTGTGTATGTTTGTGAAAAAAGGAATACATCTGACATTTAGCAAGGTCAACTAGTGTTGAATCATTAAATGTGCTTGGATAACATGATGATCAATGTCTTCATTGTTTCCCTTATCTATTCAAAATATGGTATTCAATATTTTCATTAAAGGTTTGTGGTTTCTTCAGTAGCTTTCAACTGCCTTATCTGTAACTATGAAGATGGTTTAAGAACGCATGCTTAGTGCCAAAAGCATGAGAGTACATTGTATTTCAATTGGTAAAACTTAACATGTGTTCGTAAATAAACAACCAAACTGATGGTGTGATATAAATAAAAGAAAAATAATATTGATCAGATTCCTTCAGTAGGACCACTGGCCCAGCAGCTAGCGTGACAGAGTGCAGCTCCATTCAATAGCCTTATCATTACCACAGCACAAACCCATTCAGCAGGTCAGCCTATCTGGCCCCATGGTTCAGTGTGTTTACATGTGTGTCTGTGCGTGTGTGTATGTGTGCGTGAGTGCATGCAGAGCCAATGAAGACCATTATAAGACCACTTATATTTCTTTGTTGAAAACACTTTCAGCCTAATGAAGTGTCCAAGGAGTAGAGTTAGAAGTAAAAAGAAGATGCTGTCCACTAAAGACTTTGAAGAAAGACCAGGGGAAAGTTATTGGTGGTCAACCATCTGCTAAGTTGAAAAATAGTGGATGTTACAAAACAAAGTTAGCCTTTAAAATCCAAACCTATACTTTTCATTGTGTTCAGTAATCATAAGTGAAAGTTCCTATTGATGTGTCATAGTCCTCTGTGATTGACATGCTGTAAATTAAGCTTCATTTTCACAACTGGCAGAGAGAGCCATGACAAACACAACTAGGGTAACTTCAAATAATCAGTGGTGAGGCATTGAGGTCAAATCGGGACACTTTAAACTTCCTTTTATTTCGTTAATCAGACATGAGTGGCATAAGTAGTTGTCAATGACGGGTGAGAGAAGAAAAGATGCAGACCAGGGAGAAAGGAATAATGGAGCCGTCTCCATTGGCAACGCAGAGGCACAGAGGCTATTTTTAGCAAATTAATTTAAGGCTCTAAATAATTAACTGATAATTATCTGGCAATCAAGAGTAAGATAAAATGATCTCGCCATGAGGTTTCTTTGTCATGCGCCTCAGCAGGCGGCTGGAGGAGCTTTGTGTGACTCGCTAGTCTGGGTGACATGGTGCCAAAAGAGGAGAATTAAAAAAGAATGACAGGAGGAATTCAGTAAGATGTACTCCCTAAAAGGCAAGAGGATTTGCCAAAGAATCGTGCCTAATGAGTAACGGATAAATGGCACGTACAATCTGTTTGAGGGTAGGATGTTAGATGCATGTAGCAGTTGTCCTCCATGTGTTTATCACGTTTATGCACACACACACATATAAGCAGTCACAGATGCACATGTGACACACATCTTGAGACATTGCCTGGCAGAAAGCATAATCAAATGCACCACATACAGTATTATACATGTCATCCAATAACTGACCAGCATTGAACTGCATAAAAAAAAGTACTTTTCCCACAAAGTTTCTTGAGAACTACGATTTAGTTGCATTCACACCAAAAAGCCCCAGGAACTAAATTAGTTCTAGAGAACCTTTTTTACCCCCTTTTCTGTCCCTGCTAGAGAGCAGGGACTTTCGTGGGAGAAAAAGGTTCCTGTGTCTGATTGGCTGGGCGGAATGCAAATCACGCCCCGTAAAACTCCCCAAAACGTTTGTGAAGCCGCCATTTTATTATCCTCGCATTAGCATTAGCATTAGCATTAGCCCAGCGCAGAAACGCAGAGAGACTAACTTATGACAACACAAAATAAAACATGGGAGCGGTGGTGATGAGGAGGTGTCGGCGTTCTGGCCGTTTACTCGGAAGGCTTCAGTAGAAGCTGCTGGGAGTCCCAGCTGGGAGTCCCAGCAGATTCTACCCTAACTCCGGGGACTTCCGGCCGGGGACTTTGGGCGGCAGTATACGCCGTGAAGTTGTTTGCGGCCTGCCAGTAAACCCAAAGCAGAAGAAGAAGAAGTGACGTCAGCGGCTTCATTTGCCTAATCCACCCCCAGGAACTTATTCCGATGTGAACGCGATCTGTACTTAGTTCATGAGAACTAAAGAGTTCTCAGGAACCTTTGTGGGAAAAGTACTTGGTGTGAACGCGCCTCTGGTGTCAAACTAAGCATACAAATCTGTCGAACCATCCTTTGCTCCAACACCTCTATGTCTTAACGGCTTCCTTAACTATTATGTTAATGACACATATCTAATTGTAAGGCCCTGTTACTGCTTAATTGTGCTGGAGGGAAAATGAATCCCCGCTGGATAATAAAGAGGATGCAGGTTTTGGGCAGTTACCCATTGGCTACCCTATCTATATAATCATCACTTTTCAGTCTTTCCATAATACTAATAATACATCTAGAACTATAAAACAATTTCCTTGGTGTGTCCTTACAAATAACCAGGGAAGATGACAAAAATGATAAATAAATACAAATAATTAAAAGTCTAAAGGCCAACACAGAGATGCGTTCTCGTTCTTACTCTGTACTGGAAATGTAGTTCTGAAATGTAACAAAATGCAATAATTATAATGAAAAAAAGGACTGATTTCAAAGTAAATAACCATCTGAAAAACACTTATATTAACGAGATAACATGTTATTTATTCCCTCCGCCTCTACATATGTTTGCAAACTGGGTCCTTTAAAGGTTTTGGGATTACAGGGAGGTCACAATTAGCTTGACAGTTTGATGTGCTTTGGTGAAAGCTAAGGTTGACAGGCCTACCTATCCTCCCCACTGTGCAACCTTTTATAAAATCAATGCCACCACTAAACACAACTCTCCCCTGTGGAGCTGGGTCCTGTTACAGCCTCCTTTCCCCGTCTCGTGTGGGAAGGAAAACACAGACAAACGGATAAATTAGAACCTCCCATGCTGCCCTCTTCTCTCTCCAGTCTGTCTACCATCGGGAAGTGACAACACTACTGACAGTAACATTGAACACAAACCAAATGTATTTATTGAACACTTGCATTTAAACTTCACTTTCTCCAGCCAATTATATTTTCTTTGCTCCAAACAAACATAGAGCTATCTGTGGAAATCATTGTTATTGGCTTAATTGGTTGTCGATGGGTGACATAGCAAAAAGGTTTTTGGAGGCTTTGTATAAATCCAAGAATAGGATCTTAACAGCAAGTCGACCGCTGAAGAAAACATTTGCTGAAATTACATCTGCTGTGATAGAAACATTTTTCACCCTGGAAAATACTGCAATAAATATGTATTATCACAACACAAACATAAAGGAGTGTGAGGACTGAAGTCTTGAAAGGAGATGAAAAGGCATGTAGTATTAAAGGAGCCAATACTATAGATGATAGTTGTGCTAGGGAACAAAACAGACCCCAAAATCCTTTGCAAACGTAACATGGATTCATTGCTGCAGCAAACAGTTTTTCTAGACAAGTGGCATGCTAAGACACTGGGATCAATTTGGGGACTCGTAATTTTCACATAATCTTTATGAAGACGGGTATCTGAGTAACACACACACACCACAACACTAAAGGTATGTAGCTCAGCTGCGTTACCTGCTACAACGGCTCCATTTGGCAGGCTGTTGCTGTAATTTGCATCAGATTACATGCACACAGAGGCAAGCGCTCCTTAATGGGTAGCATCATCCTCTGCAGGTGGCGGGGGAAGAAAACGTGAGCTGGGAACACAAAAATGATCTGCCTCCACAAATGCTCACTTGTCATTGGCTGATTGCTGCTCTGATGACATCCATTTGTGCTCTGAGATATAATTTGCAACTGCTCAATCTCTCTTCATTAACATTAACGGCACCATTCCACAATGTGGACACATTAACCCAGTTATTTTCTAAATTACCATATCTGTACTTTTTTATTTTGTATTCTTGTCCTGCTGTCACTTGAAACACTGGAGAGTTGATAGGCCACTATGATACCCCTTCAAAATAAAGCCGCCTTTTATGCTCGTGGATAGAACATCTGTGTTTTAATTGTCACTTACTGCACTGTGCGGTTGTAGTTGTTTTTTTTAACTAGACTGCGTGTAGCCCACTTTTTTATCTTTGCTGACAGGGGTGAGTTGTGGGTTGATGGGGGTATTGAGCAAAAGAACAATCTATATCACTCATTAAAATGCAAATGTGTTTACCAAGTCTTGCTTTGATTCTGCACTAATAACAAGCAGTGGGGAACAATCATGTATCAAACTTGTGTAGCGGCCTATTGAACGCACGCCTGTCATTATCCGAGAACGTGGAACAGAGACTTAAGTAGCACGAAATGACGCTGGCACAATTCCAAAGCTGAATTTCAAAGGAAACCTAGATGCATGCCCCAAATTAAACACTATTAGAAGTGAAACGGATAGAAAATGCTAGTGTGCTCTGTAAGTAAACTTGGCTTAAAGCACAGCACCTGTTTATGCATTGTAATCTAATGCAGCTGGATAGACTTTGCGGGTAGCACCATTTAGGGTCCCCTGCTGACTGTGTCAAGAGAGGTACAGAGATAATAACACACCAGGATTCTTATATAAATACTTTTGGAATATAAAGCCTCCCCTCTAACCCAGTGGTTCCCAACCGTTAATGGCTTTTGACCCCTACAAGTGAAATGGACCCCTGTCTATAGGTTGCATATGTGTTATGATCAGCTCATCTGGAGAGTGCGTATGCTTCTAAGGTTGTTTGATCTGGTCGTTTTTAGAAGCCTAAAAAATAAAACTATCCAGATAAAAAAAAAAAATAACTGTTTAAAATTAATAAAATCCTCTTTTTGAATTTATTGGCCAGTTTTTAAAACTATAAAATTGGTATGTTGTCAATACAAATAATGTATGTGCCTTGAAAAGCTCCCCCAAAATATTCAAGGAAATGCTTTAAAGGACATCTAGTGTCTCTAAAAAGTCAGTGTTAGAGAAAAAAGCCTCCATCAGTCATGTGTCATTAAGCTGCTAATTGATCGTAACGACTCCCTTCCTCTATTAGCTAGTGATCAGTGAACATGTGGATAACTATCGAGCTACACACCCACACCTAAATAAATGCACTCCAGATGAGCACAATTGTTCAGATGGCCATCGCATCAAAAAGAGCAACACTATTTAAAATCACGACATTCATACCGTTCATCCTCCTCCTGCAACGACTAGTTTAGAAATGAATTCCTTTTTCATCAAAAGGCACAACATTCATAGTCATATACGATGGTATAAAAGGAAGCACAACAAACTTGCTTAAACACAATTCTGTCCGGTAATTATTTTGTCCCTGTATTGTCAACACGTGGTACAGAAAATAGAACTGCTAATCACTAACAATTGACACCCCTTATATGTGTAAAAAAAAAGCTCTCCACAAATCTAGTGGATGCCCTACTGGGAGTTTGCGTAGCAACACAAAGCCATTTGGGGCTCTGTTCAGAATATCTGCTCTCATATAATGTCTTCCTCTTGGAATCCTGAAGAGAGTTGGCAACCCACTTCTGAGCTTAGTTCATCTGAGAGAAAGGGATAAAGAGAAGAAAAGAGATGGGCACCATGAGAGAGTGAGGACAAGGCAGTAATAAATGGGTGAGGAGACAGAGACAGTAAGTAAGAGAGATAGAAAGGGGGTCTCATTTTTTGCAAATCGTATCATCTCTGTGAAAGCGGACAGAAAGATAGATATGAGCATTACTACTAATCTCCAATCCGCACCTTGAAAAGAAATCTAACTTTCATTTGACAGTGACAAGCTCCCTCGTGTGATCTCTGAGGATGACAATAGCACTCAGTGAACAGATTACATAGTGTATTTACTGTCCTACAATATGTAGTAAATCTGCAGGCTGTAATACACTTCCTTGATGTCAATTAAATTAAGTTATTTTATGGATGTTTTTCAAATCTACAGTTAAAAAAAAAACATACCTTATATTATATAAAGTCAAATCGGTAGACTGTGAAATTAAAACAACTTTCCGAAAGGATTATTATCTCTGATCAGCCTTGCATCAGGGATAATTCTTGATACTGCTCTGTTTTAGATCAAATCTAATAAGCTTAAAGGTAAGTATAGGGCTTAGTATTAATTTGTGGATAGAGGAGCCCAATTCTGTACATAGTTCACTTGTAATATGATAAGGAGATATTGTTGGGGGATTAGGTTATCTCCCAAGAGATCTATTAGTGGATAAGTCCTACTGGCTGTCTTATGAATCATTACCTTACTGGTTACAATCTGATCTGCACACACTCTCCTTTAACTACCAACACAATGTCCACAAACACACATGCACACGGACGCAAAGCACCAGCGCACGCAACATGATTTAAAACCTCATGTCTAACAGCACAGCAATGCGTTTTCAAGACATTATAAATACCTTCCAGGTACGTTTTTCTGATTAAAAAATAATGTTCTACGATAAATATTCTTTTTATCATGGTTTCCCACCACAAAAACGAAAAGAAAAAAACTCTGGACTGGAAGTAAATCCTATTTCTGCTTCATTAACACATTCTGGATCTGGTCTTTCCTGGCCATCGCTGCTAACATGTCTAGACAGCACAGAAGGGCATATCCATATCCATAGCCCTTTGTGTGATAGAACGGTAGGGAACAGGTGATTCATCAACTGTAAATCCTGACATAATGGCTTGAGTGACATTACATAACACAAGGACTAATCTTCTACGTGGGGGATACAGTTTCTGTCAAACTGGTTCCAGCAAAGTGCTTTTTGGCTATTAGCACAATAACCAAAATGGAGGGCTTTAACAGGATGGAAATGTAGAGGCAATCGGTGGGATAATTCTGCGAAGAATGCCTTTTTTAAAACCATTATTAAAACATTGGCACTATGTATCACCAGCATGGCCCCTTTTATTTCACGCTTAGCTCAGAGAGCATCCTGCACCACAGTCACGACTGTGATATTTAGCAAGGTGAAAACAAGACAACAAACTGAACCGTGTTCCGACACAGAGCCTCAGGGTTGGACGGCTGGAATTCAATCTACTTTTTTCTAACCTGTTAGAAATCTATTAGAGGCCAATAAGGATGTTGAGGGGAGAAGGTTTGCGATATTTCAGGTCAGCCTTAGAGGTTAATTGTCGAGTCGTCTGTCTGGTCAGTGTGGGGATCACTGTGTGAAACCAATCCAGAAGGCAGGGGAGTGTGGATGGCATTCAGGAGATTAGAGCGGTTGATGGGAGAGGCAGAGGTAGAGAGAGTGAAAGAGGAGGGCAACACAAACCCATAGACCTCAAATCAACACTTTCACAGGGCTGCCAATGCTAAGTAGATTTAGACACACACTTAATGTGCTTGAGAATGGTTATGTGTAGCCAACAAGGCCATTGAGGCTAGCTGTACTTACACTTAAAGTACAGGGTGGGGTTTAACCTATGTGTCGAATATATTCTCTATCTACAACCTATGTTCTACGGAAAAATTCAAAAGCACTCATGCACACATGTAAGACTATCTGTACCACCTACTCATCCTTCAACGAGGTACTTTAATAGACTGATGAACAGAGGAGACACAATGATTACTGACCAGACTAATCACATTCACGTAAACCTCAGGCTAATTCCATTCAACCCACTCTACCCCTGTTTTTTAAGGTTAACAGTTTAGGGGGAAAAACAAGGCATTGAGGTCTGCAACCGGGAATTGTTTACTGTTCTGATGAAGGTCAAATTAAAATATAGAATGTGGTGGGGTGATGATAAATATGTGGCTGTCTGTTCAGATGTAAAGTGAAAAGACATGGCCCTCCTGTGGGCATTGCTCCACATCTCTCTGGCCGCCGCCACGCCATTCCCATTTCACAACTTGTTCTACATCTGTGACACACACACATGCACACACACACACACACACACACACACACACACACACACACACACACACAAACACAAACACACAGGCTCTCACATATACATGAATGCAGCAAAGGACTTTTCTCACAGACACTGGCACATACTGAATGTCCCTCGTCACCTTGCTCAGAGATGAATGAGTTTGCCATTGTCTTCAATCACTTAAATGGAAACAGCCTCATTCACTGCTATCATTCTGTACTGCCTTGCAGCAATCTCATGTATATCATACACTCCCACAAACCTCCCCTCCCTCACCAATACAATGACCACCACTCTCTTACAAACTCCTGTGATGATGGAACCCTGAGCGAATTAGCGAGTACACTATATATGCATTGTATAGTGATCAAACCAGTTTACAGTGCCTTAAATCATTTCCCTTACCATGACCAAGTATGCTATTAAGGTTTCAGTACAGAATACTTACACAGCAACTTCATGCAAAGCAGTTTATGTCTTTGTATCTGCATTATTTTACTTGAAAATGTAATTGGAATGATTGTTACATTTAATAATCTCTAGTAAATGAGTACGGGATACACAAATAGAAAAACTGTGATAGTAAACAATCCTGAATATGATGGATACAAAAGCAACACTCAATGAGTTCATATTAATGAATATAGCTGTGGGCCTTGAACTGGGGTCAACCTGAATGCTTCAAAGTGCAGAAGCTTCATTCGTAGCCATGGCAATGCTAAAATCAGATATACAAATGAAGTTACTTTATTTTTTTAAATATGCCCTCTGGTCTTGCTGTCATGCAGAAAAAGGGGAGGATGGTTTAATCCATTATTGTTATTGGACATACAAATGTGAACTGAGATGTGTTGCGAGTGCTGCCCTTTGAGGAGGAAGCTGCTGCAGTAGGTTTTTACATGGAAGGTTTCAAGCTGCTAAAGGAAGCATCCGACTGATCAAATGCATACTTCACATTTTCTTTTGATGCATATTGTTTGTCAGTTGCTCGGGTCTTGCATAGCTGTCACAGATGAGATACATATTTCAAATATTTTCATAGGATGTACACTGAACAAAAATATAAACGCAACACTTTTGTGGGGGGGTCTGGTGGGGTCCGAAAACCAGTCAGTATCTGGTGTGACCACCATTTGCCTCACGCAGTGTAACACATCTCCTTCGCATAGAGTTGATCAGGTTTTTGATTGTGGCCTGTGGAATGTTGGTCCACTCCTCTTCAATGGCTGTGCGAAGTGCAAACTGGTTTTCGGACCCCCCCAAACTCCCCCAATAAAGCAAAAATGCACGTTTCAGAGTGGCCTTTTATTGTGGCCAGCCTAAGGTACACCTGTGCAATAATCATGCTGTCTAATCAGCATCTTGATATGCCACACCTGTGAGGTGGGATGGATTATAATTATTATTATTAAGTGCTCACTATCACAGATTTTTTCAGATTTGTGAACAATATTTGAGAGAAATGGTTATTTTGTGTATTTAGAAAATGTTTTAGATCTTTGAGTTCATCTCATGAAAAATGGGAGCAAAAACAAAAGTGTTGCGTTTATATTTTTGTTCAGTGTATATTGTCTTAAAATTAAAAGGTAACTGTGAGTCTACTAAAGATTAACAATTACAGGTAAGAGTTGTTTCTTTTAGAGATCATCTTAATTATGCTTAGTTGGAAAAATAAACCATATTGAAGGACATGGTTTAATAATCTGTTAAAAAGCTTCCCAGCAAAGTTGCATGTGTGTGTTTCCATGTAAACTGAATAATGTATTATTAAACAATACATTATTTACCATTTAACTTAGAAGCAATGCTTTAGACATATTCAACCAATTTACTTGGAGTACATTTTTGGACAAATTCAGTCGATCTAAGCCACTGTTACATAATGCATGTTTTATACAAGTGTCCACAATTTGAATTGAGAAGAGCAGAGATGATTTCCAGCCAACATACCGAATGGTGAGTATTCAGTCACAACCAAACACAATATGAAACACAAGGGAAATTACTAGACTCTAGAATATTCCCTTTCTTTTCATGTGGCTACAGAAAGCATGTGATCAAATGATACATTGTTTTTGATCGATCGGTGATTAAATGCTTTTATGAAGAGATCATTATGCTTTTTATAATGAATTGTCTTCAAAAAGGTTGACTTCTGCATGCAAACTGAATGAGTGGGATAATGGAGAACTAAAAAATCAAAAACATAGTTTTATATTTAACTCAGATGCAGCATCACGACCTTGCTCGTAGATGTTCAAGAATATGACCAATGGATCCAACAATCCTCAGGCATCCTGCACTCTGCTGTACTATTCATCACAAGCAGGCCTCACGAGAACATTGAGCCCACAGAGCACATACACATGGCAATCATTTGAATAGTTGAAGCTATTCTTCATTTTGCAACATCACGTTTCACTTTGCCTCTAGAAACAATGTTTAAACCTTTCCAACCTGTTTTCAATCCCAATGATGGGTGCCATGTCTCATTTGAATTCATTTACAATCAAATGCAAATCCGCAGTGGGGTGGTGTTTTCATGATGGCTGTGAAACACTATCTCGTCACCACTGGGCTTCGCAGCACCAAACTGACGTGTCCCTCCAGTTAACGCCTGTTCCTACCTACACCTCTGGAAGTGTGCTTTCACACCTGCGAGTGCTCTGTGACGCGTAACATCAGGACACGGTTGGGCAGAAATGAGCTTGAATGTAATACAGTTGGCACTGTTGTGAGTGTCTTTAAACATATCAGCACAGTGGGCTTTTAAAGAAGGAGGTGTGTAAACAAAAAAATAACTAAACATATTTTATAAAAACAATCTCATTATCACCCAGCAGTTGTGTGAAGTGGGAGGAGAGGCTGGGTCCAAAAGGATTTTTGCCCAAATTGAAATGAGCATTTCAAAGATTTCTTTACACACAATCCTCAATGCTAGAGTCCAGTAACATAATGAGAGTCTCCTAAACAGTGTTATGCTTTTATGTTATAGCCATCCAATTTAAAAATTCTAACTTAATTTCTGAGGAGGCATATTTTTTTTTTTAATAGCTTGGTGCGCTTGATCCAAATGCTATAGTACCTATCAGCCTCAGCGGCTGTTGCCATGGATAATACAATCTACCCTGAGGTAAAAATCAGAGCTGCAGTTTATTCAGATTATTTTCTCATTGTTGCTATTGGGAACAAAACAATGAGCCAGAGTTGCCGAATTCATCTAATATTGATGTAAGTGAACTGATTTGAACTAAAAGGGAATTTATTTAATATTTATGATCAGGTTTCTGCAAAACATAATACTTACTATCAGCACGCTGTTAGCAACTGTTCAACATCATGTTAGGCTCAGGGGATGGGTTGGATTTGAAGTATACTTGTCTACTTATGTACAGGGACATGTGCCTTTGACTTATTATTAAAGAGCAGATGTCATTGTGTTATCCACTTTGGGTGTGCAATGCAATATCTTTGGCAAAAAAACAAAACAATAAAGCACTCGTAGCCAATCCACCTACACTTTGGGTACAACTTATCACTGACACAATATAAATGGTTAGGATGGAAAGGGTAGCTTACAGACTACAAACTACTGAGACAGGGTGGAATTAAAAAAGTACTTAATGTCAAAACTACAAAAATAATTTAACAAAAGGAAGTGAAAGAAAACTGATCAAAAATGTTGTCTTTCTTGTCTGCGTCAGAATTTCATGTGATGTGTTGTAAGATTATTGTACAGTAGTACAATAGAATTTGATGAACATTAATAATGTTGGTAAATGGTAGGACACATCTGTACACTGAGATAATTGTTAAAATTGTGTTTTTACATTTTTTGTTGTATTATGTCAGTTAACAATGAAAATAAAAGATAATATTGTATCTAACGGCATTTGTGACCTTTTGTGATAATTCATCAACACGCCCATCCAAGCTTCAGATGTTCTAAAATATTTATGACTTTCACCAAATAACTTAAATGTTAAATGAGTTTCATGCTACCTGAGAAACAACCGTTTTGCAGTGTCAAGTGAATGGGTATATGTGTATGTATACATACAAAAAAGCGAATGGACTTTCTTCCACTTTATTTGCTGAAGTTCTGTTTCTTAAAAAAGTATATACTGTCATCTTTTATGTTTTCTTATTACTTCCACTCTATACAGTTTTCTTTAAGCACACATTTCAGGATGTGTTCTGCTTGTGCTGGTTATACCCTGGTGGTGCAAATTATCTCCTCTAATTATACTTTCGATGTAAGCATAAGAAAAAGGTTTTAAGAGAAGAGTTTAGTCATAGAGAGGAGATTATATAAACACTTTTTTTCTTGCCAGACAGAATCAGAAGCCAAGATATCCAAAGTAGTGGGAAACATTTCTGTTTTTCAAAATGGATGCTTTCACCTTCAGACAGTCTGTATGAAATCATAAAAGTCACTTTGATATTGAAGAGTATGTCAGCCTGCAATTTGGGATACAAAGAACATTCTACTTATGTGTACTACCGAGTCATTTTGCACTTTGTAACTATGATTTTGCTTTCTGCACAGGAACCTTTGAAAGTTGTGCCAAAGAAAAAAAAAAAAGGAGTGCAACACAGAAAGAGATATACGGTCTCTATGGTTTCAAACTACGTTCTTAAGTTAGGATGGAAAGCGGCAAGGCATGAAGCCAAAAAGCCCAGGGATCAACCATAAGTCTTCATCACAGAAAGTCAATTCAAGGTCAGCTGCTGGTTCAGGTAGCAGATGTGTTTCACACATCCCTGTTGCTGTTAAGTGACAGGGCTTAGAGCCTTAGACCCACCAGCAGTGTACAGTCTGAACATGTGTGTGTGACCGGAGGAAACAAAGAGAGGAGATAGAGAGAGGGGAAATGGAATTTGAAACATTTATGTTGTTAATCCATTTTATTTTCATGTCACTACTAACTACAATGTGTTAAATGCCTCTCTCTTTCTGTCACTGCAGGTGTTAGTGCACCAGCCAGAGGTTCCTCTTCACAGCTCATCTCATGTAATCATGTCCATGGAAGAGCCATCATCAACACAAACACTAGCACTTCTGGAGGTCGCCCTATCTATCAGTTCTGCTAATTGGAGGTTAATTGTCGATACAAAAGCCACACAGGCATGACTGTTGTGTACACTCACACTATATTAACCCTGCCGTGAAAGCTATACAGATAGTGGATATTGCATTTGCCGAAACATGCCTGACATATTACTGGTTTGATGCATTGGAACGAGGTAATGAGGATATCAACATACAACACGCGTTCTAATGTGAGAGTGAGTATACAAATCAAGTGGGATTTGAGTGTCTGTGCCAAGTGAGCTATGGCCGTCTGTACCATAAAGATACATGAAGTAACACAATAAGACGGATAAAGCGGAGAAGCAATTAAGACCAGAAACCATCGGAAATTAGCTTTGCTTCACATCAAGCAAGTCACATATAGACTAGGGACAGTCCATTGATTGGTCGAATTGATGAAACAGTCAATTATTGCCTCGGTAAATTATTGACCTGAAGGTGGTATGTTACGTGCCCCGGCATTTATGTTTCCCTGCTCAATCATCGCAGCACATTGCTCACCAGGATATCACTCTCCTTGTTAGGTTCATACAAAGTTCATACTCTGCTCCCATTGAATGCTTCCAATCCTATGTTACTAGTTCCTGCCAATGTCGAATGACGGCTGTGAGTATCAAAAGAAACAAATGGTATTATTAATTGAATACAATGATCAAGGTCTTTTGAATGGAAGATTAGCAGTTCAAGTATACTATTAATTGTCTATATATAGAGGGAGTGTGGCGTTAGAAGCCTTTAAGCACATGTCATAAGCAAAGAATATCCTCTAAAAGCTGAAATTCAACAGTGTGTTTTGACAATTCTGTCTGGGCCTTGACTGGCAGAGAATGCCAGCCAATCCCTATTTGAAATACGACAAGGACAAATAAAGCCTGTCAGAATGAGTTGGGGAGACGTCTACTGAGAGCCACATGTGGTGGGAAACAGAGTCGTGGGGAGAGAGGGAAAGAGAGAGAGAGAAAGTGTTCCTTCTCTACATGACTCTGTCCCTGAGACACACGTCATGCTGCTCCCCCCACAGTGGGAGACTCTGACAGGATACTGTCTGTGCAGCATTCCCCCTCTGTGTGATTGATGAGCCTCATTTTGCCAATTAATGGAGAATCCCCTGTTGACTACCATCAGATTGCCGTTTGTAACTGTTAGTGTTTCTGACTGTCACAGATTCATTTTAATTAGACATGTCTTTCTCCTCCGACTTTTCTATTGTGCCTCAAATTCGCAACGCTGAGTGCACAGTTACATGCCGGGGAAATGGTTCACTCTTGTTATTTGCTGTCATTAGTTTATTCGCAAAGTGCAAGGCTCAAACTGTTGAAGGCCAAGTCTTTTTGAAGGAGTCGACCCTAATGTCGACCATATACCGTATCTTATAATCAATTAGCAGACGTGAGGTAATTAGAGCACTTTATTTGCATAATGAAGCGTCTAATTGCTCCAGTACGTGCACATGCAGTCAATAACTTTGGCTACTCGCTTCTATGGCCATGTATATGAGCAGGGTGCAGAGAGATTGGCCTGCAGTCGTGCAGACAGTGATCCCTTGGTCCTGTCGGGGGAAAGGAAGGATAGCCACCATGGAGCGAAGTCAGAAATCAACAGAGAGGCCAGAAGCAAACAGCAGAACAATACTGTATTCCCTCGACAGCATCAGCAAGAAATAATAACATGACTGTGGGCAAAGGAGAGGAAGTGTTTGGGCATTAGTTTGATTTACATTTTAGAAAGGCTTTCAACCGGCACACAGAGCAACTTCAGCTAATGATACAAAGACCTTTTCATCAAGGAGCGATTCCATGCCTTTTTGGCGCTGCCCCCTAGCCACTATTTGCAATAAAGGCACAGAAATGGTGCTACTAGATGTCTGTACAGGAATAAATGTCAGCCTTGTAAATGTCTGCTCTGTACACCATCTAGTAACATTAAGTACATTTCACCCAGCTCACTTCAGTTAAATGATACCATGGCTATTGTAGTGAAATGTGTCATAATGGCAATCCTATGAATGGATAATGCAGGGACCTATCAAGCACATGAAAACAGCATTATATCGGGCACTTTGTCTGAATCTATTTTCCTTTGAGTCAACCTGCGTCCTTAAACTCCATCCATCTTCTATTGTGGATTCCCATAGTGAAAAACACACTCTTAATCCTTGATGTCTCATATTTACTAGACAAATAACTCCAGTCACGTTTCCCTTCCACTTGCATTTGATAGAATAATTTGCCAACAATGGGCCTGCCATTCAACTGAGTCTCAGGGATTTCATTAAAACATCAAATGAAAGTGAAATCATGAGCCATGACGGTGGAGAGTGGGGATGGCTAAGCAGAGAAGCGTGGCTGGTGTCTACTGCAGGATTAGAGCTCAGCAACAAGTGCTCAAGGGGGGCTTTGCATCAAACCCAGGAGCCCATGACAAATGAGGGCGGCTGGGCCTCTGTCTATTACCCTGCACTAAGCTCGGGCCTTTTGGGGAAGTAATGAGGTGCAGATTGGTGCAGCTGCCACTGGGTCCCCAGCCCAACTTTCTGTAGAGCAGACATAATCAGTGGGGACCAGAGCCAATAGGGACAAGGCTATACAGCAGCAGAGCAACACATGGAATCGTGAAGATAAAACAGAATAACTGAAATAATATTATTTCAAAACACTATAGCCTGATACATACATTGGCTCCTTTTGCACACCAGCACTTACTGTGAATCAACCTCACACAAGAGGCAGAATGCATACAGAAGGTGTGTTTTTAAAGGGGGAGTAGCTCTGAATCCCTGCAGGACTCAGTAGATCCCAAAGGACACCCTCCAGACTGGCAATGGAAGGAGGCTTTATCATATGAGAGTTGTATACTCAGTAAATCCAGAGTACATCATGGGTGTAGCTCCTGCACTCCAACAGTGCAGTGCTCCTGCCCCTGGGAGCTGTAGTCCAGGCAGCCTGTCAGCAGGATTACTCTGCTGCTTAATGGAGCTGCCACATCAGGACGGGTGTCACTGCCTAACAAGATACTGATTGGCCAACTTCTAGGGAATTCACTTTTATGACCAGAGGGCACTAATATGGTCTTTTGTCTGACAATGAACACGACGGGAGACAGACAAGACATTGGCAACATGATATGTTTTGTACGTTACACGTGAAGTTTGTAAACTATTTCTTTTTCTTGGCCTGAATATAAAACATTCAGTATTTCAACATGTTACATATATTCATGATTTAACCCCCACATCTCATGACTTACAGCATTTGTATTCTGTAAAGTATAACACTTGATTTATTGATAAGTAGTTGCTCTGCTTATTTGTAATATGTATAGATGGACTATGTCTCATGTACACTGTACTTTCCAATTTGGCTCCGAGAGGGCAGCAAGTGAAATTCAAAGATATGTAAGCAGAATTGTTATTGTTATTGCATAGGTCAAATGTGAACAAATGTGTAGATAAGCCACTAATTAAATAAACATCATGTATTAAAGGTGAGGACTTGTCTTTCAGTTTCTTACATTAGATTACATTTGATTGGATTCAATTCACCATCATTGTTTTATCACACAAACCAGCATAAAGAAATAAGTTTGGCATCCAACCAGATAGTATATATATATATAAACTATATAACATAGATATATAAAAACAAAACTAAATCCTTGGAAGACAGCAACAAAATCAACACAACCTTTTTATTTGTTTGAGCTTTTTCTTTCACTAAAATCGTAATTAGAATAACAATGTTAGCAAAATAACAAACATTAATTCCAGAAACACCTATTAAAATATGTTAATTAAAAGGTTATTATCTGCATGAAATATGACTATTTGTTTTAGGTATTGTAATTTCCTGTTGCTTTATCACGGACATTCATATTGAGGTGAGAGATACAGACACAAACTCCATTAGTCTTATGCACCTCTACTTATTTACACAGGTTTCCATTGAGTTTCGGATACTTAAAAGGCTCCATGGCTTATCTGTGCTTTAGTTAATTGGCGACACAGTTTACAGTGAATTTCATTAGCAGAGGGTTTGGGAGGGGGGAGGCTCAAAGGAAGGTGGTGATTAAGAGGGCTTGGTTGTTTGTGTAATTCTGCTTGAAAAATTATAATGTGAAACTAAAAGAGCCACCAGCATTCTTTAACCCAGTTTCCAGTATACATATATGCAGAAACATTAATAAACAAGTCATAACAAATCTGGAAATAACCCGACTTACATCTCATTCAAACACATAAAGGTGTGGTAAAGCGGAATAACTCCTTTAAACAACACTTTGCTTCTCTAGACCAAACAAGCCTCTAAGAGAGGATGTTTTCTGAGTTTAAACTCAGCAGCCTGATAAATAGAACAATTGCTGCAATAACAACCATTCATTGAACCTTATGTGCTTGGTGCCAAATCAGGAGAATGCTATGTAGACCTGTTCATCAGCCTGAAGGAAACCATAGTTTCCAACTATTGCAGGTTGACAAAGGCCATTCATAAACACATTGAAGTGAACACCTCCCTCTGTGAGGGTAAACTAAATCAGGCTGAAGTATCTGAGAACAACATAGAGGAAGTACCTGTTTAAATGAATCTGCCTTTTTGTTTTCCCTGTGTGGGCTACAAAGTTGGTGTGAGAAACTGCCGATGGCAGGTGTGTGGGCTTTTTAGGATCACGTGGAATGTTTATTATTCACCAACAGGTAAGTACTGCAAATATGTCTTGCCGTTTGAAAAATGGCTTCTTCATGGTGGCAGGGAATTGTCAAGGGAGGTATCAATATGATAGACGGACTAGAATATGAAATTATGTCTGGGTAATTAAGCACAATGCTTCAATAAAATAAATGCACCCCCATTTGATAAAGAAGCTGGTTCCCAAAGAAAGACTGGCTTGGATTTAACAACACACTTCAGATAGATATCTGCACATCAGTTTTAACAATGCTTTGCAAGTCCTTGGTATTTTAAAGAATGTGCTTTTATTCTGGGCAAATACGGAATGTTTTGAACTAAATTCATGGCCAATGGCTTCAAGCCACACAGGTCCATTCGCTCAGCCTTGTAGCCATTTAACTATTCGACTAAGGCTATTTTACTGGCAAAACCCATTGCAAACAGACCTACAAATGCAGGCAAGTCATTATTTTGTTGGAATACTATGGCAGTAAACAGGAGCATGACATATATTTAAGAAGAATACAAAAGAAAAGTAAATAAATTGTAAGATGGGAAGAAAATACTCTTTAACAGCTAAACTATGTTTTAATATTTAAAACACATTTCAAAGCATCAACATAACTCAGTGGTTACCTATTTGTACTGTATGACTATTAATAATAGTGATGTATGTATCTCTCTATTTACGGATTGTTACTATGGAAACAAAACTCTAAGCTAAGGCGTGAGCTTGAGGGAAAAGGCTAGCTAACCTTTAGGCCCATTCTGATTTGTGTGAAACTGTCTTACTCGCATTAGGCTACCCCGAGAAGCAAATAATTAAGCCTGGCTAAATCTTTGAGCCTGGTCTAATATATCTTGATGAAACTGGCCCGAAAAGACAGCTCCTTGTCACTCGATGTGTGAATATGTGAGAGAATGATGTGCTCTTACTCTGGTCTTCTGGGAAATAAAAGGTTAAGCTGGATATCAGTGGGTTGGGTAAAGGCGTTGAGTACAGTGGGAGGGAGATGTATTTGACATGTCCAGGCACCCATCAAGGTTCAGTCCGGTCTCTCATCATCCCTATCGAGCCACCTCGCCACCATTAATATTCCAGTATGCAGAGTCCCGCTCTACGCCCCCAGCTCTACTCTATCATTTCCAGCAGGAACTAGAAATGGGTATGTGAGTAACTCTGTGTGTGTGTGTGTGTGTGTGTGTGTGTGTGTGTGTGTGTGTGTGT
>CALSBZ010041078.1:2519223-2541209 GCA_943591055.1 Gobionotothen gibberifrons
TGTGTGTGTGTGTGTGTGTGTGTGTGTGTGTGTGTGTGTGTGTGTGTGTGTGTGTGTGTGTGCGTGATAACCATAGCCTCTCTGGTGAAATAGGGCTCTCTGGGGGCTTGTGCCTCAACTCTACAGCCTTTTGTGGGCTCCCATTACTTCTGACAGATAGAGATCACTAAACTGCTGAACAAACACCCCATTCAGTCATCTGCATACATTACAGTAATGGAAAGAGAAAAATGTATCAATAAAGCCAAATGAAGTGCTTCCACTAAGCTGTTCTTCCTCTTTCTTTCTGTCTTTCTTTCTTTCTGCATGTCTTTCATTCTCTATTTTTTCCTTCATTTATTCCTTCTTTTATTCCATACTTTTTTTCTTTCTGTATTTTATCTTTCCATATTTCTGAATTTCACAACTGCCGCTGAACTTTCCCTGAAAGTCTTATTCATTTGTGGAAATATTTCCTCTAAAAGGTTAACAAATGATATGACGGATACATACGACAGATTGTTTGATTGCTTGACAGATGTGTTCTCACAAATTGTTTGCGGCAAACATTCATCAGACTTTTTAATGGGCAAAACCTTGAATATCTGAAGCCTAAACAAATTAGTAACACTAATCATGCGTGGTGAAACAAAACAAATCATAATTTATTGTTGAAGGTTTAATTAAAACTATGCTGCTTTGGGGCAGATATTACTTTTAAAAATACCTTGCAGTGACCAAGGCCTCCTGAAATTAATCTCAGGGAAAAAGCTGACAAGAGTCACAGTGAAACAGAGGCACATGTACTCACCTACACATCCACTGCAAATTACCCTTGCTCTCTTTCTTTCCGTAACACACACACACGCACACACGCGCACACACACACACACACACACACACACACACACACACACACACACACACACACACACACACGGACGCACACACGCAGGCTGACTCATTCATCACAGTGCCCAACAGTCAAGACAACAGAGCTTTACTTAACTTTTTCAGGGTTGCTCAAGCATCAAATGCATGACTTTTAGCTGTTGTTGTTCTTCCATCTGTCATGCTTCAAGGAACGAACATCCTTTTTTTAATCCCAGGGAAAAGTAAAAAAAAACAAGGTATGTTTGCCTTGAATCTACTATCTTATGTGTACCAAAGGAAATGTCAATTGAAAATACACAGCGCTGTATTTCACACTGTGATTGTTCCAACACTTTGCTGTGCAACACAGATTACAACACCACCTAAGCTGCCTGCAAACACTGGTACTAAAAACCTCCACAAATCAAGCACAGCCTGCACTTCTATCTCTTGCACAGAAAAGAAAGACCAACATTTAATATCTTGGGAGGTTAAAAGCGGTAGAAAAAAGATTGTCCTTCAGAAAAGTGGGTTATGTTATGACACACACTTGTATGCACACACAGATAAATGTCTTGAAAGACACTCAGTAAAGAATGTGAGTATAATCACAGTGTTCTATTCAAAATGAGTATGCACATCCAGACACAAACATGTAGAACATAATATACACTCACTAAAAAATAGAGGTACAATGTTCCTGATACCTTGTTGTTATGATTCAATTCAACGATTTTTACATTATGAATAGGAGATGAAAAGCAGATAACACCCAAGGGAACTAGCTGAGAGAACAAACAAGGAGGCCTCAGTGTTTCCCACAGATCTGAAATATACTTGGGGGGGTGGTGGTAGCGAGGGGGATTTGAGGTAACGTGCCTTTGTGACGTGCAACAACATTAACATTAACCTTTCTGTTGGTCGCTTGTTAGCAGACCCTTCACGCCATGGCAGAGCGAACAGGTACAGCCCATAGTGATAGCCCTATAGTTTGAATCTACTACCCACAAATAAACATATGGACATGGGCTACTATTTAAAAAAAATTGTAAATGTATTTAGGAACCTATCCATGTGATTTTAAGTGGGGGTGGACCTCAAATCCTATAGGGGGGTCCGGGGGCATGCTCCCCCGGTAAGATTTTTTATTTTATTTTCGAGTTAAATGCATCAATCTGGTGCACTTTGAGGGGCAAATAAAGAGACTAGATATATGGGAACGTCTATATGAAACAGAACTGTATACATTTCAATAATCATAAAATCATGGCCATAACCAATAACATACCATTTCCAATATGAAAAAACACTGAAACTTGTTTATTTATTCATTTTTGGTTCATTTATAGTTGTGAGTGTGTCTGTGCTCCTGAACCAGCCTCTCCTGTCTCCCTCCTCTCCCCCTGCTCCTCTTTGAGGCAGCAGCAAAGACTAGTTTTAGCTCTCAACAAGTTTTAAAAGTTACCTTTTCTCACCTACTTAACTTTTTATTTATTTATTCATGCATATTTTACTAATCACTACCCCCTCAAATGGAAATATGTGTTTACATAAATGGTGACCAAACCGTTTGAGACCCACTGAGAACTTAGACTAAGTTAACTATCTAAACAGAGAGAGTCCTTTACCTGAGCTGAGGTTATCCCGAGCTTGAATGACACACAGAGACCAATCAAGGGCTTTGATGTATGATCTGTATGACAGTGGCCATGTCGGCAGGCCACATCATGTAGACAGCCAGTCACCCTGTGTGAGGCAGGCCACTTAACAGGCCAGGCCATCGGGAAACCCCCCGGTCCTCCCGATGGCCAGTCCGGGACTGGGTACAGGAGGCGTAGAGCGAGGGATCATTGTCCACAAGTTAATCGATCGCAGATGGCATCGTGGTCACGGACGGAAAATAAATAAATAAAAAAACACAAAAAATAAATAAACTAAATGGGTCGCGAAATATACTTGGGCGACCGTTAATATACCTGGGCGGCCCGCCCAAGTATAGTCTATGTGTGGGAAACCCTGGGCCTTTTTAATCATTTGAATCCTTCCTGTGCCTCCATGTGTCTGCCATAGACACACATAGAACAATGAAAGTTATGATACAAAATAATCACAACTTAAGCAATTCTGCCACTTGAAAAATCAAGGGTATGGAAAGCACAATGCCTTGAACCATGACGGATAAACTCCAAATGGAACACAACGCAGATGGGAAATTAACTATATATGCTTATCAGTGCGTCCTATCGGTGGCTTCTTAAATAAGGCAAACTAACCTATTCAATTCTACTAAGTCTTCTTCCTGGCACCTAAACTCGATCAGGTGGGAGAAAAGGGGAGGAAGTGGGATGTTTCAGGTCATGGCCAGCCAGCTTCCTCCCTCTGCCTCCCTCTGGGGAGGAACTCCAGACAGTGAGGAAGAGCCGAGCTGCAGTATATCTACACTTCTCCATTTCCTCTCACTCAAGCCTCTAGTTCGCAAAGAAGCCTGGGAATCAATACTGACATCGGGGGGCCGCGTAGCTTTCTTTCCTGCCTGCTCTGCCTCCAAGCCGCCACCAGGGAGGTCTCTGCTTCAGTCTTTTAATTACACAAATGTAAGTGCCCTTCTTTGACTGAGAGCAGATTGTTAATGTGTTAGGAGGCTATTACTCTTATACCACCCTATGTGCACACTCAGCTTTAATAAATCTCAGACAAAAGGAAGCAAAACTCAGGTTAAATGCTGTCTTACGTGAGGTTGCCTAGCATATGGAAACACCTACTCACTTGTTTAATTACTAAAGTAATTATTTATTTCCTTAACAACAAAAGACACAAACAAAGAATACTGCTTTACTGTTTTTTCTCCTATGAAAGGCGCTCTTGCCTCAAGGTATTGACGACAGACTTGATTTCCACCATTGATCAAACCTATACAGTGAGGACCTTTCCTCTCAGAAAGGGCATTCAAGAAAGTGCAGAGACATGGCTAATTCAATTTGGGAGCAGAGATTCTTGGCTTTAAGTGAAACACTCTGTTATCGAAACAGGAGAGGTGCCATGAGAGACGATAGTGCACGGATGGTTGTGTGGAGAGACATGTGGCCGGTCAGGAGATGAAATCAGGGATCGGCGATAAGTTGGTGTGAGGGTCTAGAGCCCCCATTAGAGTGTCCCAGGGGACAGGCAGCGGTGGCAGAGTGCAGTAAAAATAGCCACAGGCATGATTTCACTCTTGGGACCAAGGAAGGAGTGAAGAGGGAGATCCGATCAACATCTCATAGTGAGGCTGCCAGATCCATTCCCTACGTTCCCTTGGGTGCCACCTATCACACCAAGTGACTTTAACTGCTTACCACTGCCAAGCAAAACACAAACAGCACAAGCCTTTGCCCCTGCTGATGACAAATGGGTGCACACAATGTCCTAACATGCTCAAATCCATTAGGTATAAGCAAGGTTTAAACAATGACCACCAGAAAAAAAGGATATCAACATCTTTTCCACAAACTTATCTTGCGTGTCATCTGTTTTGGGGAAGTTCTCGATGTCGTTCTCAAGCCTCTGAATGTGTTTTTCCATGGTGGTTAAACTGCTTTTTAAGATCTCAGCAGACACTAGAAAAAGAACACAGAAATACATTATTAGAAACCACAATTATGACTTACAATGCTGTGACAGTATGAAACATGATGGAACAACACATATTGCAGTAGGTTGAATTCAAACATAAAAACAACTTATAACTGAGTCAGACTATATACTGTGTGACATACTGACTCCTGCATAATCCATGTGTGTGTGGCCTAGATGGAAAGCATGTGCAAACGTGTGTGTGCAGTGTTGGTGTGGCTCATTATTCAGTCTGTAATCACTGTTTGCAGAGATGCTGTGAAATCCACAGTATTCAGATCAGGCCTTTCAAGTGGAGACTTCAAAGAGTAAGCAGTGTCTTAGGGGATCAGATGGGACAGGAGCATGGGTGTAGTACCATGTTTAGGTTGCTTTTAAGGGTTTAGTCTTATTGACACACACATACGTGAACACACACATACCCAGAGTCACACCATACACACACACAAATACAAAATACAACTTTAAATTAAAAGTGATATGCAGCAATTCAGTAGATGAATCATTATCCTTGATCTCTTTCAAAACATCTCTTCATATTATGAGTATTTTAATTGCAGCCATACATTTCATCCAATGCCACATGTCAATCCACAGCAATATTGACTGCCTTTTATACAATCTCTACTTGACTGAAATTATGTACCATCGAAATTGCTTTTGATATTCTTTTACAACCCTTGGCCTTTAAGCGCAAACTACACATCTAGAAAACACAGACAAATTACAAAAGCAAGCAAGTGGAGATAGCAGACCACTGCATTATAGGACAAGTCAAAGTTTTTCGGTTTTCGTCTAAAAAGGGACAATATTTCAAAGACGGATTAAAAAGCTGATTAAGAGGTCATGGTTTCCTCAGAAATGTGTCTGTTTAAATGACTCTTGGACACTATGTGAATCAGGAGCTATGTTCATTTGAAACTTGAAGGTCGGGCCTGTACAACAGGAAAGGTTGCAGGGTCACAAAACCAATACGATTCTTCCTCTTGAGAGAGTAAATGTGAACAACTAATTCCATCCCAGTCTAGCCTTCAGTTTCGACATGTCAAGAAATAATGACAAACAAACCGATAGATGGAGGCAATCATATCTCCTTTGCAGAAGTAAAACAAATGAAAATAACACATAAATGCACTTCTGTATACATCTCATAGGCCAATATTCAGTGATACTTTTGAATGTTCTTCATTTTAAATTGCCTGTTGTGACATAACTGCAAGTATCATGAGTGTATGAAAAATATATATGTAATTGTCTTTTGTCTAATTATTGGCCAATTTGCAGATAGAAGTTCATATGATGCATGAACAGCGAATGGTCCATACCAGTGGTTCTCAACTGGTGGGTCGCGACCAAAAAGTGGGTCGCGGACCCGTTTCGAGTGGGTTGCAGATGTGTGAGTGAAGAAAAAAAAAAAGAAATAGTAGGCGTTGGACTGGAATATTATTAAAATGTTGGGTAGTAATAGATTTATTTATTTTCTTCTCAGAGTGTACCAGAATGTGTAGTTTAAATGTTAGTATTTCGAAAAAATCTCCTGGGGGATTATCCCCCCAGACCCCCCTTCTGGGGTTGGGTTTTCAGCACGTGTGCCTTTTTATGTTATACAGTTCAGCTTTGATTCCATCATCTCATTAAACCTTATTTAAAAGGATACTTTTGTTCTGTGAAGGGATATAAGGGATATATGCACTGTACTTCACTTTATTTAATAATGTATGCTGAAAAGCGTATATATTACGGCACAATTTGTTGTTGAATAGATTTGAGTGGTTCAAAATTTCGGGTCGCGATCTATTGACTAAGGAAAAAGTGGGTCCAGAGGCCTGACCAGTTGAGAACCACTGGTCCATACTATGTTGGAGACAGTAAGTGTGACTCACCGATAGATACATCGCTACATACAGTAGCACCAATAAGGACAGTCCTCCTAAACAAATCTTTGATCATTTAACCTACACTACCCGCACATCTGCAAGGTTGGCGCTCCTGCTACACCGTAAGTGTAGGGTTGAGGGATTGAGGAGTGGCATAATGGACAAGCTGTCAAGAGATGTGGCCTCGTTGACACAGGGGTCAAACTTGTCTTGCTTAACATCAATTCCATAGCTTGGATTTGTTCTTTTCTCATTCTGTGACAATAAGATTGGATGATGAGATTGTGTATCACACGCACCCCCTGGCACACAGAAATAACCTTCAACTCAAATACAAAAGGTACCTAAAGTGCATTACCTCTGGAAAGCACACACAAACAGACACAATGCACAGATGCACACAAACCACCTGCTGTGGTCGCTCTAGAAGCAATATAATAAGAGTAAAGGGTGAGGTCACTGTCATTATTCGACTTTGCACAGAGCTGACTGGCGGTACAGATCCAGTGCCTGGGAGTTTCACCATCCCTCCTCCTCACTCTCACAGAACTGACTCCCGGGGCTGACAGTGAGAAAACCACACTATCACATTGCTGTTTCTCCACTGATAGGGCCTCTGAGATCCACATGCTCTTGTGTCAGTATGATCTCAGCCTCAGTATTGGTGAAAAAGTAGAAGGAACACAAAAACACAGTGGGTAGACAGATGGATGCAAGAGACGAAACAAATGTATTCATATAAATGTGTCGAGCCAAACTACTGTGTCACTCATTGGGGCTTTTGATAGTTACTTGTAGCACGAGTGATACCATTTAGTAATAATTTGGCTGTATCACCGATCATAGTGACTATTGTAGCCAAGAAACAGTGGCTCAAGTTAACAGTGATAGTCTGTCTGGGGAGCCATTTACAGGATCAGAGCCAAGCCATGGGACTACAATACAGACTATTGTTTACATGGGAATTACTCACCGTTGAGACTAACTGACACACATGCATGTGACAGGTGAAGTTTGCTAGTGTTTGGGTCCTCAAACAACTATACTAATATACATATTTTATGGTATGGGTACACGTTTTATTGTTACACATACATTAATAGCACTAGTCTTCTTAGCTTGGAAACTGTAATTAGCACATATTATTTTCATGTATTTATTTTCAGCTTAAAAATCATGGAAACACTGGTATCTTCTGAATGCACATTGCAAGTGGATCAGAGGAGACAGAGGGGATAGAGGGGGTTATATTTTGTCTTTCCAGACAGAGAGAATTTCTGAGACATGTCAAATTATTCTAATGACTGCTGTCAGCAAGGCCTGCCAGTGTCTTTGAATGACACACACAATATGTCTGTCTCCAGATTTCTAAGCCAAAATGCACAGAATGTCTTCTCAGGTAACGTCATTTGAATGCAGGAAAAAAAACCTGTTTGTCTAAGTTGTCTGCTGTGATGTTCTTGGCAAGCAAAATAAAAGAAACTGCGAAGGCTGATTCATGGGGGATGCGAGAGAGGACACGAAGCCATTTGAAAGACAAGGAGTTAACTTGTGTGAACATACATCATAAATCTCCTCTGTGGTCAACACCCTTTAGTAATAGGTATGAGCTCTGTAACATTGGCTCTTGACGCATTACTTATTCTCAGGAACAAAAGACAGACAATGAGCATTTCATTAAGCCGTGTTCCGTTTCTTTCAAATAAACTGCCAGGGAAAAATACTGTTACAGCTCACAATACCAAATCAACCGCTATAATGTGAAGATGTCAACTTTATATTCAGTCATTTGTAGAAAGGAGCAATTTTCACTGTGATTTATAGACAAACAATACCAATCCCTCAACACTGCTCTTGCTATGCCGCCAAAGGTTACAAAGGAAATTGAGATTTATTTTGAGCGTTGCTGCCAACGTAGAATAAAAGATCAAATTCTAAATAACCTACACACTTGAGAAAACAAAGACAAATGCAACATAAAACTAAAGGAGAAAGTCGTTCATACGTACACACATTCATCACCTTAGCAGAGTAAGTGGATGTATGTTTGTGGATGTGTGGAAAGACAGATGGCCATGAAAGACAAAAAGACACACAGATAGCATGCAAACATAAAAAAAGTGCTCACTATTAATGTACATATATCAAAATATAGTATTTATTAATGTGTATGGATTGTCTGTTGGTGTGTGAAAATGTGATCATAACAACAATTAAGTCATATATAAGTCATATAAGTCATATTCGTGGACCACGTGTTGTGTTGCACATTTAAGTGTAAATGTTGGTCGAGGAGCGTGGTAATGAAAAGTTGTATTGGTTTAATTATTACGACTGGAAATTGAGGCCATCTGTCTTTGCATTATCAAGGCGTACAAACACCAAACACATTGCCAGACTCCGGCCTTCACTCTCTGACTCTGTGGCAGAAACACTTGTCCACGCCTTCATCCCATCCCGTCTGGACTACTGCAATGGAGTCCTGTCCGGGGTTCCCAGCAAAACCCTGGACAGGCTCCAACACGTCCAGAACTCTCACCCGCACCAAGCCATGGCAACATATCACCCCCACCCTCATCCACCAAGCCCCGGATTCAGTACAAAACACTCCTCCTCAAGTACAAGTCCCTCCATACCCTCGCCCCCCCCCAGTACTTATCGGACCTCCTCCAACCCTACACCCCTTCTCGGAGTCTGCGGTCCTCAGACACGGGCCTGCTCTCCATCCCCCGCCCTCGCCTTCGAACTGTTGGTGACAGGGCGCTCAGTGTGCGGCCCCCACCCTCTGGAATGCACTTCCTGCCGAGATCCGTAATGTGGCCTCCCTGGACATCTTCAAATCATCATTAAAAGCACACCTGTTCACCCTGGCCTTCGGGCCTAGCCCTCTCTTGGTCCCCCGGCTTCCTTGAGTTGTTGTTTGCCCTTTGATTGTCTGTTTGTTTTGTTTGTCCACCATGTACAGCGACCTTGGGTCCCTTGAAAGGCGCTATATAAATATCATTTATTATTAGTATTATTAAAGCCAAGGACTTAATAGGAGGAACCAAAAGTGAAAAAAGTGAGACTAAGATAAGATAAGATGACCCTTTATTAATCCCCGAAATTCAGTTGTACAAAGCAGCAACAGGGTACTCGTGAAAAAACAGTACAGCAAAGATTCACACAGATCAATAAAAGAAAAAATAAATAAACTTAGACTAAACGTTTACACTCTACTTTTTCTAAGTCTGTAGTACACTGTACAAACGTACTTCAAGCTAAATCCTGGTTTCATCATCATGTTGATCCTTAACAATTGCTGATCTTTAGCAGTGACAATGTAAATAGAGTTAACCATGTTAGTTTAACGTGTAAGCTAACATTTGCCAACGAGCATTTCACACAAAGTATGTCTGAAGATGATTGGAATTCATTTTGCATAATAATACTGTTGGTGATCATTTAATATTTGAAAGTATGTGACCATCAACCAGAGCCTGAAACAACGTCTTTCTACCTGATGGTCACATACATTAAAATATTAAATGATCACCAAAAGTATTACAATCCATCCTCACATGTAAACTATTCACAATGTGATAGTAATTGACATTATGTGACCATGATCATACGTATGAGTACTATAGGTTATATATGTTAAAGCCTTTTAGAGCTTTGCAGAAGTAATTGTACCCTAGCTAGCTATCATCTCATTAAACGTCCTCTTACAGCGTCTTTTTTTTACAACATAGGGTGTAAAGGACAACCTTGAAGGGACTCCACACGACACCAGATACACATAATGTCTGCCAAAGAGCATACTCATCACAACAAGGCAAGACTGACTATTGATCAGTTGCGTGATAGCACGACAATGATGAATTGTGTGTCAATTTAAAACATATTTGACTAAATTAGATTTCAAATACCCCCACCCCCTTTTAAATGATGCATAATTAGATTTCTTCCCAATAAAACAAATCATGATTTGTCTTTTTTTCTTGTAGCTGAGAGTGAACAGGAGTTGAAGAAGTGGGAGGCAGAGTAGAGTAAATCAGAGGACAGAAACAAAAGGATAAACACAACTCTATGTGTTCCCCTTTCAGCAGGAATCAAAGCAGCTCAAGTTGCAGGAGTGAACGTGATATTGTTGCTGTGACAAAGCACTCACATTGTTCTTTCTGATTACCTCGCATCATGTGATGTTAGAAACAGCAGGCAGGAGAAAGTGGCAAATGAGAAAATGTAATGGACGGCATAAACAAAGGAGATGGAAGGAACCTTATGGCACAGTACTAACTGCAAACATCATGGTATGGCTTTCAGTTAGCAGACAACAAGCACATTGTTTTCATTCTCAAAGCTGGGGGAAAATAGACCAAGTTACTTATATTTGTTAATAATTAAACACACTTCTAATGTTACCATATAAATAATGTCTCACATATAGAACAATTATGTTGTTACAACATACCAGACAATGGACACTGTCATTGGTAGGCAATGCAATTAATCTCACTCAGAGGACACACATCCACACTACGCACAACCAATCACAATGTTCCATCAATGTTGCATTAATTGCATGCACATACAAGGCTAAATCCTTTTTACTTTTGCTCTATTTCCTCTTTTAATTTGCATTTTCTCTAAACCCACCATGTTACAAAACTGTTATCATAATGAAGGATTTCTTTTCTGATTAGAACTAATGGCCCCCCCCGAGAGAAAAACCATAAGGTTAAAATATGTAATGGTTAATCTGCAAATGCGTAATGCAGCAATGATCACACACTCCAGTCTTTTTAATAAATCAAGATGCAATTAATATTATGGAGAAATGCATTCCCACATATAATAGAATATTAAGTTGAAATGTAATATATTATTTAATGTTGTAATAATAGAAAATCTGAGCAACAACTACAGCATTCATACATTACTTACAGCACATTAGAAGTGCTATTATATTAATTGCTTTAACATGAATTATTACAGCTATAGTCCACTGCATTATATCATATATATACACGACGTGGTGCACAGTGCAATGCAATATTCACTGTGTGTCCTTTCAGCCAACACTGATATACAACTGTTGTATGATATAACTCTATTTTGCACTATACGGTCATCCAATAACTTAAAACGGCAAGATATATAATGGAGAAGGAGCACCCGGGCCAAGAAGAATAAAACATGACATGGAAACTACACACTGAGAAATTACAAAATCTGAATGGAGGTATGGGCTGGGGCCAGAGAGCAAAGGAACACACTTTTGTGCACCTCACACTCTTGGAGGAAGCCTTGTTTACAATGGCGGTCATGTCTGTATGACTTGATTGTTTTCGGCAGCCATCAGAGCTGCATGCCCAGTGCCAGATCTCTGGAGGAATTACAAATGGAGTCAATTACAATATGTTTTGATTCAGGGGAAAGTTTAGATATTGACCCGGGGAAGAAGACAATTCCCCAGGAAGTTTTGAGGAAATCAGTCAGGGTGATGTGCCGGTACGATATGTGAGTGTCTGCCCACTGCAATATAAATAAGGAACTCACATGAGCACAATGGTTCCCCTCCTCTCTCCTGACAATCAACCATCTATGTGTTTTTGTGATATTGTTAGGATACCTTTCTGGTGTCAGCCTTACAACAGGAGGAGTTATGAGTGTACAAGTGGGCAGCTGAAGAGCTTATTTGAATGTATTCATAGCCTGAGGTGCCAATTGTTTCACAAACCACTGTCAGTGCTGGCGGGGTTGTTAACATGTGCGATCCTATTGAGTGGGATGGATGGCAAAGCAGGGGGATATTTGAGTACAAACTTTTTGTCAAGGTAAATTACCAATTCCTTTTCTATGGTATTGCTGTTAAAACCAAACATGCTAATTAGTATCTTTACAACTGAGCAGTGTCTACATGACTGAGTAGAGAGATCAACTTTAACTAAACAAGAAAATGCATACATCCATCATTTCAACATAATGCTACAGGTAAATGATGGACTATTACTGTGAAAAAAACAGACTGCATTATTGGAACAAGGAAATGCTGGAGGCAGGGAAAGGAAATGACTTATGTGAGTGTAGTGGACAGGGGAGATGCTCACAGATGGGGTGTGGCGGTAATAATAGCCTGCAGAGGTTGACTGCTGCCTCTAACCTCATTCAACACTTCAAAGTTACACCTTATCACACAGCTGAGGCTGACACCTCCAAGGGACACACTTCACTTAACATTTCTAGAATGAAGAAACTCAAAATCTGCCGGCCTGAAATCTGCAAAATGCGGGGCAAAAACATCACTAAATAAAGAAAAACCCAGCTTTTAAATAGTTTAAAACATCAACATCAATTAATATGCAGAAGCTGCTAGCAGCCATTACAAGGGTGTGAGCCCCGGGGCGCAGACACACACACACACACACACAAACTGCAACACACACACCTGATAGTAATTCTCCCTCACAAAAACATTGTGCGACATGACCAATTTCATCTGACACACTTTAGATACAATTTAAAATATGTGTATAAGAATGATTGCTCTGAAATTAAAGTTTAGGACATAAACAACTGGCATGTGATCATCTTATGTGAAATGTTTTCTAAATGCTAAATAAAGAGGGTTGAACATGCGGCCGTTAAAGCTATTGATGACTATGTCGACTTGCAGGAACTGAAAGACAAATGTGTGGCAGCTGAAAATATGGTTTGTTCAAAGTACAGTGTTGACCTGCTTTGCAGTTGCAATACAAAATAAGTGTCACCTCTATATGTACTAGATTATTATTCACCATTTTGTTTTAAGCACGCTAGAGTACAACAACATTGCCCTTTAGCTTGTCGGATGCTCTGCTGCGCTTGCCAGCTAGTGGCTCATTTTGTATGACCTGACGGTTTATTCGCTTTTTGGTTGAAATAAAGACCAGAGTTTGCGGGCCAGTAACCCCCCATAAAACTGCTAAAAAAAACAAAAAAGTCCCAAGAGGAGAACTGCAGAGTTGGATGATTATTTTCTATAGTTCGGGTGACCCTTGTGAAAACGTGTCCACTTTAATCCATCACAACAGATCTGAAGTCGATAACACTGTTTATACAAGTGAAACCAGAAACTAAAGCCACTGCTCAAGCATGTTTTTCTTAAATATCACTTTAAATTAGAAACGGCAGAAACATTGTTATTCAAAGGACTGGCTTATCTAAAGCTAGTTGAGTAGCACTTGAAATGTTTTGGCTCTATGAAACCTGATGTACTTCTATGATTCTGTTTTCTTCAAGTTTGTATCTTCCTGGTCAAACGCACTTATTGTAAGTCGCTTTGGATAAAAGTGTCAGCTAAATGCAATGTAATGTAATAATGTAATGTGATTCATTACTTGATTATTATTCTTTCATTGCTATAGTTGTGGATGGGATTGAGAAGATGTATTTGTACACATACCAAAAATGTGAAAAAAAACATAGCACAAATACAGTTTAAAGAACATAAATATAGGACACAGCCACAAACAGTGCATATCGCTATGGTAATAATAATGATGTTAAAGTTATTTTGATGACTGGAGATCCTTTCAGTTTATGAATAGAAGTCAGAAGGGTCTTGAACTTTGGTCTTGGGTTTAAAGAGTAGACATCCCATCACTATACCCTGCTCATAGGTCATAAAGAAGTCCGGCTATCCATTCTTTAAGACTTGGCCTATCAATGTACTTCTTTCTGTAGTCACCCCAAAGTACTGGTATTATAGTACAGTTAAGATACATTGTCATTTATTTAAGTGAGGGTTGTTTTTCATGCTGATACATTTTCATTTTGAGGGTGAAACATTTGTATGTCATCAAAGTGGGTTTTATTATAGTGAGTTTACAATAACAGGAGCACTGAGTTCCACTGGCTATGAGTAAGTGGGCATAGCAGGTGCTTTGATTCTAAGTCTTCATTCTTCTTTTTGCTGCTTTGCTCTATTACACATTTACATGGAAAACATCTTGCTTCGATTTCCCTTTCTCTCGCTCATCCTGTATCTTAGTCACTTTTAGTTCTCAGACTCCTTTTTTCCCCTCCTGTCTTTTTTTGTTTCTGTTATGTTCCCATTTTTAGCTCAACAGCTCCCTCTGTGAGAGATTGTTGCCCAATAGAAAAAGTCCTTGTATGGGCATATTTAAACAAATGCTTTAAAAGTTAATAGTTTGACTATCCAATACAGTTCCTTAATAAGATTGCTTACTGACAGATACAAATTGCAAATACTTCTTTCAACTAGTATAATCGATTGTTTGACCTTTTTCTTGTGAAGATTGATATGAGCTACGATAAAGCTTAAAAAAATAAATAACATCCAACATGTTCTTAATTAAACACTGAAATCTTCAAGGAACACAGATATTAAGATTATGTCTGCATTAAATCTCAATGATCTCCCAAATACGTATTTCTAAATTTCAGACTATGCTATGATTTTTCTAATTAGCTAAATTTAGTGTCAGTTAAAATTATAATTTGAACCACTGAGCATATTTTAGATATTAGATTTGTAATGCCTAAACGTCTGCACATGTGTGGTGGTGCGTGACTCATAAGAAGAGTGTGAGGGTGGGCGATGACTCAAGGACTGTGTTTGTCTCCCTCTCTCCCTTTTGTTGCTGAAGGGAATGCAAAAGATATGTGTTCCAGCAAAACCTAATTTACATACATATTCGTGTGCTTGTCAAGAAAAACAAAAAGCCTCACATGGATTATTACTCATCTTTTGTCTTTGACACATCTAGGTGAAGATGTTTGTTCTTTCCATTCTGTGAATCACATTATATCATTTTTCTAATTGTAGAGGTATACAACAGGTTTTTGTTCTTGTACGGCGTGCTTATTTCATTCACATAAATAAAACATAAAAAAGTTAAAAACAGTGGTTAAACCCTTAATTGTATTTGTGGGTTATTTACTGGACTATTTCGGTACAAATCATCCCATAACATATATTTTAAATTGCGGTTTAAACACAAACCTTTTGACCAAACAAGGCTAATCATGTTTTTCCAGTTTCCAGTCTTCAAGCCAACCATCTCCTTGCTCTAGCTTCATATTAAACAGACACATATTGAGGTTCTGCACTTTGCATTTAACTCTATACACAGTGAATAGGCATTGTTTCCAACATTACAAACTGTTTTGTTCAATGTATGTCTTCATTCACAGACAATACGTCTCCAGTAACAAAACAAAAAAGCACCACAGTGCATTTTGAACATCAATATAAGTTGACCTCAAAGAGGTGGCTTAATCTAATATAAATGTGTAGCCCTTAAATACATCTACAAGAAAAACCAAAATCCTCTCCATTCTGTTGACAGTAGGCTGCATCACGTTGTTGGACCCAAGCGAACACACTACCCATCAATCCATTGTTTCAAAAGCGACAAATGTTGGCTCTTAATCACTCTGTTTTTGATTTACACCATCCATCCATTTAGACAGCAATCTTTACAGTATTGCTCTGTGAACTCTGGCAATCATGCCAATTGCTGCCATCGCTATCCCTGATTATTGATGAGATTTAGATGGAAATGATGTATTCACTGGAGAAGAAAAGAGAGTCAGGCTCTTCCTGATTGGCTCTAAGCTGAGCAGTCATACTAAAGAGGCATCTGTCAGGTGGCAGGAAACAGCCCCTCAGCATAGTGGTTCTGTCTTCCAGTGCAGAGGACTGGTTATGATGGTTTGAAAACAACAGAAACGGAGCAGGGCATGGGAAGGTAACTGGAGGCATTAAATAGGCGGACTGACTAAGATATGGAACTGGGTATACGGTGTTTGGCAGTGGCAACAGCAACACATGTACCATTATTTACTTAAAGGCCCAGTTGTCAATAAACCGAATATATAATGTATGTTACAGCCATCATCCTCACCTCATCAACTCATAAATGTGCATTCAAAAAAGTGAAGATCATTTGGTAATAAACTCATTTACCAATAGCCATGCATGTGTTTGCAATTCAAATAAATGATACAGTAAAATGAAGATGTTTTCATAAAATGATCACCATCTAATACCAACATTATTTCACTACTTCATTTCTGAATTTCTAATGGAAGTCTCTGTTTACACACATTGTTATTTAATTGTTTTAAAGTTCAGGTTTATTTATGGGCTTCATCCTTTTTACAGTGGGTGTGTAAGCCAGCAACACCTGCAACTTGGCTTTTTGTTTAACATTAGATTTTTTTGCAAAATACATATATTTAAAATATACTATTCTTGGTGTAATTTAATATATATGTTTAGTAACATATTTACAGTTACTGTATAAACATGGTTCAGCAGCCTCAACACAGTCCAAGTCAAACATTGCGTATCTCACAAATCAAATTTGACATGCAAAACATAGATTTGTATTCCATTGTGCATTTGTGTTATGTTACCAGCTGTACAAATGCCTGTGTCTTTGATTTAATGTCTAAGTGTTTTGAAAAAAGTAATATTGTACTGTATACATGTACGTTTAAAGCTTTTGCTAAAATAGATGCATGGATACTTTCTGCAGTTATACCACTTGTATCTGTGCTGTGACCTACATAACCACCTACATTAGGATTTCCTGTGTCCCTACATCACACTGATGAAGTAGATTCGGAGAGATTCATATTCCTTACACGGCCAGAAAGGTCAGATCAATTCTTCTACCAACCATATCTGTCTTCATTTGGTAGCCACCATATAAAGACTTCAGAGGACATAACATCTCTTTAGAAACATATGTTTAAATAAATGTAAAATCATGAAGTATTTAAGTAGCGATGAGTTCAATAATAATTTGGCTGTAGTGTTGGCATGTCTTTTGTTTTCTATCCACATGAGACAAGGAGACTCGGTACGCACGATTGCCGAGCCATAAACACAGTCCCTTTCCACCTCAGGCAATCCTTAAACTCATCAGCAGTGTAATGAGACTTTCGAGCTGGGAGATGAATTAACTGGCTGATTTTCTTGTTTTTATCCCCCTCCCTACATACAGAGTAGCTTAATATAGCATCAGGAGCCATCCAGGACTGTGATGTATGTAGCATGACGGAGACACATACAAGCATAGATGGGTGCAAAGAGAGGAATTGATTCTCTGTTGCTGGAACAGTACGAGACAATCAGGCTCCGGCATTAATCAATGTATGAAAAATGGCTTGCTGAAAGGCACTTTGGCAGATTAAGATGTTATGTATACACTCATGAACACACAGAGGGATACACACATGCTAAAATATATATAAAGAAACATATTTAATTGTACTTTCATAACTTTTCCCTTGTGGGCGCCCGGGGGGCAAAGGGGAAAAACACATGTTTTGCAAAAAGACTCTCACTAAGCTCACTTTTGTTTAATACAAAATGTTAGATGAATAAAATAGAAGTCCAAATCACAAAAAAAACACTTCAAAATTAATTGTATCGCATTGCTTTAAGAATAATGTTATTCACAAGTTGAATAGCTTCCTAAGCGGTGTGCTTTGAATATAGTATCAACAGGATTTAAATGATATGTCTACCTGTTGTAAGATATAATATAGTAAAGTATAGTGTACAGACAAATACTGTATATGGGTGTACTGACAAATAATGCACAGATAAATCTGCCACCATCTCACCTGTAACTACATTCAAACCACACAATGGCCTCAATAGCAAACTGAAAATAAAGTAAAAAACATGATTGAATAAATTCCAACTTGAACTTTTAAGTCAAAGCCGTTAGCAAATGGAAACTGGCATCGCTATTCGATCTAAACCACAACAGCCTCAAATAAATGAGAAACAAAGCCAAACTCTTTTTGCGTGGGCCTGGTGTGTGCCTGGTGTAGTTTAAAGTGCAATTAAACAATTTGCCTAACAGCCAGTCTTTATCCAATCATGCTGCTTCTTAGAAAATCTCTATTGAAATTCCTACCCAAGGACACCAGGCTACACAAAGGTAAACATTGCTTTAATAACAAAATAAGCCTTCCAGTAAAACTGTATTTTAGTGAATGGAGCCTTGTGCCACATTCTGACCTTTATTTGACCTTACACTACTTCATACCACAAAGGTATGTCTTGAAAGGTTTTTAAAAAAAATAAATGTTCTGGTCTTTCTCAAAAAATGGAATAACTTGAATATTTTCTTTTCAACAAATAACAGGTTTTGAAAATAAAAACGACTAAATGTCAGCAAACTCAGTTGCAAGTTAACAGTGGATTGAATCAGGTGCGATGGCTCTGGGGCTGACGAAAGCATGAGGGAACTAGAACTGCAAAAGACATACAGTACTGGGGTGTTTGTGCTGCTATCTTGTAGCCTAAGGCAGCTTCAATGTGTGTTCCCATTTAGCCATTACTTAGGGGCATGTATAGCTTGCAGCCAATCAGCCTATTGTAAGAACCAACAGCTTTAGGCTTTGCTGAAAGCTGTCATTACCCTGAATGTACTGTACTACGCCATGAATATAGGTCACCAGAAAAAAGGAAATTATAACCTTCAATGTACCAGGAATAGGTTTGCAACATATTTACTGGGATGTTTTTTTATGGCTAATTATATGTGGCCTTTCCTGGTTTTATAATAATAATAATAATAATAATAATAATAATAATAATAATAATAATAATAATAATACATTTATTTTGGGGGGCGCCGTTCATAACACCCAAGGACACCTTACAGGGCTGCTTTTAGGCACCTTTTTTCAGTATTATCTAATTTAAACGGTATTGTAAGAGTAACAATAACATGTTAACTTAAAGTGCAGGGTCTATAAATCCATGTCAGGAGGGTAACGGCCCCTACACACGGTGGCGTGCGTTTCAACGCTTCTGCCCATTCACTTTGAATGGAGTGACATCACGCTTCGCCGAAATGCATTGTGGGAGCAAAGCGTAGCAATGCGTTGCTCACTTCAAAAGTAGAGTAATGTTCTACTTTTGAAGCTTCGAATCATATGCCAGTACAAGCTCTAGCCAATCAAACCGCTGCTTGTGTGTCCGGGGCGGGAGATTCACAAGATTGGTTGTTAAGTGTCAACGCACGCCGCCGTGTGTAGGGGCCGTAATACAAGTTTAAGTGAAGTAGAAGCCTCTCTAGAACATTACAATTTGAAATGTTTAGGCTTTTCGTATAGGAAAACATAAACAAAAAGGAAAATGGCACTGTTATTATGCCTTAAGGGCTCTCTCACTTGTGGTCGTGAATACCTGTGTGGGTTTGTTTCCACTAATGACTGCAGGTGGTCAGCTATTGAAGGTGAAGTGGGAAGAGAGGAAGCTCTGGAAGGAAACTGGAAGACAACTAGAGGCCTGATTGTGGACATGTGGTTCATGTCCACACACAAAGTCAAATTCAGACTCAAATTATAGCTCCAAATAGCAAAGCATTTCAGTAAGAACAGGGGGGGGTCTAGTTTGTGGTAAGTGTTTTGCACTAAACAGAGTTGTGGGGTGTATTTTACTACAATGGGACAAGGCATAGCTAACATCTAAACACATTCTGGAGACATGTGCGGCATGCTTGAGAAGCACTGGTATGATTCTTTTTTTTTTTTCTTGATTAAGTCAGCTTTGAAACATAGCCCAAGGGCGAAAAGGAGGAGATTATCATTGTCTTCCTCAAAGAAAAAGCTTTAAATGTGGCCATAAAATTACTGGAGTCATTGTAATTTCCTGCTAATGGGCTGCGTGATTAGCTACAAGGCTATTGCCCACCTTCTCTGAGAATAGGTGGGCAGTATTTAGCTGGTCATCCCAGATAACGACTGGTGTAACAGAGATAGCACACTCCACTGAGTATGGAGTGGCTCACAATGAGAGTTCTTGGTAGCACAGGCAATCTTGGAACAGATATTCTTAAAACCACAAGCAAGGGTCACACAAGCCGGGAGCGACTGTGCTACCAGGGCACATCCAAGTCCAAGGCTGACCAAGCAAACTGTATGAGCATCCACTGCCAAGGTTGTACACCCACAGTGGCAAGTGATATCTGCTGGTGGAGGGAGAACGCTTGGAAGAGGACAGTCAGTAGCAATGGAAGTATCGCTGCTGTGGCTTCAATACTTCCAAATGACTAAGCAGTGCTCAACATTTATTTTTAGAATGTTTGCCAGGCATCAGATTTTGGTTGTCGAAAATGAAAATACATTTGCCCTTTGAGCTCAATTCCTAAATTAACTACATCAAATAGATTAACAACAACTACAGTAAAATACAGTTAATGTGTGTCCCTGCTCAAAAACTGTGATACAAAACAACTGTGTAATAGCATGTGTAGCATTTGGACGGTTAATAAGTGGCAAAAGGTGTATTTTTCTCTTTTGTGTTTACTTTAGGATTAACATATTGCCGTCCATATGTAAAAAACTGAGAGCAAACAAAGAACAACAACTGGTTGCCAATAGCTCAAAGTGTCCAAATAATTTTGTTATATGTTATAAAATTGTGTATCCAACGAACTGTCAATAAAATAATGTATACATGTATTTTTTACTAGAATGAGCTGGTCAAAAAGTAGATTGATAGCTGCTGCCTCAGCTTGCAGGGTGTCATAAATAACATCTAATTGTGTTGGTACAATGTAATCAATAGGTTAAATCTAGCTAGCATCTGGCTATTGCAATGACTGTATGATGGCGGCAGGTCTGAGCTGATCGATTGATTAAACTCTGACCATGAGTGTTTCTGTAGAATGCACAGGCTAATTTGGTGAAAGGAACACAAGTGTCATTGTACTGCTGGGCGTTCAAAGTCCAATGTAAGTGTACATGATTATGTTAATAAACCATATCTGTCGTGGCTTCACCTTTCCGGAAAGCATACCATTTCGTTGACCAAGGCCTAACAACTTCAAGTGAGTGATTGTGATAAGAGGAAGACTAACATTTAAAGAGCATCACACTGAAAACATTGCCTCTTGAACATGAACATAAAAAGGGACTGTGGCAAAGCAGAAGCGAAGGCTGTAGAGTCAAGAAAAGGCCTCTTGAGGTGGAAGAAAAGGGTGCAGGGGAAGCTGGAAACAATAATGGGCTGACATGAAACATAATCCCCTCTGTCTGCAATTTTATTGGCAGCCCCTCCAAAGAATGGTGGCTCCCTTATTATGACTTAACACATCAAAATAGCAGCATAGCACACACAGAAAAGGCCACCTGATGATAAACACAGCAGACAGCGTCAGAGGCTTTATCTTGTGGCTGCCTGCAGCTCGACACAGGTTCAATTTGGCCCGCAACAATCGATTCCGTCCCTCCTTACCTCTGCTTCAGTCCGCAGAATAAAAACAGACCTTTCTGTAAAGAGCAGGTCTCAGCTGGTATGCCATGTCAAGGCAAAGGAGAGACAAACTAGAGGTCCCACACACCTGAATGGTGAATGCCAATGAAACTGGCACGCATTATTGTTCTCAGCAAAACATTTTAATCATAGCCACAGCAGTAAAACGGAACATTTATCAACTTCAAAATGTATCAATTCAATACAATATAAATCAATAATACACTGAATTATTTCGGGCACCGCTCCACGTACTTCAAATGTGCCAGTAAAAAAGGGAAGAAGTCTGAAGAGGTTAAAACTACTACAACACTTTTTGTTGGAGCAAGACTTATAATAAATATTTGCAGGCTCAGTTATGTTCATGC
>CALSBZ010041078.1:2541609-2665107 GCA_943591055.1 Gobionotothen gibberifrons
AGATTGAAGGCTGACAGACAGGTCGGCCAACCAGTTATTTTAGCCTATTAATTGGTCGTAGTTTTTACAGTATTACGGCTTACACAGATGACATTTTTTTATGGATTTTTTTTCAAAGCACTTAGAATATGCATTGCTATCAGGATATTAAGAGCATTCCATGGAATATAACAAAAAGTGTATCTCGAGCCGGTTTCTCAAACTTACCTACCCCTCCTTTAATGAAACATCCAAATACTTCATTTTTACCAAATTATACAAATGTGCCAGGTGACCTTGTTCGCATTGGTTTAAATGATTTAAAATATGTCATGCCATATTTATAGAGACTGAAAATATATTGCAATTGATTAATGATTGAGTTTTTTGAATTAAATTTGACACAAAATGATAGTCTTGTTTAACTGTTTTTTTTAATACAAAGTAATACTAGCGTACGACACAAACAAATATGAAATCTATACTACAAAATCTCACTATTGCTGCAGTATGAAATACATTGGATTAAAGAGTACAATGGAAAGGTGACTTTACCCTCGATACATCATCATCATTATATGTTGTTTTTTTTCTCAGAGTACAAATATAAAAGGTTTTTTGGAGCCTGAACAGGCCACCATTTTGTGGGTAATTTTGTTCAATAGAGTGACACCATGACCGGGTCACTCTATTTGAAGAGAATATAATCATTTCCTGAGCTGAAAGGGTTGAGCTAGATATCAAATTCATTACATGGGGGGAACACACCACTTTATTGCAGTGCACAATACATAACACTCCTTTCATGACAATTATTAATACCCTGTCCCATTTATTTGCAATACCAACCCTCACTCAAATGAAGGTTGTCCCTCTGATCAGTATGCATGCGACCTGGCTTCAAATCCTCAATTTCAAATGCAAATGTGGTGCAACTGATTTAAATAATATTTGAATATGGATCACACAGTGTGACTCCATATCACAAAGCTGGGGGAAAAAAGAAGGTGGAAAATGCAAATCATCAACAAGTAAGAGAAAGGTCATAGTCAGGACTTGTCTGATTTATTTTGGAAATAAAGGGCTGACCGTTATAAACTCATTCCATAAAGCCTGAGGACCAAATTAGAGGAGATCTTTATGATTTACATAATGAAGGGAAACAAACACAATGTGGTCTGCACTACACAAAGGAAGAAAGGATGTGGTTTGGTTTCATGAAACAAAGGTGGCTGTTTTCAGACTACACTCCAATCTCTGCCTTTAACCATCCTCTCCAGGAACACTGAGCCATCCCTGTAAACACTTGAGATGAATGACAATACTGGTTTATGGTATACACCCGTTCAAAACAGTATATCCGAGATTACTTTGAAATTCACCAGTGCATACGGTCCTGGAATGACAAGAACAAGAAACAAGTACCTGGAATGTTCCATGATATGTGACATATAAGCATGGGCTTTGGCAGACCCTGGAATAACCTGAGAGTGCCTTATAAATGTTGCAATGCAGGCAGTGAATGTCTGTGTACCGCAATGTCTTTGCTCCTCTGGGGGTATAAATCACAAGTGATGGTGGAATCTTCACACCCATAGAGGCATGCATTAACTTAAAGGGGCACATGGGAATCTTCTCCCCTGGGCCTAGTAACACTCCGATGAGCCGCCCTGCAATGCTCGCTTCAGGCCATACTTTTAAATGATATATTGACGACAGCCCATGATAAAAAATGACCCAATTTAGTATACAAAATCAATTCCCACCCTAATTGATGCACAGGGTTTGGCGAAAGCGGCACAGACTCTTATGACAGCATTTGAGCCACAGACACGTTTTCGCAAACGGTGGTCAATAAAGTGTGGGAAGGAATTGAGAGAAACGGAGGCACTTTACTGCAATGACCACCGAGCCAGTGAATGATGTGTTGCACCTCTAGGTAAATGGCATGTCTGGTATGATGGGGTGATTTGTGTGCATAGAACAAAATGGATGAACTTGATTGGCACAATAGATAAGAGCTCTAGATTCCATAATGCATTATATATATAGTTGGAAATATCTTATTGCACGGGAAGATTTTTCATTTAAAAAAAAGTGTTGCCGTGTGTTTATAAATGCAAATATTATGTTGCTAGCATTTGTGCAGGATGCCTTGCTCTTAAAAGTATAACACCATAAGAGGATAACACCAACACCAACAGTTGTCACTTGTGAACAGTGAAAAGGATCAAACAGTCTCTAAGGTGATTTACATTTGTGATTTATGTTCAACATAATCAACACTTGGTCTACAGTTTTATTTTTACCAATATACACCCACAAAACACAGTTGCCTAGTGTTTCAAATAGAACTGAATCCCTGATTTATAAAATTGGAAAATATTCTTCTCTTGCTGGATTGAAAATAAATAATACAAGTATGGGATATTTTGGAAGGGCATTCCTTGTTAATGCTAAAATGACTATTTAACAATTGTATGATACCTTTGGAAAGCTTAGCCTTTTTAATAAAGATCTCAGCACTGAGCCCTCACATACATCCTGAACAGGGTGGACACATATTGTACTGTAGATTACGCTCTTTCAGTCAGTCAATATTATAAATCCCTGCACTTGTTATTGTAACACCTCAACAGAGCGTTATCTGGAGGGTGCAGGGATCACCTAGGAGAAAACTCAATTTCCTGCTCATTTGTAAGACAATCCTCATCATTATCTTACTTATCAGGAGCGCGTGACAGACGAGCTATCAAACGTTTCTCCATGACAACTGTCCCCAATGTGTTGGTAATATGTTGTGTCAGAGACTGCTACAGTTCAAGAATATAGCAGTTTAGTTGCTAAACAATTCTTATGACAGAAGCGTTGTATCGGTCACAGCTCATGTTACAAAGCATAGCGTACATTGAGCTTTGTGATAATGTTCTTACTGGAAGCAGATGTCAAGTATTGTTGTGGTAATCTGCTCAGCCAATCCCTGGAGACCTGATCCACAGAGGACTACAGTACCTACAGTATATGTCAGACTGTGTTAGAGGAAGAGCGGTACTATGAGGTGTAGAGGTACTGCGATTGTTTTCTCAATGACATTATGTTTAAGCCAAAAATTCATGAATAAATATACAGTTGCAAAATCACCCTAATTAAAATGCAGAAATGTCATCAACACATCATTAACATTTCTGCAGGGAAAAAATAGACATGACTGTAATTGATACGAGTACCACCTGCCTCCCACGAAACGCTGCTGAATGAGGCAGGTGGTTCGCAGAGAGGCACTCGGTTTCTCCACAGCAAACACTATGTTTATGATGATTTAGCGATTTAGAAATCTAACTAATGCAGATCAAAGGCAGAGATGTGGATTTTGCTGCATGGGTGGTTTGAAAAGTTTACCTGAATGTTCTGATGTGTGCTTTGCAGTAACTCTGGGTTGCCATAAGAATACATTTTTGAACTGCTGTGAATGCAAAATGAGTAGATGTGGTCCTCAACTAATGAGCAAGCCACTGTTGAAACAAAAGGGGTGGGTATTACAGTAAGTGATCACAAGTGTAGAGTATGCTGTTAAATGATTTAAAAAATAATGTTATTCACTGTTTTTAAATTGAAGTATGATTGAACATAGAGCAAACATGGACTACTCTGGAAATAATCCACTTCATGACTTGTAAAATAGTAATATATTGAAGATGAGGAAACAGGTAAGTACTACGGATTAATATTATATGCCCATCACTAGAAAATGGTTGCCCATTAGTGAAACACTTAATGGTGTTTCCATCACTGCACAGTCCAAACCAAGGTCCTACCCTGACAAGCATATAAGCCATTATATACATGTGAAAACAACCAGACTCTAAATATCTTAATGCTAACACTGTGAATGTTTAAGGAAGCAGGACCAGTTCTTGGTAATGACTTTAAAAGTAAACAATTCTGCTCCCCCATGTACTCCTGTTCCACCATGAGACATTCCCTCCACTGCAAACACACACTGGTACAGCTACACTTGGGATTTGCTTTGTGTGGGTCCTGAGTTCAATTACTTTTTCTTATTTAACAGGACTTGATGCTAAGCAGTGTTTACATTCAGATGACCAGTTCTATTTTTAAGGCCATGTTGTTGACCAAACTGGTGATACATTCTGAAATAACACAATTATTTCAATCTGCAGGGGTGAGCTGCTTCTTGTTATGAGATACAGAAATACAGAGTTGCATTTAAAATGGAGCTTTCTTGTTCCCCTCAGCTTATGGAATATTCCCAGCATGGGAAATGGTCTACTGTGACAGGCTGAATTTCTAGGCTGGCAAACAGCATTATTCTCATTCCTGGTTCCATTGTCACCTCTCATTGAAATCTGCTGTCACGGAGTGGAGCCGGATGCTAAGCAGGGCTGCTGGCCTCCCTGCATGTGTCTATCTCTGTCTACACTCATATTGGATGGCTAAAGTGGTGATGTAAGAAATCAGAGGTGGAGGGAAAGAGAAATGGACAGCAAGAGAATAGTTGTTGTTTTGGTCATCAAGTAAACGGGAAAACTAAAACTCTGTAGAGCTCATAACTCATTTTGGGCTGGTGTAGATGGACAGGTCTGTTTCGTGTTCCTAATATTCTATATGACAGACTGTCCATTAAAAAGGCTCTCATTGCTGTATCACTTTCAGGGTCGAGGGATGAGTATGCGTTAAACCAATGGTGGGGAAATTGATTCCATTTCCAGAAACGGTAACTAACGCTAAGATGACTTGATGTTTTACTAGTGGGCCAATCAAATATTTGAGAACAAATATGTGATCTCAGTACTTATGATGCAGCAAACTATGGAACATTTAAATCATGCTAGTGTGTCCGTTTTCTCTTTTATTTTATTTTACAAAAGTATGTGTTGGTTTGAAGTTGATTCTAAAACATCCAGATAGTTGAATTACCCCGGGTGTGATTTGTTACGGTTTAAAAACACTCATGTACATCTGTATGTGCAACAGTGCGTACAATGTCGGATTAAATCAACTGGAAATCGGAGTCTCCAAAGACTTGGTTGTGTATTTTTTTTAAGACTGTTCCTTCAATAATACAAGTACCCTTCGCCAAATGTATTTGATGTATAAATGATGAGTTTTCAAACACGAAAAGCTTCCGAGGAGCATACTTGATGCTGAAACACCAAATGATAGATGGAAAGGTGCGGACCGAGCACAGGGAAGGCAATCAAATGTAAACAAATCATTAACAGCACTACTGACTTTTATGATTCGACCACAGTAGCATAGCTAAAAACAACACAAAAAGGGAATGTATTCAATCTGCAGTGGAGTCCACAACATATACCGTAAATTCCGGACTATTAAGCGCACCTGAATATAAGCCGCACCCACTGGTCGGTCACCAATTGTGGGTAGCGTGGCTGAGCTTCTCCGGCGTCTCCAGCCAATCAAATCCCGTTTCTGAAAATCTGACAGCTCAAGTCCTTGCCAATCAAACCGCGTCTAAGCTGGGAGAGATATCCCGCTGTTCATTTCTATATTTCAAAAACAGATGGAGGATAAACTAATTATCGCCGTAGCAAATCACCCGGTTTTGTATGACCAGTCCCTATTAACTTACCGGGATACAACCGGAGGAACCAGGCATGGGGGGAGGTGGCAGAGACAGTGGGTGAAACTGGTAGGCTTTCGCCTGTTTGGGGATTTTATGTCCAGTATATCCAAGCATAGCTTGCTAGCTATGTTAACACTACGTAAACGGGGCGGGACATTCATGTGATTGGTTGTTGGTTGCGGGGCTCGAATAAAATCCCCAAGCTTCAGACACGCCCAGCTCCAAGCTTTTTTTTAAGCTGTAGTGTAAGCCGCGATGTTCAAAGCGTGGGGAAAAAGTAGCGGCTTACCCCCTGATCCCACCGGGAGCGTCTGCGCCACGCCACGCCACGCTACGTTCCGTCTGCTGGGTTTTTAGCGTTCGCGGCCACTCTAGTCAATGGGTGCTATTCCACCAGACCCGCTGCGCCACGCTACGCCACGCTACGCCACGCTACGCCGCGACTCGAAGCGTCCCAGAAGCTCCTCGCCGCAAGGAATTTCTAAAATATAGGATGAATCCTATTTTTGACGCGGCGCAGCCGTAAGGTAATGTCGGGCAGGCAGGAAGTGGAACGTTCAGACCATATATAGCATATATACACACACACTTTTGCAGCCCCTATCCCTCCGTAGTCTTTCAAGTAGGAGGAGAAATGCCAGCGTTCTCCTCCGGTTTACAGGCACTGTGTAAATTATATATATAGAATAATTATGATGATGAATGCATTGTTTTACCACTAAAATACAGCAACATATCTTTGATTCATGTCGTTTATAACTGGGATATTACAATTATTCTTAACTTTGTCTGTAGTCTACAACACAACAAAATAGGAAATAACAACAATAAACACGATTTAAACAGACACAAACATAAACCATGTAACTACGTAGCCTACTTGTAGAAGTACAAATGTCCAGGAAATATTCCAAAATCAACAACAACTGCAAGGCTGCACATATGACGCTCCGCTTCCACAACGTTTTGACGCTCCCAGTGGGATCAGGGGGTTAAAGTACGGTATGTCAAATAACTAGTTTAAAATACTGCTAATACAATGATGTTACCCTAAAACAAAACATATTCCATCTACCTGAATGAATGTGTTTCTTCTTCTTTCGGACAAAAATGAAACATTTAAACATAAGTCTACCTCCTGTGTGTTTCCTCCTGAACTGTATATTATCCTACTGATTCAACATTGCCACATGTTTTAGTCTAAATTGTAATTGAAAGACTACAATGTGGGAACACATTGAAGAGGATTTGTGTTGCTTCTAACGTAAAAACACTTTCAGTTAATTTAGTGTTATTGGAGATCTCAATCTCATCTCACATTTAGGCTTTTTCGCTCATTCCTTGCAGAACCTCTTACTCTCAGACAGACTGGCTTGGAAGCATCAGTGATCTGCAATCTTCAGGTCTCTCCTTTGGTTTTCAAAGGAGTTCAAAACCAGGCTTTGGTTGGGCCTCTCAAGTACATACCGAGATAAGCCATTCCACCGTTGTGTAAGCTAGGTCATTGTAAAGCTGCCAGGTGAATTCATCAAGTTCTGAAGTTATGTGCACACTGGTTTTTCTTTTGCTTATAATTCCGATAGTCATGACCACTATATCTGCTGCTGGAAGCATCACAATGCAAACAATGACGATGACATTCCTTTAAACAATATCTCATTTTAGAAAGCTGTCTTTACGTTTACCTACATGCAATGTCCCACTTTATAAAACGCAATAAACTTGAAATGTGAGCCTCATACCACACCCTATTAACTCCCACGATTAAATGGCAAATGGAATTCCCGCTGAGAATATTAATATGCACCTAAATCAGATTGTCATTCAATTACTTCTAACGGAGAATGGAAAAGTTTCACTACATATCTAAGAAAGGGAACTTCACTGAGTGTGAAATATTATTATTTTTCTTCAAAGGTTGGGATGGTTTGGTGTTGTTGGTAGTCGTCTTTGTGACACCTCATTTTTCAAGTGGCTGCATATCAAGGCAGTAATGAAAGTGTCTTATTCAGAGAGCAAAACCAGAGTGCTAAACCATTTCTTAAATTAAAGAGGAGGGGCCATACATGGAACATCAATGACAGGAACCCTGTTAGTATGCGCTGGCAAACCAAAGGTAACACTGGTGGAGGTCAGGGGACACCAATTATGACATGTCTCAGTTCCTCTGGAGTTTGTGTCTCATATAATTGGACAACGCCTCGTCAGGTGCTGTAACCCACAAAGGAAAATACCTATAATAAATTCAGCTATAGTACCAGCTAAATAAGATGTCCTTGTGTACCTAGGATGACACTATATTTTAATCTTTGTAGACTATTTTTAAATATTTAAATTGATGCAAATGAATGTTAATGCGTAAACTGTGGGCCCAGACGAACAATTTCCCCAATTACACAGTGTCCCTTGTTTGAGATAAATAATCAAAGTACAGGAAGTGGCTTAATAATCCATCACCATATTGTACACTGAGTAGTTAAGCTCTTATAATCATTACACCAAACCATATTTGCAATGTGAGATGGTTGCTACTTGAATCTATGTTTATATTTATTAAAATAAAAGATATTAAGGTACCTTGAGAAAAATAACATGATACACATTTCAATTAACACCCTTCACAAAGTAGATACACATAAAGGTCACAGTGGCACCACGCCGTAGGTTAAAACACTCGGTTCAAATGTCTATATGGCTCTTTGTTTCCATAGAGACTACGTCCTAATGAGAAACATATTCGAAAAATAGCAATGAATTAACAAACTTTTTTTTTCTGTGTCTCTCTATTCGACATAAATGGTAAACAAATAAGCTGTATTTTAGAATGTGATCAACATATGGGGAAAATATGGCACCAGGAGTTTCATTAGGAGAGGTATTAAAAATCCTTACTCGCCTGGGAAAATCATAAAGGTTGCCAAGCAGACAGGTGACATTCAGAATAATAATTTAGGTCGAACAGGAAGCACTGTATTTGAATAAAAGCTTTCTCACAGTTTCTCAATCATTAATGCCCATTCCTTTTTTGTATCATAAGAAGTCGGGGATTGATATTTTGATTCAGAGGTAGTTTAAACATTTGTCCGGCTATCATTATAAAAATATGTTATTTATATCCCTAACATAGTCACAGAGAAATGGAGAGATTATACAGTTACTAAAACAGTGGAAATAATCTAAATAATGCAAATCCAATCCAACAGGCTAGTAAAATATACACACTACACACATATAATCTTTAAAAATAAATGTTAACAAAAACACATAGTTTAATGGAACAAACACATGTCATGCACTATGATGAATACACAAATTCATCTGAATATAATTATATCTATTTAAAATAAACTGTTAGTAAGAAATGCAAAAGCAGATAACATGTAATATTATCATATACTGTACAGTATGCCAAGAGTGCTGTTCGGTATCCGCTGACGTGTAGGTAGCCCAACTGCTAGCAAGGAACTTCCAAAATATTTTATCAAAACTATATTTTTCTCATTATCTCCTCTTTTTTACATTTTTGAAATGCGAGTTAACATTTCTGTCGTGACTTTTTTTTTAAGAGTGGTTGCTTTATTGAAAACTCAAGATTTTAATCTTGAGTTTCAGGAAAACATATCTTAAGTAAGCATGTTGCAGAAGTTGTTAAGTGTCTGGATGGAATTACATCTATTCTGCCTCAAGCCTCTGCAGCTGACTTCAGTTAAATGCCCTCCCCGGACTGGCATGAGAGGATATCTTCTCAACCCCATGATTCCCTGAAACTCCATTGAAACCAGAAGACAAATGATCACTTCTGTGTTCCAGCCCATCCAGAAAGGCATTTTGTCTACGTAATACAGAGCCAAGTACTGCTATGAGTTTAAATGGGAAATGGGCGCTGCTTTATTATGCTGCAGTGCCTTGGAATGAATGTGGATAATAGATATATTCACAGCGGTATTAATATCCTCAGAGTTCATCTTTTTTTTTTCTCCCTTCATTCTCCATTTTCTCTCTCACAAGCTCCAAAGTACTTTGCCCTTGGCTATGCCTTATACCAAATAGATTTATGAGAACATTTGTGTCATATTTCCTCTTTTTCTGGATTGTCAAGACAGATTGTCAGTGCACCGCTGATTGAGTGGAATCACCATACAGACTTAGTTCCCATTGTCAGGCCCCACATATTCGTCTCTGGGGGGGGATTTAACAAGGCAAATTGGCCAATGACACTTCTCTCAAGGCTCTGCGGCTGCTATTAAGATGAGGTCAGGGGTATGAAAATAGTGGATTCTATGACTGCATTTCAAATGGTTATGGTCCCAATATCCAATAAAACATTTATGAATAAATCTAAATACAGTATGAATAGTTCATTTGCAAAGCAGTTTCATTATTATTCCCCGAAACCAATATAGAGCAATGACAATAAATAACAAACACATCTGCATTTGCAAATACAATCTTATTATAGACAGCCTACCATATGTGTTAGTATTGATTGATATTATCATCCTAGAATTATAAAGAGATGTTGTGATGTATAACTCTCGTTTGCTAAGCAGAGGAGGGGAGAGGTTGATGAGAAATGCTTTTGCATGGTTATGATCTCATCAGTGGTTCATATGTACAGCTATCATGATGGCACTCCCATAATTACTGCACAACTAGCTCACTTGAGCTTTTGAAATATCCTCTATTGCTGAAACTCCCGTGAGCTATTATATTTAAATGCAAACAAGAAGATGAAGTGCTGTATTTTGAATCCTAATGTGGAAATAACAGCCTGGTGTCCTGTTTTCTTTCAGGACGACGGGCAAAACAAACCATTTTTAATTAATCTGAAAGAAGCTCATTCTTTATGAGAGTTTGAGTTTAAAACTGAAGAAAAGTATTTGATATATTTAAGTGCAGTCTCTTATAAAAAAGAAAAGAAGAATACATTATTCATATTAAAATAAATGTTGACTGAAGAAGCGAAAAAAGTGGGAAAATAAGCAATAGGAATATGGTACAAACAATATTCTCTCTCAATCATTAGGAGCTATCATGTGTATGTATATAGAGAGTGGGAATCTTCTTATGTTTATCAATCTGATATCTCACTGCTGTTTGGTACAGCATCAGTTTTTAACCTGAGCATATTTATGGATAAATCTAAATAGTAAATAGATAAATAATACAACAGATGCAATGGATCAGGGCTCACTAATAATATACTTTGAGCAATTTCAGTTACTACTACATACTGAATTGCAACACATGCTTTCCCCTGCCACTATAATAATCACTACAGTTCAATTACTGAATATGAGTACACGCTGGGTGGGACCAGTTATTAAGAAGGAAGGGGATGAGATAAAACTAAAGTAAATTGAATTAACTTTCTTTGAGGAGGCCAGAGTCCTCCTTCAAATCCTTCATCCCGCAGAGTGATTTATCAGAAGAGATCAAAGATGACATGGTGGCAGGAGTGGCTACGATCCTCCGCTCAGACAGAGATGGAGCTCACAGTGAGACATGGTTGTAGTTTGGATACAAAGCCAGACATAAAAGCAGGACTGGTCTCAAACAGGAAGGTTGAATATGATGGAGGATCTTTCAGGCAACAACCCTGATGTATTTAATACCTCATTACATTACCCTACACCTCGTTCATCTGAAAAGCACTTTGTCCAAAAGACAGTACAGTACACTAGATCCAGCATACTTTGATTTTCCTTACATTCTTTTTTTTTTGCAATCATTTTTTCGCAGAAAACCTAAACATTGAGCAAAACAAAAATGTGTTGAATGCATGCAAAATAGTGTACATGTCTATCTGTGTATACGAAACATGTTGGTTGTAAGAACACTGCTATACGTTCAGTGATTTGCAACGTTATTTATTTGAATAATAGAGTACAAATATTTTGTGTTCAATAAAACCATGTTTCCAGTACGGTGTTGAAACATGAGTGGTGCCTATTTCTAGGAAAACACATGGCTGCCCAGGCCTTCTTACACAATCATGTGAATGTTAATCATAATTGAGCTAATACAGTTAGGCTTTGATAATAGTTGAATCCTAGGAGGAGTAACCTTTCCTATGGGAACATCTCTATGTGTTGGACCGAGTTAGTTAATGCTAACTTCTCGGTGCCATTAGGACACTCACTTCCTCCTCTGATCCCAGTGTTTCCCCTACCATTGTCTTGGAGGGGCGCTGCACCCTGCCAACGGAGCCCCGCGCCCCCCCCCCTGAAATTCAAGGTGTTTAAAAATATATAAATATATCATTTATTTTATTTTATATTTGGAACCAAATTGCAACTAATCTATATCTACTGTCACTTTTCACATTGAACATGTGCTCTTTTATTAAATAAACTAAACGCTTTCATTTTAAGTTGTGAGTTTAGTGTTTTTGACCCTAAGAAACACTGATGCACTAATCAATAACAATAATCCACAGCTCTCTCTGCTCCAGGGGATTTAAACTTTTATTTATTTTTAAATCCCCCAGCTCAGGCAGCAGTAAACCTAGGGGAAACACTGCAGGCCAATATATGTTTTTGGGTAACACGTAACTTGTACAGTATGTGAGGTCTTCTTATTGTTTAAATGTGTATGGGTTGACTTTGTTGTCGTAACACCTGGTACAACTTGCTTTGGCACTACTGTGTTTTGATATGGTCATGCCAATAAAGCTCCTTTGAATTTGAGTAAGATCAAGATGATAGTCAATTTATTTCAGTGGTAGTTATCATCATATCAGCTAGACAATATGGGTTCATTCATTATAATTATAACACCTCAGTTGAATGTATTGTGATTGATACAAACAGATACATAGCAGTGTGTATATATATTTGCAGTAAGAGTTTTAAAATCCTTTGATTGTCAGCTGTAGCGATTATCGCTAAATGCTCTCATAGAACAACATTCAATAATCAATGATGCAATTAACAATAATGATCAGGCACCCGTCATTTAAATATGTATAGGCCTTCTATATAATGGAAATATAATTTGAATGACTGTAAGAAAAAGATAACGCATAATTTTAAATGACGACTGAATACAAATTGTGTCCAGACAATAGCAAGGTGGAAATCCAATTTGTGAGAAACTGGATGACTGGCACTGGTTGAGTGAAACTCTGAAGCAGCCAATCAAGGCAGGGGAATTATGCTTTCCTAGGGAAATTATACTTGGCTGATTGCACTTATCAATGAGGTGCATTGATTGTACAACCTCCAATCATTGTAGATGGCCATTTGATTAAATTTGAATCCCAACATCATTGCCAGACCCCCCATAAGCCTCGGGCGAACAACACTCAGAAATCACAGGCAGACCAGAGTCTTAACACAGTGCTTTTCACATAAGATTGGTTTCCCCTTTAAGCACAGCAATAAAGGCCTTTTACACGTTTAATTAATTCATAAAAAATGCACTTAATGTGTACGGTATGTATGTGTATTGTCAAATGTTTCCCTTTATGTCTTGATTATGATATTTTAAGTTAAGGAGACACATGTTAAATACAACTTCAAAAAACACCGTCATCGGAGGAGACCTTTCATGCTTAAGTCGTTTTTAACATCATGTTCTTGAGTGTGCGGTGTATTAAGCTGAAAAGGGTGCTTTGTTTAATGTTCTTTGAGTAGTTTACTTAAGCTTGTAAAGGATCTGAAGATAGTGGTAAATAATTCAAAGATGATCTACTGTTTTTACAGGCAGTAGAAGCTTTTCAAGACATGGAGTGCGGTAGTACATGGCCTCTGGTCACAATGTTCCTTTGTGCCTCAAAGAACTGGAGAGCTTATGAAAAAGATTTGAAGAGGCCCGTCTGCACAGGTTTCAGCTTTTCCATTTGTCTGGCTTGAATATACTAAGGACACTGTAATATATATGGAATAAAACAGCACATTGTATGCCTAAAATGTCGAAAAAATATATATGTATTTGTGGTACAAAAGAGAAATATGCTTTGTAATACTTTTTAAATAACATTGATTGCTTATTCAGAAGTGTTAACCCTTCCAGTAATTCTAAAACATTTATTTGTGTATCCCTAGCCCTTAAATAGTTCAGTCAATGAACTGGCATCTTCTTGAATAATTAATTTCCATCAAATGACAAAGTTGATATCATTCAAATTGTGTGCATACAGTAAAGACATCTAAATATATACAGAGCATGAAGACTATGCAGTCCATGTACACAATGGCTGGCAGCTTCAGTCAAGTGCATAATTAGTTGAATTAGATTAAATAACCAATTACCAGACTAACAAAGTAAATAAGCCTTCAGGGATTCCACCAAATGCTTGAGAATAGAATTAAATTGGAATTAGTTTATCGACAGGCTGAATGACAGTGTGGTCAGAAAAACAACTCTATTTCTGTCACCAAGAGAGTACTAGCTGTTGAGGAGGGATGAAATAGATAGGTAAAGGGAGAAAACGGGCTGAACTCAAAATAAATCAATGAATATCATGGTTGCATTAATGGATATATGTTGGTAGATGCATAGCCCACTGTAAAGACCACCTTACCCAGACTGTAATCAATCCTGCATGCTGTGAGTGCTTGTATAATGTGAGTAAGATGACATATTGTGTTTTCAAATCACAAAGACATACCTTTGCTGGCACTCTCCACATGCTCCAGTTCATCTGGAAACCTCAAAATCTCTTGGTGAGCCTCTTCACACTTCTCAACGAGGAAATGAAGTAGAGTCGTATTCTGACTGATGGATTTAGTGTCTCGGAGCTAAAGAGAAAAGCATGAGAATAACAAAAGGAAATCAGTCAACCCATAATGTTATACTCATTTACTTGGAACATGTCCTTCCCACATGAACTCCATTGACTATTGATTAAGGTTAGTGTCCCAAAGAGTAGAACAAAGCGGTAAATCCCATTTGTTGTTATTTCTTGTAATTGTACAAGTAATTTCTTTTGTACAAAAAGCAAACAAATTAAGAAGACAAACATGTCACTGATGACGCTGACCTAATATTTTATTTATAAGACAAATGTTAGAGGGGGTAGGACCAGAAAAGTTTTTTAAAAGCTTCTTCTTGCCCCTGTTGAACATGACAGAGACTATTTGAGAATTATTATTCTTTTCTTTTTTCTTTTTTTAATTATTATTTTCTTTGTACTTTGTTATAATTATTAATTTGAGTGAGAAAAAAAAGGGATAAAGGAGAAAAAAAAAAAAAATTGTTGTATGTTTTTTTTTGTTTCTGACATGTTCAATAAATTGACTAATAATAATCAAATAAAAGTATAAACACAGTTTTATCCCAGCAGCTATTGCACACATTAACACATCATAGGAGTGTCACACAGATGCCTATTTTTATTTATTTAATTATGAATTTTGAATGTCCATGTTTGTACTAGTGTTTTCCTTCTTAAAATGTTTCTGAAATATTTTGAGATTTGGTTGAGCAGGGTATACTTCTACTTGTTACTAGTCCTTTTATTAGAGACGTGTCTGTTGTTTGTTTTTAGTGTCAGGATGGATCTCTTGTCTTTTTCTCTGCAAACAAAATCTGCCTACGGGTACAAATAAATAACCTGAACCTGAAGGTGCATAAAATAATATTAATACTAATACATTATATTTATATAGCGCTTTTCTGGAACTCAAAGACGCTTTACAGTATGAGGGAGGGAGACAAACAGGGACAGGCAAAACAAATAAAAACATTAACAAAAATAAATAAATAAAATAAAATGAATACATAAACAGTAAAGGTAGTCAAGAGGAAGTGTATATATGACCTTAACAACCAATGTTAGTGTGGATCATCTATACAAATAAATCAATGTGACAAAAAGCCATGTACTACGTTTGCCGAGTGTGTGTGTGTGTGTGTGTGTGTGTGTGTGTGTGTGTGTGTGTGTGTGTGTGTGTGTGTGTGTGTGTGTGTGTGTACACGTGGAAACACAAAAGCCTCCAGTCTCCACATCAGTGCATAGAAAACTTTTTCAATATTCATTCCCCACCGTGATTGCCATGCTGTTCGAATGGCATGCTGGGAAAACTAATTAGCACCACCCACCCCTGTGTACTCCTACTGATATTATCACGGCTGTAAACATCCTGCAGTTGGACATGCCCACATGTGTTCACATGCAAACACTTGTGTACAGAAGCACACACATTTAAGCAATAGTGAATTTAAATGATTACAGGCAGACAGTGGCACACTGTCACACACCAACAGAAACACACACACACTTTCATTAGTTGAGGATCAATCATGTGCTCACGTCGGGTAATCACAATTTAATTTCATGGATTTCAAATTTTAATTTGTTTATTGTTATACCCCAAACTGTCATTACCAGGCAAAAAGGTGCATCTCTGGTATAATAATTCCATCTGTTATCTAATATTAGTTATATGTAATAAAGAGAGGGTAAGATGGGAGAGGTAACACTTATTATGTAATAAGATTTTCTTTGTAAGATATTAAGAAACATTTGATGAATTAAGTATAAATAATGTGGTATAGTCAGTGCACATTGTTTTGATTATCACTACATATTGTCTGTAGTTTCACACAAAAGTGGTATATTTAGCCTTATTTAATTGTGTGCTTGGTGTTGGATTTCACTGATCCTAGGTCTGAGGGTGAGTTTGGGCTCAGGTAATAAGATCCAATGAAACTGGAAGCATTAGCTTTGTGAAATGAATATCATTGACATAATAAGAAGGGACCAAGTCCACACGTAATTTAGGTGTGATATAAACATTTTTTACATCTGTACATTCTTGTCACGTATTGTCAAGTTAATTGAATCAAAAGTAAATATATAAGTTGTCATAAACACTGTTACGCTCAACTGACGGATACCATAAAATACAGCGGAAGGTTAAAAAGAAAAAAATGGACAGGTGAAGCAGCTGTGCCACAAGTCGTTTTTAATGGACTTGGCTTTAAAATGACGGCTCATAGGCAAGGATGTCCAGTTGTGTTAAGTATCTGTTACATCGCCTCGTCTCTCAAAGCAAGAGAGAGAAGAAGTCGTTGAAGTACACACATGAAACTAGAAAGTTAAATAAGTAGTTTAAGCCTTTGTTTTATTGTATAGGCCTTGTATGACCAGCAACATATTGCATTGTCTCTCCCTCGGGTATGGACATTGGCTTAATGAGGGTAAATATTGATATATTTTTTTAATGAAAATGTGATAGTCACTGTTAGATTCCTTCACATATTCTTTCTAGCGTTTTGCCCTTTACAACCTTTTGTTTCTTTTGAGTTGAAGACATACATAATGATATGGATTCATGTAACAGGTTAGATCATTAACCAAAAGACTAGTTATTATGACAGTAGTATGTGAACTGTATTTGTAGTTTGTTGAGCTATAACTAATGCTGATACACATTATGTTAAGGGTCAATGTAAGCTCAGGATGAATCCCACACAAAGCCCAAGGAGCTGATGTTTCATTCATACACTTTTACATCAGGAGTGTTTTTCCATGCAGCTTAAAGGTATCGTGAGAACTGTGCCAAGGGTTGTGGATAATCTGTGCACAGTGTGTAGTGAGCTGGTCTGTCAAAGGGCCATTTTCAATTTGAGTCCATCCTTTGTCCAATTTAAGTCTGTATTGAATGCCGAAAGTTCAAAAGTATTTATCATCAGAGCTATGGAATGCTCTACTTGAAGATACTAGTTTTACCTCTGAAAATAACTTTTGTTTTTAAACATGTAGTACACTAACTGCTTTCAATGTGTATCATCCCATCAAGTATTAATGGTGGAACAAGATGAAGTGTTTATGAATGCTACTTCTCCAACCTAATCTGTTCATTTGAAATTGATGGAATAATGCTGCTTCATTACACTGTAGCTGGAAGCAAATTCTAAACAGTGATATCATTCAATCTCTCACTACATAAATTGCCTTGAGGTAGCATTATTTCAAATCCCTGACTGGTTAGTAATATACAATCCAATATATTCAGCATTTAGAGTGGCAAGGTTGTTTACAAGCAAACACAATCCCCCTTATATACCCACATCAGAAATAAATAAATAACACAATAATTAACTAATAAGAGAAGAAGCAGAATTGGGAATAAAGAAGCTTCACCCTAACAGAATGATTGTCGGCTCTTGATTGCTCAATTTAACTTCTGCAGATGGAGCTGCAGCACAGGGCATCACATGCTATACTTGCTCTTATAGCAGTTATATATGATAATATGTAGAAGAAGAACAATAATGGAAAGTACTATAAACAGAGACACATAGAGAACGAGTTGTGTGAATATAAGAACCAAGTTACTTCAATGTGTACATGGGGTCTGGAATTGTATACTCACTTTAAATACTATATTTCAAGAGCAGGACACAAGGTCAGACTGTTGCTTGGTAAAGGACTCTCTTTTAACCAAGTGGTACGTCCACACAGCCGCGTTAAAAAAATCTTGAAAATCTTGGAGGTGGGCGTGTCTGAAGCATGGGGATTTTTTGCGAGCAACGCGACCAACAACCAATCACATGAATCTCCCGCCCCCGACATACAAAGCAATAGCAATGTTAAAACGAAGTAAACTGGATATAAAATCCCCAAACAGGCAAAAACCTACCAGTTTCACCCGCTGTCTCTGCCACCTCCCTCCATGCCTGGTTCCTCCGGTTTGTGGTCATAGAGAACCGGGTGATTTGCTACCGCAATTACTAATTTCTCCTCCGTTTTTAGGAATATAGAAAATGAACTGCGGTATGTCACTCCCAGCTTGCACGCGGTTTGATTGGCTAGCGCTTGTACTGTCATATTTGCATAAACGGGATTTGATTGACGCTTCCACCTCAGCTTCAAAAGTTGAACATTGCTCAACTTTTGAATGTTGAAAATCCTGAAAATCCTGGAAATCTTCGCTTTGCTTCCCCAGAATGCAGTTCGGCGAAAAGTGAGGCAAAGTGACGTCACCCCATTCAAAGTCAATGGACAGAAGCGTTGGAAGATTTTTTTAACGCTGCTGTGTGGACGGGCCGTAACAGGTAGCCTGTTCTGTTTGACTTCATCCGAACACAAATGGTTGCCATGTGGTCATTAATTATTAAGCCCAGCCTGTTACTGGGATTTATTCAGTGGGATAAAACCCAAGAGAAAAAAAACATATTTCATTATTTTTGAGTCACACAGCATATGGTTTAATCCAGTTACTCAATATGTTTCACAAGATAATCTCTGTTTTACTCTGTACTTTTCTTACAATATGGATATTCCTTGGAGAAATATAGGTAACACTGTTCCTATCATTACATTTGCTTACATGTCCTTGACACTTAACGATAGTGACATGTATTCCACAAATCACCGCAGTCCTTCTAAAGCCACAGCGGATGTTTGCAATATGCATGTGACCAGGCGGGCTCCCAGGAGATGTGGGTGTCCTTGGCCGGACGTGGGGCTGCGGTGAAGGGTTGTAGGTGGGTCAGCGTATGCCCTTCCTCATGCTAGTCATTCCCATCATCAACCTCATCCTCCCTGATGAGCCCATTAGGTACCCTAGACCTGCCACCTAGGGGGCCATTTACTGGATTGACTAAAGTGAGAAAGTAGACTTTTTTCTTGTCCATCTATAATGGCCCAATCAGCCCCCTGAGGCATTACCAGGCTCTACACTGACACTCCACACTGATTCAGTCTGCCTGCAGAAATACGGAAGGCACACTGGATTCACCGTGCTACTGTAAAACCCTTTTCACACCTGCAAAGATGACTGGCTTCAAACGTGCATGTAAGGTAGCTTTATGTCATTCCCACGTTGGTCTCACATATGGACAAACGCATGTTGAGTGTTCTCACATGACTGATCCATTTGACATGATGGCTTTTTTCTTCTCATGCCATGTGTAGGACTGCTACAGAACCGCAGAGTTGAGAATCATTTCACACAGGCTGCATTTTTATATTTTTCTTGGTCACTTCTCCGCCCTTCTTGATCGCTAATTTTAGGAAAAGCTGGGAGAAAGTCCCCCCCCCCCCCCCCCCCTTCATCACCCTCACAAGGTTTTCCAAGCACTCTACAAGCTGCCCAATACATCTTCTTATTAGTTTTATCATCAATTAGATAAGACACTGAAAATGGTTGCCTAAACTACAAAGCACCAGAGTGTGAAAGCGACTTTAAAGGAGCACTTTTTTGGCTCTCAATTAAATTGAATGACATGCTTTTGATTTTGTAAATGTTTTTGCTGGAACTTTATCTTTTCAAGCAGTTGGCATTGAAGAAAGTTAAACATTAGGAGGATTAATTTGAACAATGCGCATTTGCCAAGTTTTTGATTTTGTATGGAGATGTATGGGGAATATGTCCTCAAGGTGTGTGTAAACAGGTTTGCTAATAGAGCGTGTGTGTGCTCTGTGTTGCTGTGTGACCATGGCTGCCAGTCCTCTCTTTCACACCTTTGGCATGCTGTGATTTGTTAACCTGGCAGTGGACACAGATTATTAGCCCTCTCTGGCAAGTTCCACTGTGCTCTACATGTTTTGATATGTGTTGTATTGAAACATTGTTTTTGATGAATAGGTACTGTAGATTTGAGAAGACCAAATTCCTTCAAGGTACTTTAAGGAATCCTTGAAAAAGGCTCAACTGATGACTTCTTTTTACACCCAGTAAACCTTTTATCTTGCAGCAAATGGATCTTTTGAAATTGTCTCTTTCATCTGAGAGTAGCATTTGATTAAGGCTAAACGAGTCTGACTGAGAATGATAAGAATGCATTTCAATGTTCATAACATAATACAGTTTAATGACTGAAGCAAATCCCAATCCATACACTGTTACATAACACTTTTCAGTCAAGTGCTTTGCTTATGTGTTACTTCATGCACCTGCAACCCTGTGGGACTTTTGTCCAAATAACACGCATACAAGTTGTGCGACACTTATTCTCTGAGGCTTCCCTGTGATCTACTGAGGCTTAGATTGAGACACATTATTCGTTCTGCTTTGGACACATTTTAATAAATGTAAATGTATTCATATATAAATAGACGCATTTACATACATGTTTGCGTTGCTCCTTTTATGTCAATGTCAGTTCATTGTTCACATCGCGGTGTGTGTCTGTGTGGTGTGTTACCTTGCAAAGGAAGTTGACGTTGAAACCAAACGTCTGGGCATTCCTTGAGCCGGCATTCATGTAATTGCCGACCAGCAACACCAACTCCAGGAGTTTGCTTAGGCCTTCACTCTTCTTCACCTCCTCACAGGCAAATGTCACATTCATGATGTCCGGCCGGATGTTGTTCACCTGCTCCTCAAACGTCAGCTTGAATATAATGCCGTTAAGACGTGGTCGTAGCAGTTTTACTGAACTCATCTGAGGGTAAGAAACAAAAAACAATGTAGGAGTACTTTAGCTTGTACATAATAAAACAAACAAGGCATTGGTACAGTTGTGCAGTTTTCAGGGTAATTGTTAAGAGACGATTTTCATCTTGTTGGCAACTCCACATTCTGCAAGCCACTTGTGTGTTTTTTAGTCATTTTGTGCACTTATGTTTGCAAGCCGTCCCTCAACATATCTGCACGGAGAGTGACCCTAAATTGCCACTTGCAACCACTGGTACCAAGTTTCAAAATGAACACATTTGTTCTCTGTAGGGCAGGGGCGAGCATGCTGGCATGATTTACACATATTACTGTAGTACTTGCAGAAACTTGCACATTATTTTTGAGAGAAACACAATGTCCCCATACAAAACGGACATGAGGTGAACGTTAGTATAACACATGCTATGGGCCATCCCTCTTAACGTACTTTATGTAAGCTCACCAGTTGTCTGATTCACTTTTAAAAATGTATATATTAAGTGCAAAACTTGCAAACACTGACGGTGTGACACTTGACAGGAAGATGCACATGATAGACTAATAAAGCACATCTCTATATGAGTAAATAATGTGATTATTCAAGCATGAATTTGGTTGAATCCTGACTATCTTAGAGTTGTTTGAAAATGATTTTAGAATCCAAGTTCTAACAGCACTAGAACTTGGTTGGTTGTATAATGACATACAATGAATCATTTAAAGTCACACTACTTTAGTGTTGTTACTGATTTGATCAACTACCCTCGTCAGCCAATCGGAATAACCTCTCTTCTGTCTCCCTCGTGACTTTCTGATTGATAAAGGAATTTACTCTTAAAAGGATCTGTTGTAAATAATATAATGGCCTCAATCAATAATTGTTGGCTTGGGAGTAGAATCACTGAAGTCAAAATACATGAGAGGAAATATAGTTATGAAAATGGGGAAAAATCTAAACAAATTGGGTTTTGGCTGTAAGATAAGTAGAAAAACAGCAACAACAGACACAATATTCCGATTGCTGCTTAATCCAATGCTTCAAGGCAACCTTCAGATCCAGCCCATAATGTTTCATTACTCCTCAAATGTATTCATGTGCATGGGGGAGTTGTCTATCAAACAACACCCCCACTCTCCCCACAACAACAAACGCAACCATCTCACTTCCTCGCACAAATGAATGTGCGTTCACACACAAACACACACATAAGCACACACACACTCATCCCCACTCCCTCACTTGATTTGTATACAATAAGGAGAAATCACAATGAAAGTGAGCACATTGGTGACAGCTCTGTCAGAGTAAAGCTTGAACATGGCTTATTTCCCAGGGGAACTAAATAGCTCAGCATCGAGGAGCTCTTCATCAGTGGGCTGCTATATGATCACAAAATGGGTGTGATCACAAGGGGGAACTGCCACCCCTGCTGCATTACATCTCCTAAAAGACATAGGCAGAACAAATTATTTGACAACTAAAAAGAATAGCTCAAGAGATGGAGCACATCTTCGACCTGTGTGTCTAAATTGAACACGTATTTTGTAAAATCGTGGAATGTATTTATATGATCTTGTTGTAAAGTTGAGTTAAAAGATAACACTTTATTGTCCAGTTGCTTAAAGTGCTGGGTATTCACTTGGTTGATGGCAGAGCAGTTCATTAAAAAATAATTACAGCTGTAACTAAGAGGAAAGGTCAGAACAGCTTGAAAAGCTTGATGATGTACTTCCCTTCTTTAAAAACTGATTTACAGAACACCTATTTTCAGTCACTCTTTGTGTTAAGTGAAGTTACACAGGTGGCTGTATATGAAAAAGGTTCACGCAACAAACATCCCACATTTTAACTGTCTTACATAATCAAGGAAAACATGTTCAATATGTCAGGAGATTAGGTACAATTCCAGATTGGACCTTAAATGCTTACCTGCTTAATATGAGCTGTAATTACATGCTAATCATTAAGAGTTGTCTGAAAAACATATTACTTTCTGAAGGCTATATTGTAAGTTTAAGTTTGTTACCAAGAGCATTATTTATCCTTTGGCTGCAAAAGATAAAACGCTGGCTGGTCATTGTATATTGATTAGAGGATGGGGATACATCACTAAGTGGGTCGAGTGCAGCTGCATGCTTTTCAAATAACTTTTCTTACAGACAGGATTCATAGCCTTAGGGTTTGATTTTATCTCGAGACAACATTGACAGTCGATGTCAAAAATCTGAGTTCTTGCTGCTGCATCCTAATCAAGAACGATTGAAATGTTCTTGGCGAGTCAAAATCGTTTCTTTTTATGAGTGTCTCTGTCATTTGGAAGTTGTGCTATTAAATATGCCCCTTATATGTTTAAATGGTGAAAGTCTCTGAAATCGCTGTCTAAACTCAGCAGTCCCCTCAAAAATAATGTGTGAAACAACACTGGGAGGGGCACGTCTGTGAGTCTGTGCGAGGGACAAAGAGAGTGGGCATAAAAAGGAAAGAAAATTGAATTTCTCAACTGTGCATGTTTGCAAGTGTTTGACTATAGCAGACTGGGAGAATGACTGTGTATACTGTGTGTTTTCTTGAGGCGATCCAGTAGTCACCAGGAAATTATACTCACCACAATGCCAAACTGCTCCGACTCCACTAGCTCTTCATATTCACCCTTTAGTTCCGCCAGCGCATTCAGCTCTTTCTGCTCCGGCAGGTTCTTTATCAGGTTCTGCAAATGGAAGAGCACACACAAACACACACACACACACACACACACACACACACACACACACAAAGAGAGGAAGCTAGTGTTAATGCAAATCTCATTTTCTGTTTATGTCAGGATAAAATCACCTCACATACAAGGATGACAGGGTAACTCACACAGCAGGAGAGAGGAGCCTATACAGGCAAAGCTGCTGAGTGTGTTCCTATTCAACTTACCCGGCTGGTTCACATTTAGAAAAATAACTTTTTTATTAACATATCATTTTTTTCACAACAGGCAACGGCAACTAAGATGCTAATGAAGACAAATGAAAGATGAACATACGAAGCTAACAGGGAAGTGCCAGATATTGCAGTTCCCTTAATGGACACTTGGGACAACGACAACCAGCTTTAACTGCTGCTGATAGTGCCCAAGACCAGGCTCAAAACCCGAGGGCACCGAGCCTTCGCAGCAGCTGGCCCTAGGCTCTGGAACACTCTGCCCCTCCATGTGAGGTCGGCCCAGACACTAGGGGTTTTTAAATCCACACTTAAAACTCACTTCTTCTCTCTGGCCTTCTAGTCAGAGCGGAGCACGACTCCTGACATTTCCCTGTGTGTGATTTTTTATTTTTGCTGTTGTATTTGTTGTAAAGTGTTTCTACTGTATGTACAGCACTTTGTCTCGACCAAAAATCCTTTAAAAAATGTGCTGTATAAATAAAACTTGATTTGATTTGAACAAGCAGTAACATTTAACAAAATCAAGAATTTAAATGAACATGTTTATAACTTTTATCCTTAGAGTGTATAGACATCTTTTATATTGTTGCTTTTTAATGCTTTTACATTGTCTATTGTTTTTACTTGTACTTGTTTTATGTGGTGTATGTGTGTGTGTGTGTGTGTGTGTGTGTGTGTGTGTGTGTGTGTGTGTGTGTGTGTGTGTGTGTGTGTGTGTGTGAGCTGTGCTGTGTGTGAGCTGGGTATGTTTTGTTTGTTTATTTGACTGTACAGCACTTTGGTCTGGAGGTTTTAAAGTGCTTTATAAATAAAGCTGTATTGTATGTTGTAAAAACAAACTGATTGGGAATTCATTGCAAATGTATGCGCTTATGGAACATTGTTAGGGGTGACGTATTGTATAACTCACTCTCATGTCTAAATGATATCAAGGCTAAGAATTCTGCATAGTTTGGATGTGTCTGATTTAAGTAAGAGGTGGGCGCAATCACAGGTTGCTAGCCGCTAGTTGCCTGCTCTGAACATTCCTCCACTGACTGAATTATGTAATAACATGAGCAAGGTGGTGTCTGCACAGCAATGTTGCCTACTTACAATGCAGCCCACTTGAAAGCTTAAACATTGCCCTTTAGAAACCAATGGATGATCTCTCTAATAAATATGTCCGTATTGAATAAAGTCTACAGACAGTGAACATTCAACTTGTGTGGGTGGTCAAGTTCTTACATTCACGACTTATCATCCATGTGTAAATTAATACGGATTATTTATGGAACTTCCTTTGGGTTCTGATACTTTCAACATGTCTCATCCCATTTTCTATCTTTATTACAGACCATTTCAGAATGCATAAAAGGTTTTCTGATGGTCTGATAGGAGGATAAGTAGATAAGGTCACATAATCACTGCTCACTGTTGGCTTTTTACTGTGACAGTGGTGGCCCTTAGCCAATTACAGAACATGTCAGGGACCTTCAGATGAGTGACCTTCTACTGCATAATCCACATCACCTTGCAATTGTCTTAAAAGTACATCGAGCAATTTAATTTGCTACTTTAATGTTACATTTCCCCTGCAGAAGTAGGGAAAAAGTGCAGCTAGTGGTGAGGTTGAAGATTAAGATGGAGATGAGGAACATAATGGGAGGGGCTGTGTTTTCTGTAAATGTTAATTGTTTGTGTGAAGGTCAGCCAAGTTAATAAAATTGACCACAGCGACTTTTCCCTCCTTTCCGAGTAGAAGAGGAAGAGGTGCCCTTTTCCCGGTCTTCACAAAGCCTCCCTCCTCATTAGCTCCCTACATGTATTCAGCGGGAGCAGATTTGTGCGAGGTCACATGACCAGATGGGAGCCGAGACAGGAAAACATAGAGAGTAGCCGCTGCTGCTGGGCCACGGGCCTGGCTGACCACTCTTAGACCTCGGCACCACGGCCAGTGTCCACTGCCCACTAATGATGACATCTCTGTCCGCCCCTCGGGGAATGAAGCAATACAAAGTAAGCCATAATGCAGGCCTGGCATTCCTGTTTGGGAGAGAGCCATTATATCAAATGTTGCTTGCTTTTGTTGAAGCTCCAATTAGGGCCTGCAGCAAGCAATGGTGCAATGGTAATGAAGGCTTTTGATCATATCAGCAGAATATAGAAAAATAAAAAACACATTTGTGTAATTACATTTGAAAGGCCGGATTTATGTTGGAGTTAAATGATGACCAGGCACATGTTTTTTTTCTTTTGTGTCCCCTTTTGGTTGAGAGCAATGGATATATTATATTCAGCAAAAAGCTCAAATTGCTAATTATTCACTCATGACCTTTTGAGAACAACACTCTTCCTCAGACCGTTTCATATACCTGGAGATGTTGTTGTTGGAGAAATAACACAATTACACAATTCTAAAACTGGGAGGTTTATTATTACTTTTTCAAAAATGATTTAGATTTTGGTCAAGGTTAAAAGTTTACTGAAAAGTAATTAAAGCTGAAATATACACATTTGAATGTATAATAATCAGATGGAATTGAATGAAAGTTGAACAAGAAAATATATGTCAGTCTATAGACGAGTGTTCATGTGTAATAGAAATGTTTTTTTTCTAACTCAGGGACATCAACAGCTGGATTAATAACACAGTTATCCTTGAGAATGTACCATTGGTTCTGAATTAAACATTATCAACACAGCAGAAAAACAATAGCTAGTTAATACTGCGGCAAATCCGATGAACACTATTGTTATTTTCTGATGTTGCGCAACATTCAACAATAAGGGTCATATTGTTACCCTTACAGTAAGCCTTGCAGTGCCTCTCTGTTTCAGTTGAGTCTGGTATGGCACAGTATAGAAACAAAGGAAATAGTGTCCTTGGCAGAGTCTTGGGAATGCATTGGAGCACATTTATAATATTGTATTGTCCTTCTTAAGTGAAGCTCGTCAGTCATTTGTCAGCATGCAAAATCCATTAATGACACATCCAAACATACATACGCACAGCGCTAATGTCATTCATTGGATTTGCCATTTCAAAGTCGCTTTATACATTAAGAATGCATTCAAAGTTTTGAGAGAGGTCCATTTAAAAAGTGCTACAGCTCAATACATCTGAAACAAAAGACTAGGTAATAGAAACCGCAACGCAACCACCATGGGTTTGTCAATTAATGTGTATGTCATCTTGTTAATTATTAGAGACCCCATAGAGCACAATTGACACAAAGGCAGCGCCATATGTGTGGCAATGTGGGAGACTGGGAGACGAAGCTGGGCCAGACTCCTCACCACAGGCCACCAGACTCACACAGCAGTCTGGAGAGATTAGTGGGAGAACACACTACACATTTATTTACCACCTTGGGTTCAGATGAAGGAGCTACATATCAGCATACTCGCCAAGTTACAGCAATCCACCAACAAAGCAAACTACATCAATGATTGGTTGTTCAAATTAAAATCTCATAAATCCTGCTTCATTATGGAAAATAATAAACAAAGTGTAGGTTGAATGTGGGAAAAAGGGACTATATTAAGTCAATGTATTAGACTGTTAATGTGAGTGAGAATTGATGATCCCACTACCCTGCTGCCATTTGTTAAGGAAACATTGTTGTCAATGTTGAATAATTGAATTTCACATTGCTGAAACGGGTAAATTGTACATTATGTTATGTTAACAGAACATGTGACCAACATAGTTATGACTTAGACGTATGTGTTAACAGAAAATGTGAAACCCAGTATAAATGGATATTTTCCTGTGCTCTTTTCAAGTAGTTTTCATTTCAGTTTATGTCAGTTGATCCTACATTCAATAACAACTATGGCCTTCATTTATAGATGTATTCTCTCTCGGAGTACTGTCACAGTTCAAAAGCTTTTTAAAGTACCAGTAGCAGTGTAGATAATATGCATAGATTTTTCATGCGCCTTCCCAAAACTGCCTTTTGTACATTCTGGGATTCATCATTAAAATATGAATTCAACCGTCAATCAATTGCCCGCTCAGTAGACGGATCAGAATCAATTCATCTGTGTCAGGGACAGCAGTAGTGCAATAACACTCGCACTAGCGCTATTCATTTTCATCAAAGTCTAAATAAATGACGCAATCAGAGCCTGCCTGTCAAAGTGTGTTACATTGAATTGAAAGAATAACCATACTATTATTGTGCATTTTTTATTTTTTTTTTATTTTTTATCCTATTCTGAAAAAATATTATAATATCATTGAACGGATTAGTCAATCAATTTAGTATTTACCGTCAGAAGGTCAACTCAAGGACTCAGATAACCTCACAACACTTTAACTGGTCCTTTCCCTTTAAATGAACATGCAATTGTATATTTGGGATTTTTAAAAACAGTGTATATATATATGTATATATATATATATATATATATATAGGTGAAATCATTCCACTACTGTGACACATACATTCAGAGGTGTACCGGAGGAATGAGAGCGGTTGTGAGGGTAAAGGAGAGTTTAAAAGTAATGAGATACAGGTTACGGTTCACTAAACATTTGTAGAAGATGACAGTATCTGTAGGGCTTTCACTTTCACACTTTGATCTCTGCTGCTGTCAACTAGCTCCCAGTGAATCATGTTCATATTCACAGCATCTGTGAATGAACCCATGCCAAGTTAATACAGTTTAAAACGGGGGGTATTAGGCATACACTACAGTTTACAGCACGGCACGCTGTTGAAAACAGCAGGTACTGATGTACAGCAGTGGAAAGTCACAAAGCTTTGTTATTCAGAACACAATCCAGTCAAGCCATGTTGACATGCACCCTATCTGTGAGGAGCCGGACGTGTAACCACACCTAGTTTACTCTTCTATGTGTAATCAGAGCACAGAGGAGCATATTCCCAACAGTAATGTGAAAATGATAAAGAAAAGCAAGAAGGCTTGAGATATAGTCTGAGCCATGTCAATCGATAAAGCCTCTCTCAGAGCAATAAAGTCTTTATTAAAGTGGGTTAAACAAAAGAGAAAGAGAGCGAATAACCTGACGTCTGAGAGATGATCTGAGTAAACTGTGTTCCTCTCTACTAGGCCTGGGAGGTCTTCAACAAAGACAGAAGACGAGCCAAGTCTGCCATGTGCTTGACAGATGAGATTTTCTCCTTTTAATTGATTTTCTCGTCAAATTGGGAGATGGCAAAACATGTGGTATTGTGTCCATGCTTTTTGAGAAGGAGCAACATGGGAGTGCCATCTCCCTGCTGTGACACCTCAGCAGGCTCCCTACCTGGCTCATGGAAAGTCATTGAAGACTTCAGTTTGAATCAATAACAACATATCAGACAGAGAAGAAGACTATTCAACATCCTACGAGCGTTAACTTCTAAAAGGAATGCTTGACAGTTCAGAAAAAGACATTATGATGAATTTCAAAAGTGTATTTGTTGTCAAGCTTAAGAGTCAAAAGATATAAAAGTAACTTTGTGGGTGTTGACAGCATCCATCTCAAACAAAAGGTTACTACTAAAGAAATGAAAAGCGAATATGTGGAACAAAGGCCACCGAGTTGTGTTTGTGTTTACGAGAATGGGGCATTTTGGCAGATAATGCTCAGTCAAATAGATTGCAATGCCTTTCGGTTTCTCTTAAAACTCTTAAAACCAAATCTATTGTATATGAAATGCTATGTTAAGCATAGTTGTCTTATGAAATATTCATTAATATAATCAAACATTTTCAACATTTAAACCGTTTTAGAGGTTAATTTACAGGATAAATCAAAGAACAATCAACACATGGCTAATCTTGTCTTACAGGTAGATATGCTTAACAATAAACATCAGTTTGAAAGGCAGTTGGCGTCTTACCAAATCTACTCTGTGGCAAACAGCGCAAACACCTCCAATCTCAGTATGAGCAGAGCAACAGTGACAGGCTGACAAGCAACAAACTGAGTGTGACAGATTCTAAAATCGCATTAAAGTAAATGAGAAATGCAGTCTGAGAGAAAGACACAAACACAGTGAGAGGGAGGAAGAAATGTTGAGAGAGAGATAGAGGGGGAGGGATTCATTTGAGGGTTTGGGGCTGGAAAACCTGACAGACTTACTGTGACATTAAATGTGTCTTTTAGAAGGGAATATGGGGGATTTTTTTTTTTTTTAAATGTGCACACCTGAGCACCAGCATTTACCATGAAAGGTGTGAAGCAGGATTAAGAGCAACATCAACCTCACACGTACAGAAAGAAAATAAATATACACAGAGGTAGATACTAAGAACATATCAAATAGATAAAAGTAGCAGACAAATTAGAGAACAATATGAATAAAAAACAGACAGAGAGAGAGATAGACAAAGCTTATTCAACTTGAACCTGAATGTATTAAGCATTGTGCTTAAAGCTGAATTTAGCTTTTATAAATACAATGCAAGTGGAATATACTTCAAAATGTGAATTCACTTATGCTTATTTAATGTTGTCGACTTATTTGATGAAAACTATTTAACCTAATACATGAACAATAGCTATATGCAGAACATCAGCTCACAAACACATTGTGTCAAGCTGGGAAGAAAAAGGGCATGAATTATTTTTCTTTTTATAATGCCTCATACAGTCATCGTAATGCAGTGCTGGGATATGATGAGACTGTCAATCAAATAGGAAGAGAGCAAGCGTGCAAAACAGTAATAGAAATTAATTTGTTTGTGGAGTGTGCTGTCTGAGAGACCCTCTGTGAGTGATGTGCCATCTGTCACAGAAACAAAGACACAGAATTGGAGAGTGAAAACAGAAAATACATTTTTTACTCGGTTAAGAAAATACAGCAACCAGTGTGCCTGAAGGAGCTGCATGGACTCCACCTAATCAAAATGTAACAGTTGGGCTGTACTGTGCATTAACTTGACTGTGTCTATACAGTTGAGTGTGTGTGTGTAGGTGTGTGTGAATGTGAATATGTGAGCTTTTAATCAATAGTCAACCTCAGGACAGAGCACCTTGCCTGGACCCTACAGCTACAGATCAGCTGTGTCGTGATGATCGTTGAAAAGAACATGTAGTACCTTGGGTCCTGGCCATCAATTTCTGACACGCATTTGATATTTCAGCGTGCCAAGCCTCACCATGCCTTTACTCTGTTTATTCAATACTTCTCCTCCTTTTTCTTTCTTATTTTTCCAGCCTTAAATCATCAGAATAATGTATTTCATGTCATTGTTAAATTAGCATTTGATGCAGAAGAGAGGTATGCGTGTCGTGCAGAAATAAACCACAATTAAGCCCAAGGGGGACCCCGTTCCTCCTGCTTAAGCTCTAATCCAGCAGGCCCAACGCACAGGCATACTTATCACCTTGCCCCACATGTGCACTTTTTACACCATGCAAATGATGCCCGGAAATGTGCCAGGCTGTTACAATCACCTGTTGTTACAGCGGAGAACAAAGGCTGGCACTGGCACTGCCAGACCCTGCAGCCAATGAGCTTCAGCGTGTAATGATGGCTCCATGCATATGGATGAGCATCATGGTGATCTGGGTGATTGACACGAGAGATAAACAATAATAACAAGCATGGCTAGTAAGAATGACTCCTGAGAGACCTCGCGGAAAGGTTGTTGCCATGGCGAGGTGAAGAGAAGTAGTGCCAAGCGGAAAGCAGATAGCGCTGGTGCGCACCGTGAGACAAACTAGTCAGTGTGTGTTTTGATTTCATTTGACACATGATGTAATTGCAACAATTTAAAAGGAAGGGAACATGTACATATATATGCATCTTTATATGTATCTGAAAATAATTGGAGAGAATATCCATGTAAGCCCTCCCTGAAGGGCTGAACTGTGCTTCTTCAGCAGATATACAACTTACAAAATGTATAATGGCTATGTGATAGCCATTACTATCATGAGTTTAAATTACTTAGTAATGGAAAACCAAATAGAAAAAAACTATCCATTTTAATGACACTATGTATGGTTAAATTGATAGTTTGGAATTATAATTTAAATAAAACAAAGCGGGTAAAACCATATGGGTAAAATATTGGTAAACCAAAATGAAATAAATATAATGAATGTAAGCGTTCATACAGCCTTTAATGTACCGGGTAGGGAATGCAGACATAATGTGTCTAATGTTCAACATTGCAGTCATGATTTGGTGGCAATAGGAAACAATTACTTTGGACAGCGTTTTCGACAATTTGTGACAATATACAGATAGTGAGAGGCTCCATAATATTTACTTTATTATATGAGAACATATGGATTAAATCAACATATGTTCACACATGGCAAGACATGCCGTGGAACTCTTTCCTGTATCATGTCTGCAACATTGCATCATGTTGACTTTGACATATGGTTCCCTGCTGATTCAGGATGTGCAAAAACTGGTGTGTGACATTGTACTGTTCCTCTTTAATTATGAAAGGGATACAATTGTTCACACTATTTACTTAAAAGCCCGAGTATAACAACCACTGAGTGCTCTAAATGATGTGCACACATGTTCTTATTAAGACATGATGGGTTTAAACGGAAGAGATGCTGGACACTTGTCTGCAGTTCTTTGATATTCTTACTTGTGCATTTGAACACAACATAGAGCACCACTAATTACAAATGAATAGCGACGGTGCAGTGTTAGTCATTAGCCTTTCCTTTTGAAAAAGGAGATGGGGGTAATATAAAACACACTGGCAGACATTAAACATTAAGAAACCACTCTGATATTCAACAAAACAAGCCCCCAGGGTCATATCATCCACTGACGAGAGTTAGCTTACCACACACACCCAAAAATGAGGCCTGCTTAAACATTTAGTGATGACTCCCTCATTTCAAGCAGCTAGATCACATGGCACGTTCTGTGTGGGGGTGCAACAAAAAGAGCAGCAGCATACAAAACTGCTGTTACTGTTTGTTTGAAATTAATCCTCAGACTGTGTGCACTATTTTATGTCTATGTGAACTTGCCTCATTCTCTCTCTTTTTATTGTGCTACATAAAGATCGTTGAGGTCACCTGTCACGTGTGTGCCTGATTCTATTCATAGTCCTAATCTCATGTGCAACTGGTTAGCAAACAAATACATGATGGACATAGCTTACATATGTGCGTACAGTATATGACTTATCCTGTTTTTGTAACATTTATTTTCTGTTTTTAAAAACATACATTTTGCTTGAGATTCAGTGAAACACAACTTGTTTTTGTATTTAAAGCACACGAGTGCACGTTTTAGTTACAATAAGTGGCTCACAAGTTAAAAGATATGTGAATAGTTTAAATATTGTTGCACTAACACCCACTTACATCTTTATGTCACACAATTCCTCTGGGTTTAAAATGAAGCACTTGTTTTAAATATGTATTGTAGGTTAAGTGCACTGGAGAACCTTGTTCCCTAAAAGCTCAACACAAGACAATCCTGACAAGCCTGAAGGTATGGACTGGATGTGGGCCATTTCAAATCAAGTTATTCACCTGTGCATCAGAAGGCTTCATTCAGATAGCATGACTATGTATATGTATATATTGTAAGGCAACTATTGAACTTCAGTGGCTAACTTAAGTTGCCAAAAACAAATATGTTGTGATGTACATCAGCTAAGATCCACGTAGGATACATGTGATCATAAGCTTTGATATTACTTTGTTAAATTAGAAATGGGTCATAGTTAAACATCACAGGAATTCTGTAACCACACAACTTTATAAAGGGCCTGAGGAACTATGGTCTGCTTTTGCATGGTGAAGATAAATCTGACTGACTGGTGCCATTATAATAGGGTAAGCATGTATTATACCAAATACAAACAATCTGTTAACAGTTATTTTGTTGTAACTATCTCCCAAAATGTGCCAATCAAAAAACAAGGGAATGCAAGGCAGTCCAGTAAAAGAGTTACAAGACAAAATAAAAAAGCTTGGTGAGTTTGGAGAGAACACTTGCTGAGCATAATTTGGCCAAAACTGTCACAAATAATATATTTGGAATATATTGTATGATCATTTAATGACACATGTCCCTACCTAATTTTGAAAATCCCGCAATGCATAAATATGTCAGTATGTGAACACAACTTAAATAAGCAGATAATCCTCAACATGTTCATTTTCATGTATATTTTAATTATTGTAATTGTCAATTGTATGTCACTGTTAGTTATACTTAAAGGTTGTTGCTGATTTTGCACATCTTGTGAAATATGCTATTATAATAACGTTCTACTAAAACATGGGCAATGCTCTACATTACCCGAAACAATGTTGTGCTATGTTCAAGTAATGACAGAGCAATAACATAATAATACAATTTGTATTAAGGTAATGCTTAAATGTTATAATAAATCGTACAACAATGCTATCTATTACATCATAGTGCACTTGCCAGAGAACTATTATAATCAACCCCAGTTATGTGCACCAGTTGATTACCATAAATGATTCAAGTTTACAAGTGCTTATTAATAATCTGGCATCTGATTGGCCTCCTTGTGTTCCATTGGCAGGAACTGTAAGGGCATGGGACCGCATTGTGCCAGTTAAGCTTTGGGCTCCATGGGGCACAGAGGCTTTTGGGGCAATTTAAGACACCAAAAGAGGCGAACCCAAGTCAATGATATCAAGGTCATGGGCATAGTCATATCAAGATTTTTCAAATATGAATATTAGGTATAACCACCATGGTGCCACTTAACATATATAGGGGTGTCAGACGTCCTGTAGAGCCAAACAAAACACAAACCCAATTCAACCAGGAGCATCAAGCCCATAGAGCACGTGTCTAACTCGTTCCCACACAAACAAGGTCTACAGAACCTTCCCTTGCCGCTTCTGTTGCCAGCCAACAATAGCAATGAAAAGCTTTGTCAGGCTGTCGGGCCTTTTAATGCAGACCTTTGCCAAGCTTTCTGGGGCTCAATCTGTTTTCATTGAGCCAATGCTCATTATTGTCTTTCATTGTCTCTTTATCTCATTGTTATACAGTGCAGGGTGGCTCTGATGTCTTTTGACTGTGATGAAGCTGACCTGATATACACAAGTGACCTCTGTCCACCAGCACTATGAATATTGAAATCAAATGAGATTGAGAGATAAAGAGAGACACATTGCATGCAAACATGTGTGTGTGTGTGTGCACCTTTGCATGAACCTTGCACACATGTATAGCCGGATGATAAATGACAACATTGTGCAGTAGATAACAGTCATAGGGGATAACTGAAACTGTCTATCCATTTGTATGTGTTGTGTGTATGCTAGTCACATAGAGATGAAAATAAGTGTGGTATTGCTAAGATTCATATGGAGTCTGGATGAATGGTGGGAACAAGACTGTCTGCCAGCATTCAGTGATGTGTTCATCATTTCTGAGGCGTTGATGGGCCTTAATGCAGAATAAGGAGAGCCAATCAACTCCTATCTATCCACTCTGCCAGGGTGACACATTGTAGGGGTACTTCAAGGCCAGCGCACTGCCACATTCTGCTGACAAATCATTACATTAGACATGTAGACGGAGAAGGAAGATAATAAGATTGAGTTACAGAGTTGCAGATGCACGATGAGCACCTATTGCTTCCTTGATTCCTTCCATTTTCACTATTCCCTCCATTTATCAATTACTAGCTTGGTTGACACTTGCCTCTTCAAAATAATGCAAAGGGAGAATCTGAACTGGGCTGAGTTTTGAAGTGTTTTATTTTCATCTTGTATGAAGTGCTACAAGACCAGTTAAAACAGAGCCACAGTTATCAGAGCCTCTCATCACAGTAGAGTGCATGAATACAGAAGAGTGTTGTGGCGCTGCCAGGTATGGTCCAGTATCAAGGTTGGACTGTATATTGGTGCCTAAACTTTTTTTTAACTGATAACAATGCTCAGTAAATAAGAAGAAACATGGGATATAAAACCAACACAATGTTTACTAACTTTGATACAACATTGAGTAATGATATCTAGAGATGTCCCGATCTGATCATGTGATTTTCAAAAGATCGGAATCGGGAGAAAAAAATCGGGGATCGGGATTTTTTATTTATTTTTTGTATTCAATGTTACAAAACAAAAATGACCATGTTCAAGTCTTAAAGTCATCCTGAGGCCTTAGTTTTGGTTTCAAATTACACAACATCATGTATGTGTTGCTTCTTTGGGGCTTGTTTTCATAGACCTGGTTGCTTATTTCTCTCAAATCTGGCAACAGAGTGGGCGCAGTGTCTACTAGTAGCAGTAAGCTAACGAGCACTGATAAGCTTTATTTTGTTTTGATCCAATGCTGCACAACTGAACTGATCCAATGCTGCTGTGAAAAAAAGAAGCTATATCCATGTTGGATAGAATATCCAATTTAAATAAAAAAAATAACCTTAAGGGACAACTTGAATGCTTTTCTCCTTTTTTTTCTCTTAATGCATTGCATAAAGATCGGATCGGGAAAAATCGGTATCGGCAAATTGTCAAAATCAAATGATCGGAATCGGATCGGGAGCAAAAAAAGGTGATCGGGACATCCCTAATGATATCTAATTACTGATAGTGGTCAAGTGTCAATAAAGGTAAAAGTAGTAGGTTGATCATTAGCTATCAGTATTTAAACATTTTAAATTAAATTAAACCTAAACCTGTTTGGCAAAACCTATTTTATGGTTGTAATTGTGCAGTGAAAAAGCAACAGGTGACACTAGCCAATCATAACGAGCACACTAATACACAATTTAACTGTGGCTAATCAAAGGCTATGTAGATTTCATCCCCTTCATTGAAATATGTTTCATTCTTTCTCCCGACGTATTTTTATTTTTCATCCATGTTATGTGTTTACTTTCATGTTAAGCCCACTCCTTCTAACATTAGCAAGACATCGAATGCATTTCCTTGTAGTATTGCCCAAGCCTTGAAGACCCATCTTCCTACTCTGTGTGTGTGCAGTTGTCCATGTGGATAAATGGTGATTGGCGTGTGGCTGGAAGTGGGTGGTGTAGAGTGATTAATCAGCATAATGAGTGTAGATGAGCACTGTGCAGATGGAGCCCACACTCAGGACTGTGTCACCCAGCAGGAGATCTCTTTGCTTCCCTTCAGTGCCTCTGGAAAGCTGTATTTCGTTGGCGTGTGTGGCTTGCTTCCTTGTTTAATTTGAGAGTTCATTCTTGTATAATTTTGTTCTATAATCATATGTGTCTTTATAAGGTTGTCCAAGCATACTTTCAGTAAAATGTTGTTGTGAAAAAATATGTTTTGCCAAATGGTACCTCACTGTTGTGTGTATACCAGTATTCGAGAAATGCCTATTCTGTTGTAAAAGGCTAGGAATAAATTGCACTGTCCATCAAGCACACAAACAATAGTTGCATTTTTGCCAGGGAAGCAAAAGCCTCCCTAGCAACTGTGTGGCACAAGGAGTCTAATTAAAGATCAATTTATTTAAAGCAAACCATTTGAGAAAAATAGCTAGCTCTTACTGAAAATGCTGAACATAAGCAAAATGTGCTTCAAAAAGGAACTCCACTCCTATGATGACATGATAACCAATGTGTTTGATGGACTAGTGGACATACTCTCAAAGTGGCCAGGCTTATTGCTCCCAGCACCATCAACACTACACACCATATGGCATGATAGTCAAATACAACCCATTTACTGTGTGTGGGTTCAAACTGATATTAAAAACAAATAAAGTGAAGTGTGAATGTAACAATTACCATTTCAATTATGCATGTGTTGTAATAATCATTAAAGGAGAAATGCATCGTTTACACTCAAGCAACGTACTCAAAATAAATATTCCAACATCATTAAATATTAGTGGGAGCAAAAGTGTAAGTGTATAATAATCGCTAAAGAAAATAAATGAAATCAGAGCTTATTAGGCAATGCCTAGGAATATATGCGAGGAATATTTGAGTACAACATAATGAATGTAAATGGAAAACACTCTTCAAGCACACAAAGGAGGGTACACTGACAGTAAAATGTAAGTAAATAAAACATTTTGCTGTCCTAATTGTCCAGTCCAGGCTTTACTCTGAGTCTAGCATCATTATCCAACCAGCAGCCACACACGTGCCAGATGTGGGCTCCTTCTGCACCGATAAGTTAACTCAGTGGGTCCCCTTGCCTCCCCCAGGACTCAGTGACATTAGCTTGGCTCCCAGATGCTTGTGCTGACTCACACACATGCTCCCATGAGCCTTGTTGAGCCTTCCTCTTTTTTTAGCAGCCTCATTGTCCTGCTTAACATTTATTAAAGAGGGAAATGGAAGAGGTCATAGGGACAACAGAAACCCTTACAAAAAGGCACTTGCATTTGGAAAAAACATCATTTTTGATCACTTATCCCTGACCATTTAACACATCCCAAACAAACTATTCATTCACATGGAGTTTTGTTAACAAGTGAACAAAAGGAACGTGAGGGTTACAGCCGATGCCTGTATCATAGTAACTGCACCACAATATTTTATTGAGAACAGATGGTGAAGCCTTTTTCTCGTATTGGGTCTATTTGTACTATTCAAGTGCAAGCTGTTGAGTACTGGCACCAGATTAGTGTTGGTATCTTGGTCAAGATGACGCTGAAGCGCAAGGTGAAAAGGTCAACACCTTAACTTCCTTTACAAAGCAGAGAGGGGGGTCTGCTATTTGACAACTAGATATACTTATTGCCAGATTGCTAGCTTATTAAAGGTTCAAATAATATCCTAGCTCTTTAGATAGGCCACATCTTAATACACTGAACAAAAATATAAACGCAACACTTTTGTTTTTGCTCCCATTTTTCATGAGATGAACTCAAAGATCTAAAACATTTTCTATCTACACAAAATAACCATTTCTCTCAAATATTGTTCACAAATCTGAAAAAATCTGTGATAGTGAGCACTTAATAATAATTATAATCCATCCCACCTCACAGGTGTGGCATATCAAGATGCCGATTAGACAGCATGATTATTGCACAGGTGTGCCTTAGGCTGGCCACAATAAAAGGCCACTCTGAAACGTGCATTTTTGCTTTATTGGGGGGGTCTGGGGGGGTCCGGAAACCAGTTCGCACTTCGCACAGCCATTGAAGAGGAGTGGACCAACATTCCACAGGCCACAATCAACAACCTGATCAACTCTATGCGAAGGAGATGTGTTGCACTGCGTGAGGCAAATGGTGGTCACACCAGATACTGACTGGTTTTCGGAAATCACATGAATCTCCCGCCCCAGACACACAAGCAGGCGGTTTGATTGGCTAGAGCTTGTACTGGCATTTGATTCGATTGGCTGACGCCTCCGTCGAGGCGTCAAAAGTAGAACATTGCTCTACTTTTGCAGCGAGCACCGCGAGAGAAGCTACGCTTTGCTCCCAGAATGCAGTTTGGCGAATCGTGACGTCACCCGATTCAAAGTGAATGGGCAGAAGCGTTGAAGCGGCAACGCACGCCGCCGTGTGCAGGGGCCGTTACTCCTGTGAAAGCGTTGGTTGATAACCCATGTGGGAAAGGAACTATCTACAGAGTAATGTCTGTATATATTATATTTATTTTTATAAACATAGGACATAACCCTGGACTTAAATTAGCTACATTTGAATCATGTTGCTGGTTGGAAAACAAATGACTTTTTCTGCACACACTTATTCCAAACCATTATTGCTTTACATACAACAAATAGTCCATGTGTTTTTTCCTGAAATGTACATCTCCTACATCTGAAACAAAACAGAAACACTAGACAACAGCCCTGCTTTGGTGCTCAACACAAATAATTTGCAGGATATACAAGTGCAATTGAGGCTAGCACAATGCCTCTTCACCTCAGATGCCTCTGCCCTGCCTTCAATTCATGCTTTCTGAGACAAGATACACATAAATTAAAAGGCAGCAAAACAAGCAGCCTTTAGGAAGCTCATCAATTATTGTAAAAGACAAAGGCAAGAGGAAAGGAGGGTGGAGTAGGGAAGACTTTGCCAAGCCTTGTCCTTCATTATCCATTATAAGAAGATGAATGGGGGGTCTCTGTGGTCCACATGAGAATGAGCGGACAGACTGGTGCCAAAAACAGACCATACTAAATGTAAAATGGGTTCACCAATCTGTCCGCCAGACACAAACATTCAAAAAGGATATTTTAATTTCAACGTCTATAGAATATCTCTCTACACCCTTCTCTCTCTCTCAGTCACTAACACACAAGCGCACACGTTTTTCAGAGGGTAAAAATAAGTGTGTGTATGTGGGTGAAAAAACGAACACACCACATTGAACATCAGTCTTACCTGGATGAGTGATTCGCTCAGTCTTTCCTCGTCTACCTCTAGCACAATGTCCCGGATCTCTTCATAAGGCAGGCGGAACGAGCCCAAGAAAATTGCTGTTGTGATGGAAAGAGAAGAGAGTCATTTCCTCCCCTTTTTTTATTAGACCTCGGGGTTCAAAGAGACATTTCAGCACTCATCGCTCCTCAGACAAAATGACCACAGACCAAACGTGTCACTAGGGAAAAGGAATACAGTGTCTGGCTCACAGCAGGATAGTTTGTGTCACCCTGACATACACAAGGAAGTAAGACATCAAGTCCATAAACAAAAGTTATACAAAGTTAACCGTGAATCATAATAATCACGACAGTAAGTCAAAAATATATAGTTGGATGTGGTAGCTGTAATGGTGTCATCGGGGGGGGCTACGTGTTTTTTTTTGTTGGGTGGATACAAAGAAAAACACTGAAATTGCCTCAGGGGACAACCTGGTGGGTGTTTCACTCTCCAGGTGGGGTGCCTACAGTAGAAATTGGAGCTGATGGTGTATCCAGGTGGAAGTCACAGGTGGAGGTTTGGTAATGAGTTGGAGGAGACTCTCTCAACAGCTGCTATGCTGCTGCAGTGGGACCTGATGTCTGTATTTGACGTGCAACAAATCTGAGAGTTATTTTTTTGTTTTTGTCAAAGACTATTTACAGCATTTACTTCGTACATTGTCACGGCATATCAAGACTCCCCGGGCGCCGTTCATAATGGCAGCCCACTGCTCCTAACACTAGGATGGGTCAAATGCAGAGAAACCATTGTGTTACATAGTAAGTAGGCCTACTGTGTAATGACAATAAAAGTATAAATTAAAAAAAAAAAAAAAAAAAAATGTATTGGTTTAATTGATATGTTTATTTATTGAACATTAACATGTACGGCTTGACTGTGTCATGGTGACTCAGAGTTGTAGAATTACATATACAGTTATTCTATCTAGACAGAGGTTTGTCTTTGTCTGTTAATATACATGTATACTCAATCTTCTCTCCTCATTAGCGTGAGTGATAAACTGCATTTATATCAAATGGATCGTGTCATACTTGTTTGTAGTCTAAACATTATACAATTTAAAAAAAGTCCTCTCCATATGAAACCAACAGCTGGATACAAGACTCTCTTAAGGGAGGGTTGTCAAAAGTAATGGTGGGAAATATTGTGAATTACAAACTGGAGTAGATACAGATGGGATAAGGGAAGCAGGTAAGCTAAGTTAAGTGACTGTCTGAACATTCAACCATCTAGCATGTCAACCTTGTTGTATGCTCTCTTGATGATGGGTGTGGTCTCCCATGTCACTGTTTGGTTATGTTCTGGCTGCAGACTAACCTAACTGTGCCAAGATGAGCAAAGTGGTGCAGGTGGAGTTGTGTCAATGTAGTGTTGTATAATACTATCAGAACAGAACTTTACCCACATGGTAAAGGTGTTGAGAACGTTTATATTCATTATCTTCTTCTAAACGTATAAATGTTGCAACAGTTCAAGCCTAAAGTTAAATATATATAGATTACAGGAACATGTTAACCGCTAATGTCCTTATACTGAAACCTGTCTCTGTTCAGGGTGTAGCCACAAGTTAGATGCTAACCTGCAGCTCAATGTAAAATATGCAGGTCGGTTTTTAGACAGACAGACAGAGAATGATAGGATATGTAGACAATGTATCAGATAGTATGCATAACCATTATATCACAATACATCAAGCGGTGCTGGCATCACAATCATTCACTTTGTCCTGCCACCCATCCCGGTTACTGAACCTTCAATAGCAACACACATCAAACTTGAAAAGGGAGCTCAGACGGTTGTGCGGCAGGCAGAGAATTTGATCTATGATGCTTCAGTGTGTGTCAGGGCGACCCGGGGGAGCTGTGTTTCTGTACGACCACATGCCTTCCACCCATTGCCATGCTGGAGGTGAGATTTTCTACACTTATTTTTGCCTCCTGCCAAACTCAGAGCCCATCTGCTGGTGCTGTAATCAAAGATGGCAGTGACACCTATCAACATTGTCACAGCGCATACACAAGTGCAATGACATGTGCACACTGGCACACATACACACACATACACACAGAGACACAGGCTTGTATGTGGCATCCTTATGTTCATGCCACATGCCCCTTCCTAATATGAGACCTCATATATTTGCCTGATGAACTCATTCATCTGACCTCTCTCCATTAAAAAACGCAATAATATGAAGTCATTGCAAGATATTTACAGCACCAAACAGGAAGGGAACTGGTTGGGAGAAACATGTTAACGGCATTGTTTGTGATGTTAGCCAATCCCTGGGTTTATTTTGTTATTCTGTGTTGCTTTGACTCCTCATACACATCCTATACTGTAGGAATGTATACTAAATACTACTAAAAATGTACTCATCCCAGTCTCCAGTAAACCAGAAAGGTAATACAAACATGGATGAACAAAGAGGTTGGAGTAATGGTTGCAACCATCTTATCTTAGCATTAGACACACGTATTTCAAAAGTTGTTATTTTCTAAAGTGTAACTCTAAAGTAAGGGACATCAAGGCTGTAGATGGCGAATAGTTAGGGAAACAATAATACATGCTTTACCATCCAACCAAAACAAGGCTGATAGCAGGCAATGGTTTAGACACATTTTAGATGATTTTTTTTATTTTCATAGAGAAATGAACTGCAGATGTTATTGAAACTCACAGGTAGAAAGAATGTGTATATAATTTGTATCAAACCTGAACAGACTAATCGTTGTGTCCACCAAATCAAAACAAAGGAGTGTTTTGAGAGTGAGGAAACAAATGTAAACTAGTATAGACTAAACATTTAGTCCACTGAAGCTCCTGGGGATTCGAACACCTACAGTGTTAGCGCTCCGTCCTAATAGGAATTTGTTTTACACATGATTACAGACAGGGAGCTTGGAAACAATATATGTGCACTTTTGGTGACCGCTAAACCACTGCCAAGAAAACATTCCCCCAAAGGGTTCAGTAAAACAGTATCACTGCTGAGGGCTGTGTGTTTCCCACTAACACCTTTCTTGAGCAATGCATGGGGGTATAACAAGCCTGGGGTGTCATATGAAATAACACTGACATTTCTGTCACAAAAAGGTCATGGTTAAAAAGAATATAGAACGTTATGAACTCATGGTGTTCAACCTGTGGTTATGTCGGTAATGCTCTTTGAATAAACGGTATATACTCACAGAGATTCTGAGCTGTTTTGGCATCCAGGATGCGAAGCTCTTTCGCCTTTTTCTTGAAATGTTGCATTCGGTCATCAGTCTCATCTTTCACGTCTTTCTTCACTGAAAGAAAAACAATATTTGCAAAATTAAAGTCAACATTTTTTAAATGAAATGCAATATAAAACTACTGTACATCATGTTTTTTAATCAAAATGATACATTGACTGCTTTCAGCCCTGAAGAGAAGACATAATATAATTATATAAAAAAATTTCAACACCCCACAACAAAGTGAAATAAATAATTTACATACATTAGAATGCAAATACATGTGTGCATATTAAAGCGAACGCTGACAGGAAACGATGGGTGAGACAGCAACAGATGGTATAAACCAATTAAAAACTATAGTATCTGTACCGGAAAACTTTAGCAGGTTCTATAATACTCTACAAGGTAGATGCCCGCTGAGTTGCTATTTAGAAGGTGTTATTTCAAATATATAAACCTCTATTGATACTGTAGTGTATACCAAAGTGCTAAAATACGATTATTGGCAACATTACATTTTGTTATATTATTTAAGTCCAGTCTTGTTTCCTTCAGGCCACACCTTTGGTATGATAACATTGTTTTTTTAGGCAGATATGACTGATGAAATCACATGAGGATGAACATGCATAATGCGCACTATCATCAGCTGTAGCATCAGATAAGTCATGCAGATGACTTCACCCTCTTTGTTTGTTTGTGTGTGCCATTGTGACAGAGGGTAGATGGTTGATAAGCACAGTTCCTTCCCTTAGGCCCTGTCTGTCAACTTGCTAGAGCCAAGGAGATAATTGTGTTACCCCCCCCCCCCGCTATCCAAGAAAATGGCATTAACTCTCTGTTACTGAATAGACAAATTAGTCCAAGCATGAAGAGACCTTTGTTATATAATGGAGACATCATTGAGGCCACGTGTCAGTGTGTATTACTCTTCATTTACACTTTAACATCAAGCTCTGAATACATAGGTGCCCATGTACAGGAATTACAGTAATGAGGAGGGATACATCAGAGCGAGGAAGAAGCAGTCTGAGAAAGGAGCTCCTCGCCTCCCCATGCCTTATGGGAGAGGCAGCACACTTTGTTGCTAATCATCACAACTGCTCTGTTTAAGCCCAAGATGGGAGTCTCCCAGGAAATCTAGAACAAACAATCTGCTCCCCTAGCGCTGGCTCGCATATTTGAAGACACAATCAAAGAGGCAACATCTCCTGGGCTGCCAGAAGAAGCAATGCTGAAGGCACCTGCCTAACTCTAGTGCTTTCTGTCAACACATGGCACCAGGGATGCAGTTGTTTACAGTATTAAGTGGGGCTAAAAAGGGTTCAAGTACATACCGGTACTACATCAAGTATTATGGTTTGATTTTCTGTCAATGGATGACAAGACTCTGCACTCTAGCTTCAAGTCTACATGGACCACAACTCAGAATATGCTGTATCACCTTCATCCTCAGTTGAGCACATGGATGCACAAAAGCAAATGGTATGAACTTGTGTTTGTGTAAACAGGAGCAGGGTGATGATGGGGAAGGTGGATGGAGGGATTAATAATATACACATATGTATAGGTAGAGAAATGTAATACATGTACTTTGAACTGAAGTGCCACTTCAAGATAAATGCACATTTGTATGTGTAACTCAGTGGAGGGAAGAGGGGGTGAAAGTAACACAACATTGCAGTCAACACACATTGGTCATTGAATGTCAATGCCATCATCTGCTTTCAAATGACAAAATGGAAAGCCAAAATTGTAGGGTTAGGCTTAGTTGTCACTTTTGATTGTACAAGACTGCCAGAGGTATTTCCATGCATCAGTGTCGGCACACAAAAACATTTCAAGGAAGTAAGACAGCAAAAACATATGAAAAACTCCCATGAATAAATCCAATGATAACAACAGTAGAGCCACTGACTAACATAGAGCGAGAGACCAGTGAGGCCCAAGGTATCATGCTGGATTTGTGATGTGGCAAGAGCCCTGGACAAAGAAAGTGGAGAGCCAGCAAAAATAAAACATGAGGAAAAATGATCCCCCTTAGAGAATGGCCCACATAGACAGAGGGCAAATTATACTGAGAGGGAAAACTTGGCTGCTTTTGGTATTGAATTGTTCTATTAAACCTCCATTATATTTTCTCTGGTGCCACTTGAGTCTCTCACCTAGTTGCCTTACACACTCAGCAGGGTGCTCTCAGCCTATTCGTCAGTACCTATGCTGTCTCCGTCTCCCATGGCCCCATGCTATCTCAAATGAAACAGCAAAAACAGTGCCGTTTATAATATGAGACAGGCACATTATTTTTTCTGATGCCATCCTATACAGCTTAGAGATTTCCCGCTGGGCAATGAGCATTGGCATCAGTTTGCTGATTTCTGCGACAGTATTTGCTGGCTGACTCAATTATGCCACATGTCACATGTTTCCTCTGAGCGCTGCATGTGGACTGGAGGGCTTGCACACATTCAAGCTGCCTCACAAGTCAGGGTCCCAGGTGGGGGAGAGTGAGGATGACTATATGTGGCATATTTCAAACAGATGGCTAGCCACAACAATAAAGCAAGTTTTATAAATGTCTCCAAAACACATAGGTTGTTACTGAAAATCACACCCTCCACTGAGTTGTGTATCGTTAAATACAAACAAGGTTGACATGATCCATTGAGTTTTTATTTTGGAGAAAATTGTACTTTTAGAATGCACACCATCTGAGTGTACGTTGTTCTGCCAAGAGAGCTTAACCTGTCCAACAGTGCAGCTGATCAACGTCTTTGCCAACATTTAAGCGTGTTGTATGAGTTGCCCAGTGGCTATAATGTAATACTCTGACAACAAAGCCAGCCCTCTTTCACAGATGTATATTTGTTAATGGAATCTCCTAAATAATTAGTCAGTAAACAGCCATGTGTGATGGGGGGTGGAGATTTGTTTAGTTTGTTCTACCGTACTTTCCGGACTATAAGCCGCTACTTTTTCCCCACGCTTTGAACATCGCGGCTTACACTACAGCTTCAAAAAAAGCTTGGAGCTGGGCATGTCTGAAGCTTGGGGATTTTATTCGAGCCCCGCAACCAACAACCAATCACATGAATGTCCCGCCCCGTTTACGTAGTGTTAACATAGCTAGCAAGCTATACTTGGATATACTGGATATAAAATCCCCAAACAGGCGAAAGCCTACCAGTTTCACCCACTGTCTCTGCCACCTCCCCCCATGCCTGGTTCCTCCGGTTGTATCCCGGTAAGTTAATAGGGACTGGTCATACAAAACCGGGTGATTTGCTACGGCGATAATTAGTTTATCCTCCATCTGTTTTTGAAATATAGAAATGAACGGCGGGATATCTCTCCCAGCTTAGACGCGGTTTGATTGGCTAGGATTTGAGCTGTCAGATTTTCAGAAACGGGATTTGATTGGCTGGCGCTGGCTTCTCCAAGCTCAGCCACGCTACCCACAATTGGTGACCGACCAGTGGGTGCGGCTTATATTCAGGTGCGCTTAATAGTCCGGAATTTACGGTAGTTTGGTTTCCTTTAAACAAGTTAGATCGATACAAAGGGATAATACAATCCTTATACTATAAGGCAATAACAGCAGCACAATCATTTATTGATTCAATGGGATAAGGTGAGGGCTCAGAATAATAATGGGTTTTTAACTGAACAAAACAGTCTATGAAACACTGGCCGTCTAACATTTGGACCGACTGTGTTATTCCGAGCTCAACTTTAGCATCACTGATTCTTGGGCCAGATGGGACTCTAAGGGAAGTACTAGGGTCAAATACTTTTTGACTTTACCAGCCATGCAAGATTGAGAAGACAAATGAATTATGAATACGTAATATATCACAATGATTTATTGTAATATATTAACTTGCAAGGGTGAAGAGGTTTGAAAAGGAATGTCAGGGAGGAAGTGTTTCAAAATCAGGCTTTTAAACAAAACACATGAAAGATTCACTGGAACCAACAGAGCAACATGAAGAGAAGTCTCTGCTGAGTGAAACTGTTACATTAGCTGAGGGGGAGTTAAAGCTTGCCTCCTGCCAAAAGGAGTCACCAAATTGTTAGAGGTTCCATTGAAAAGATACATCAATGTTTGAGCAAAACAGATTTGGCTTATTAAAAATGACTTGGCATCCATGTTAAGCCTTCTCTGTGGGCCTTGGACTGAGGTATACCCTTGGGAACAACTGTGATAACACGAGTTCTCCCAACACTTGGACATCCAGTCTGTTTGCTGGCCCAGAATCACTATGCTGGTTTCCTTCCATGCGATATCTCCCTCAAGACGTCCATTAAACCCACGGCATTACAAAGCTAAACACTACCACATGTTCACTTCCGGACACAAGACTATTCGGCTGTGCTGTGCCACCAGACACCAGAAAATGAGCGGGCCTTGAAGAGAAATAAAAGCAACTGCAGATGACAGGTCTTCAACAAACATATTTTAAAGGCAAAGGAATACAGAGTGGAACAGACAATGTGGAGTCTGGTCCACTACGAGGCAATTCATTTCCTCAAATGTGCAATCTGCCTGCCAACATGTGCCCTGTCCTCCATCCCAGGGACGCATACTGAGGATTGAGTTGCTGGAGAGCTGCCAGCCTGTGTGAAGGAGATGGATTCAGAGGAAGAGTCATTGGACTCATTCATGGCTTATCCACGGAAATAGCAATTTCACACAAGTGTTAAATAGATAAGCACATGCACCATTATTCTGGTATATATTCTGTGGATCCTTTATAGCTTGTTATCTCTACCGTGTTATTCATAGACAAAAACAAACCAGATGTGATTGAGAAACCCATGAGTGGAAATGAAAAGTGTTAAAGTAATAGGGGCAAACATAGTGAAAAGGTGATAGTGAATGCCGACTGGCAAGACAACCCGGTCTCACAGTTTGCGTACAAATGACACGACTTTGCAAAGGCGTGCAATAGATACGAAGAAGTCCGATTTTGCGTGCATATGATACGCTGATATTGCACCTCAAACATTCAAACAAAGAGCTCTGTGGCTTCAGGCTTGATCGCCGTTCCAATGACAGTTTTAATGTTTGCGGTGCAATAAACGACACAGCAGCTTATTGGGTTATGGTTAGGGTTAGGGTTAAATACATGGCAAAGATATGTAGAAAATAAACGCATTTAAGATACGTTCATAACAAACGTAACGTGGGAGTATCATATGCACGCAAAATCGGACTTCTGCGTATATATTGCACGCCTTTGCAAAGTTGTGTCATTTGTACGCAGACTGAAGAGAGTGGGCTGGGCAAGAAGTCCCTGGTCCGGTTATAGCTGGAATAATGAGAGAGACCTTCAAAATATAGAGAGAACACTCAAAATCTGAACGTACCATTTGACCAGTGAAATCCAGCTGTGAGCAATTTCTCCCACTGACAAAGGCTAAACAGAGGTTTCTTTCTCGAGCCAAAAGCCACTTTGCTGTTTGGAAACACACCTCCCTCTCCCATCCTCCCACTGTCTTGGATCTCAAAAGCATGCTCCCACTTGCAAAAAGGCAATTATGTTTCCATTGATTCAGAAACTTGGAATTATTTACTTTACTCTCAGCTTGGATACAACTGCATTGATTGTGTATACGAACACATAATATAAAAAGCATACAAATGAATGAGACGTAGGCTGTGACAACAAGTGCCTGATAATAACACGTGGTTTCTCTTGAGCAATAAAAGCCCAAAGTTATTTGCGTGAACATTTTGTGTCTTCCCTCGTCAGGTTTTAACTAGTTTGTTCCAGCAATACTCCTCGGCTCAAGGTGAACCATTACATTTGAGCTGCAGTTTGGGGAGGGGGTTGGGCTCCCAACCATGCAATCATCATCATGCCTAATGATAACAGGGAGTGGGGGGAAATAGCTGATAATTATAATGAGGATGGAAATGGTGGGATAGTGTGTTATGTTTGACAATTGTGACAAACCGCACTTCCAACATATACGCACACACCCATTCAACTGGGCATGATTATGTGAGTTTTAAAGTGGTCAATCTCTCTGGAGTTGTCTGTCCTCCCATCTTAAACCATCTGGTTCTGCTTATCTGAGATCTCAACATGAAAGGTGTGTGTGTGTAGGGAGCACGAGGAGTCCCACAGTGTGACACTCTGACCTGCGGCCAGTAATGTCTTCAGTATGCAGGGAGCGGCGCAGCCCACGGTGGAAGGTACACAGCTGGGCTTGGAGCTGGGCCCAGGGAGAGAAAAAACGCCTCCTCTTCTAATTGAGACAACACAGATCTCCTTTAGTGTTCCTCCTCCTTTTTTCTATTCCAGAAGGAGAGGGGGAAGGCCTCAGCAGCAAAGTACTAATGTGGTGGGTATAAGAATGAACATATATGACTTGCTTAACTTCTTAGTTCATGGCTGTGATTAGGTATCTCTTATTGGCTCATTTCAAGGCCTTGTGCGTATTATTGTATAGTTATCCTATCCAAACTTGACTTTTGGAAAGATTATTTAATACATTGAGGATTTGCATTTATGAAGGCAGGAGCAATTATGCTGCATTATCTCTCAGATTAAAATGTGCTTTTAGATCAACATAGAACACATTTGTACGAAACAAACTATAATTCAACAATGCTGAAAATAAAATCAATAACTCTTAGCATTGTCAATGACCTGGGGGTTGATGCAGCCTTTTAATAAGTATATATTTAATTTGCCCACATCTACACATGACTGTTGTTCTCTCTCTCTCAGAGGCAGGGAGTGTGGGAAGGCTCTGACTCTGCCTCTTAAATTGGTCATGGAGACATGCTCCTGGGGGCAGCGAATGGATTGAGCCTGACAGCCAATCAGTCCGAGGAAACCATTCTCTTGTGGTGCCAAGGCAGCTCGTTGTAAACCAATGCACTTGAGCGCTGGTGGGAAGGCACTAGCTGATGGTCCAAATGGCTGCCCCCTGGCGTCTGTTAAGACCCCACCAGTCAAGCGACCTATAGCATTCAGTCGTCACGCTGAAACTGGACTCATGTCACCACGAGGGGATGAAGAACAGAGATTTCCGGCTACAAGGCAGCTAGAATGATAATTGACGCTCTAAAAGTCTCCATAACCTCTCTCAGCACCATACTGCATAGCACCAAGAACAGAACGGGACTCCAGAGTACCCGCACACACAGGTGGAGATGTTGGAGTGTGCACCTGTGCTGCTGGTCCTTTTAAGATGAGGTATTAGGAAGAATATCACTGGTCAGTCTAACTGGGAGATACATGAGAACATATATTATTATCCCTTTGTTGTGTTTTGTTAACCATGGCTAGTGCTTTCCTACTTATTTCCAATATTATTTAAAAAAGACAATGGAAACATATGTGCACTGGGGAGATAGCATGTATAAAGCAAATATCATTGAGCTTCCGGTAAGAAAGTAAAAAAGCAACAAACAAAAGCTTCGTTGAAATGATATTTTTTTAACGTATTTAATAGATTTTCCTTGAAAACATGTTTCAATAAAAACGGTTTCAAAAAACATGTTCTGTATGTCGTTGATTCTGTCTGCTACGGAACAAAGGGCTTGGTTTGTGTCTGTGCAGTGACTGTCCTACTTTTAAGTGTATTCGACAGGGTTGCATTTTGTACATGTGTCAGCTGACAAAACACAATCTGCCCTTTCTCTGTTTGTTTTAAAGCATAGTTATTCCTTTACCCTTTCTGTCTGTTTCAGAAGCAGCAGAGTTATTCTCTCTTTTTTCTGATTTATTTTTAATTATTTCAGGATTAAAATAGGATGCTCAGCATGCAAGTCAAACTGGAAAAAGTCAAGTGTATTTTTCAGTGTAGCCGTCATTGCTTACTGTAACACATCCAACATGTAGGTGTGTCTAAGCAAGCAGCTCTGAAGAGTGATGCATCCACGGTTGTCAAACGACGACCATGCTTATGTATTATTTTTATGAAACATTCTCAAGTATTATCTCTTTTCCTTGTGAAGGTTAACCGATAGGTTGATCCAATTTGTCAACTGAGGCGTGAAAGGACTTAAGAAATACTTCATATGTCTGTGCTGGAAAATGTCAAGGTTTGCTGAGAGATGAGGACAAGAGGAGGGGGAATGACTTTCTCTCATTCTGGCAGCTTGACTCCACGGTTGTTAGCAGCAATAGGTTTATCCTTGGCAATCAACACAGGGACAGATATATACTGTAAAGTTGGAAGTCCCCAATCAAATCAAAGACAGCTGGTGCTGTGTCTGCCACTGAAATGCATGCAATGCCCCCCCATACACATAATATAAAAAGCTGAGATTGGTCGCGCAATGTGATTGGTGAGGTTGTAGTTGCTTTCCATCATGTCACCCCCCGATGACTATTCTTCAAACAGCTGCAGAGAAGCATGTTCTAGTGACATGAAGGTGTCAAGTCAGACATGCCCTGATTAAAGATGCACGGTGTGGCACCTGGGGATGGAGTTAAAAGCGAGGCAAGGAGAATATGAGCGTAAAGAGAGGCACTCAGTCGTGAACAGCATTTCAATCCCAACACCACAGTAGTTGTTGAGCTGCTTACCTACATGGATGTTTACAGTAGAAGGAGTAGTCCTCTCTCTGTCTTAGTTGTGCTTCCCTTTGTATACGTATACATGTTTTGATACGTGCTGATAATATTCAGCAGCCTTTTCATTGCAAACATGACCATAATGGCGAGATGACCTCTAGCAACACTCTTAGTTACAATTGAGGGACACAGCAAGCATTTGCGCTGTCAAAAGTCCAAACGTAATATTGTTTCTACTGAATATATAGAGTTATAATAACAGCCAAAGCACAATTATACTAAGTCAGTTGAAAAACAAGAATTTGAAAAAGAAAAAACACACTATCAATTAGATCATTTCTTCTACCCAGAAAGAATGCATCAAACCCCGCTCACACATATAAGACTAGGTTGCCACGTGAACTCACTACTTCTAGTGAAATGACTATATTCCATCACCCACTGATAAAGACATAATAACAGAGGTCAAATACATAAGTGTGGGCAGAAACACTACATCACTTTCAAAAGCCCTCAAGAAACAGGAAGGCAGCATGATGAGCGAGGGTTGTGAAAAGAAATAGATTACCTGTAATTTACACACATACTCTTAATTTCATACTTTTGTGACATGCAAAGTAGTTGTAATTTGTTTTAAATATGGCTTGCTATAATTGAAGCCTGTGAAATGTCCTACTGTACAGTACAGAGTTAGAATCTTGATTACAATCATCCTTTGTTTATTCAGTGAGAATACAAACAGGCTAGTCAGGCTCGATGAGTGTTAATGATGATGACTTGTGTTTGTGCTGTAGGGAAAGGTTCAGAGCTCTGTATGTAAAGCACACTTTTGAATTTGACTCTGCATGCGTGAACACTCCAGCAGTACTTTAACGGGACTCTTGACGTGTGCTACTGGTGAATAGGGGTGTTCATGGTGTTTGGACACACACACTATGTAAGTACAGCCCACATCTTTATGAGATTATGAGGTGTTTATTTGTCCTGCTGCTACCATGCTGTCCCTGGGATTGGGTTCTGTATTAATCTGTAAAAAGGGATGGATTAAGTTGGTCGCTTATAAAGTGTCCCTTGTAAAGTGAAGCCTGTGAGTCCAATAAAAGATACTGCTGACCTACACTTTTAGTTGTTACTACCCTTACTGTGCAATACACTACGACTGATATAATGGCATTACAGCTGGCCATCTCAATCACACAAAAAGGCTTCTTCTTTTTGTGTGAGTTGCCTAAAATGACTAGCTATTTGAATGAAAACTATTTAGACATACAGTAAGGTGATACATATTAGCAGGGTTCAGATCGAAAGCAATAGTTGTATTGGAATAAACTGTTGAGTATTACACATGTTGGTGCAGTGGAGGGAAACAAAGAAGGGACTGTAACATGGAGAAATGTGTGTTTTTTTTTTAGGAGGGGCGTGATCATTAGATACATTTCAATAACATACGAGGAAGCAGTGGGGACACAGTGTCAGCATTTGTCCTTTCTTTATGATCACTTGTGAATTAACATTTGTATCAAATATACAGTGCATTTCCCGTGAATGTATTCAAGTTGAAAGAAATGCACAAAGACAGCATGATGTGACAGCAAGTGTTTATACAATTATCTCCTTCACTGAGTAGATCATTTCATATTAGCAATATGTCAAAAATGACAATCATATTGATAGTGAATGTTTAAAGGAGACGTGAGCTCTGTGATCTCCATATTAACAAGTCAGTATAGCATCTACTGAGGCTATACTAATTGTGTAAAGGCATGTGGTGAAACGTACGCTTTACCGAAATAGATATGGTGTGCTGATTAAAAGAAAGTGCAGTGTGCAGACCTCTGCAGCTCTAAGCCTTTCAGTAGGTATTGCTCGATGAATGGAAACAGCATGGGGGCAAGTACATGTTCAATGGAACAAGATGAACTCTGTCTTTTGTTCTCTCTAGTTTGTAAATGTATGGAGCAGTCAGACTATACCATAATTGATCACTCTCTTTCTCTCACAGACACATATTAGCCTTCATCTTGACATGAGCCTTTATACTTTCTGACTCCATGGTCCCTCTGTGATAGATTGGAACAAGCTCTGCAAACTGAAAATGTACACATACACCAGATGCACATAAAAAGCGACATCAGGAGTACACAAGAGAAAAACAAAAGATCAATGTGTTCCACTCCCATTTGCCATTTCATCCTTAATAGCCATAAACAACAGATAAACACGGGTTGCGCTAGCACCAGATGTTTATCTCCAGCCAAGTGTCAGTTGTCAGGTGGATTTTATGGATGTTCCGATTTGCCTCTGAAGCAAAAGAGAAACTATTTCAGAATCCTGCCAAGGCATGTTTTTAGAAGTGAAAAAGGACACATTCATGCTGGCGTTTCTCCAGCTGCCAGGGAGACAGAATTGGGTTAAAATGTAAGAAAGTGTGGGGAAAATACATCCCATGCAAATAGAGGATGCACATTCTGTTTATTATATTGTGCATCTTGTAAATGCTTGATATACTAAACACGGCATAGCAGATGCAGCATTCAGTACACTGCAAAAAATATGTCTTAGTAGCATGTGAGAGAACAATATCAAAGTTTCCCACAAAGGCACATCACTGTATAACAAGGGAAGGCTGCCAGGGGATTCTGCACACTGCACCAATATGCCCTCTGCTATATCTAAACTAAAATGTATCTATCTTGATATGCTTTTAAGATAGCACTCTTATGAAATCACAAAAGCTGAAATACTGTCATTACAGCCCTAAAGAAAGAGTCGGTTGTGCTTTGACACACACGTACATCACTTAAGCAATTTGGTGTTCTGATTAGTTATTACTGCCATTCTCTTAAGCATCTTCTGAATTGATGTGCTCAGAAGTGTGTGTGAATCAACACAAGAATTCCACACTGCTGGGTTGTATGAGTATGAGAGTGTGCTCTTTGCCTTGACACATTCATTTGAATGCCAATGTGGAAAAACATGGCAGTAAATACAGACAAAGGCAAAGAGACAAAACCATAAACCCTTTTAGAACTTGAAAATGCCACTGATCCATGTTCATCTGAAAGGAAAGTGTATCACGATTACATTTCTGTTCCTTCCTCCCTGCTCTCCTTCCAACCATATCTCCACCTGATTCACACTGATCCTTGCAGCAGTGCTGGGACTCGGGAGGAGGGGAGGTTCACAGATCCTACAGCACAGGATAAGCCTTCCATTGGAGGAGGCCGAAAGAAGGGGAACGGATCATCTTGAAAGGGATATACAGTGGTCTCCTGGCGGCCATTCGTAACGAGTGTAATATAGGATTGCATGTCGGCGTGCTTATGTGTGTATGTAAATGATAAGGTGTGTTTGCAGACTAGATATGTGTGCTGCATACAGGAAGTGGTTGCTCATTATGTAAGACGGCTTCCCTGTTGCCTCATCTCTGTCCACCCAGGAGCTGTTATATGTGACTGCAGTTGAGTCTGGGGGGGGTCGGGCGCCTGTGAGATTCACAAAGAAACAGTAGGGACCACCCCTCCGCTGTGTTTGTCAAAAGCAAGAGCAACCACAAATAATCGTGACATTTACAGGGAAACATCAGTTAATTAAAAAAAGAATGAATAACAAATGTATGAAGGAAGGCTAAATCCTTCTACCGTGTTCACCTCTGACTCTGACAACCTATTACAAACAATCACATCTGCAACATTAAAATGATGGTCCAGTATCTATGAGGGAAGATCATGATATAACTTGCCCTACAACCTTGTCTCTGGCTTATCACTACCTTTAAAAATGTTGCTTTGTATTCATAGCATAGATAGAGAATAATAAGAAATGTTGTTTGATATCTTATTCATAGATGAACCAATAGTGAATATATATGTATTTTAATAAATAACAATGTTGGCTGTCGGGCTGATATGTGGGAATTGTTGCTTTCAACATCATCTCTGACGTATGCAGAATGGAGAGCCTTCTAAATTGCAAGTATTTCCACAAAACCATGATTTAAATAGAAAACCTATTTATATACAAATGTGTGAAAGCCTGCGTTTTAAGATAGATGCACTGAAAATTCCTCTACGTGTTCAATCTAAGAAATGTATAAGTCCATCCTCTTTCACAAGATGCAAACATTCAGAAAATGAATCTGCAATAGCTTCAAGCTGCACATGCACTTCAGGACCAAGATAATTGCATGGCAGCCTATTTCAGACGACCAGGTGGCAGCATGTGTTTTTGAGGCTTATGACTTTTCCATACCACCCACAATCAGCAGGGTCCTCCAGGACTTCAAACACTCCCTCTGTTCTCCAAGCCCTCCGGTCCCCACTCTCTCGGGGAACCAAGCACCTGGCCCGGAGTTTCATATTCCTCTCAGGTGTGCGCCTCCACAGCATTGCACCAGCCTGATATGCACACATATTAAGTACCGTATTGGCATTCTGTGTTTCCAATAGTTGCTATTTCACTTTCAAAGTAGGCCACCACTGAAGGACAGAGCACCTTTCTGCCTACCAATTTCATCAGATGGAGGATGAGTGGTCTCCAAATTCCGTGTTTGCGTGGTTGAATATAATACATTAAAAAACCTGATTCATGCTAATGTTCATGCTATACACAATAGCTGCTATCCTTATTAACAGATGTAACACATATTCCTAGTCACTTTCATCCTCAACATTCCTCTGAATTACACCACCTTACTCTTTCTCTCCTCAACACTGTCTCCAAACCTCCCGTTCTCCGTCCATCCTCCACCTCAGTTGTAAGTAGCTGTCTTCTTATCAGAACAGGAGGCTCACAGAGTATTCCCAGTGGCCACTCATGGGCTCCTCTCGTATGGGACTCCACAGATTTAAAAAGCAGCAGAGGAAGCCCACACCGACTTCATTTCCCGGGAGAACAAAGTGCATAGTGGAAGGTAGTGGATGCATTGAAAGGAACCCCCATCTCTATCACTTTGAAAGTCAGCCTTCAGTCGTGACAGAGCCTGTTGCATGAAGCATGGCCCAAAACTCTCCACGGCACCAGCTGTGTCTTTTGTCAGTCTTTTGATTAAGTGTGCTTGGCCAACTTTATTTAGGTGTGTGTTCCACTTTAATGTATACATATCATATCAAACCAGTCTACTGTATGTATCAAACTAATGTCTGGACTAGATTATTAGTGTTATTATTAATTGTATTTAAAAAGAAAAACATAGCTTAGACTCAGTTTGTCTTACACCAAATGTTCATCATCAGTGCACCATATATTGGAAGGGGAAAACATTACTGACATGTCCATACATCTTTGGTCCTGCTGTGTGCCCTTGGTTGCTTAAATGGCGGGACAATCATAACATGACAATTAAAATGTTCTACACTTTACAGCAATTCAACACATACAGTATGTTTGTCAGCAGTCAACTCCACATGTACCCCCCCACCTGCTGCTGCATGCTGGACTGAAACAGAAACAAAAGGAGGGCACCAGCACCCATCAAAGCAAACAATAAGGAAGGGGATCTATGGTCCGTAAAGGATTAAGACAAAGTACAGTGATGCTACGTTGAAGCAAGTAGCCAGTGGTTAAAGTTGCATTTTAAATATATGTATTAATTAAAAGTAAAGTTATTGCATATTCTGCTGATAATGAAAAAATAACAGCTATTTAATGAGAGTTGTAATCTGTCCATGAGGACAAAGCATGGGCCGCAGAAGAACATATAGCATCCATTAAGATCAGTTTTGTGGCAGAAAGGCTCCACAGGAGGGAGAGGTTAAGTGAGCTCAGAGGCAAGAACAATCACTCGCATTGGCTCATGGCCCTAAGCAAATCACGCTCAAATGACTCATGGCTCTGTTGTGAACAATAGGGGGTTCCACAATGTTCAGAAATTACCAATAATTCTCCACTTGGATGTGAAAACCACTTTGCTATACTTATAAATGGTCTATATTCATCAGGCGCATGGCATCGTATGAACATGAAGACCTCAGTTATCTCATGTTTGTAATGTCAAACCCACCGAGCAGGTATAGTGGGGTCCGCCTTGGTTTTTTTCCTACTCCGCACCAGAGGGGATGATTGTATGTTTCCCATCTAATGTGATACTATCACCCTGTCTCAAACCACAACTGCTCTCTCAGTCTTCACTTCTGCTGTCCATCACTTAAAACATCTGGATTCATTTTTAGAAGGTCAGAGCTAGTGAAGCGGAAACTGTCAGTTGAAGTTGTCTTGATGTGTGTCATGAGATGGAGCAAAGAAATGCCAGCCTCAGATGGACGAGGAAATAACATTCCTGTTGACAGAATCGAGTCTGAGAAACCTTCTGCTGAGATTAAGGTTGGAATGGGTTCTTCAGAAAATAAATATATTGGAAATAAGAACCTGGCAGTGGTGGATAAACCTGATTGTGTTTAGCTGTATAGAAAATAACTTTGTATCCGAAGATGTTACAGAAAAGGGATGAACAATTGTTGTTGAATAGCTGATCAGATCAAATCACGTCCTTCTCAGATATAGTTACCTCCACCAAGGACACCATGTCTTCGGTTCAGTTTGTTTGTCAGCAAAAAATGCAAAAAAAAAAATGCCTAGACTTTCAAGAAACTGTGTTAGAGCGGTGTATCATGGACCAAGGAAGAAAATATTAAATGTTGGAGTGGATCTAAACCCACAGTGTTTGTACACATGGCCTTGGCAGTGCTATGCGCTCTCCGGGCCGTCTAATGAAACTGAATCTGCATCTACCTACGTAAACTGGTGCAAAATGTGACAAGACTACCTTTTCTTTTCAAACAACGAGGTCCTGTATGTGAAGGAAGGCTGAGCTTTCAAGGCCCCATACAAAAAAAGAACCATATTTTCATAATGAGTATCTTTATTAGGTGTGGGCTTCTGGGCCTTCCCTCATTTCTTCAGGGGCAAACAAAAGAAAGCTAAGCACTAGTTCTACAGTCCCTCCCACCCCTCTCACCATGCCAATAGTTCCCTCTTAACACTCTCCCCCTTCCCATTTCCCTTCCTACCATCCCTCCTCCTGGATTAAAAGCTCTTAATTTTCACTAATTACACAAACTAATTTATTTTTCTTCATGTCTCGGCATTTCTCCCTGTTTCCTCTCCATGGGGCTCATAAACACGTTTTGAAACTGGGTTTAATAAACCTGCCTTCTGAGGGTTTAAGGCCTTTAATGGACACAGGGCTTGTTTGATAAGTCTCCACTTCATCACGCACTTTATTAATTAAAGTTGATATTACATTAGAAACAAAGTTAAAGCTATTTGCTCCCCATTAATGGTTTAATGTAGCTGCATATCTATGGCCAATTAATTGGAGTCTTGCCTCCTCCTTTGCATGTTTTCCATGTTTGACAAAAGTGCATTGGGGTTAGCTTTGGGCAATATGTTGCAAGCAGCAGCAATACTGCACTTGTAATCCAGAATTAACAGAGGGTTGATTTCACTAGCAAATGTAAAGGTGTCAATTAGGTGCCTGCACGTGGTAAAAAGCTGAAACGTTGTTTCCTTTGTAAAAGCAAGAAGGGTCAAAGGGCATCCCTCCTATCTGTGTTCATACTGTAGGTACAAAGTAAACACCAGAGTGGTGGCAGGGGATGTTTTAAAGTAACAGATTTAAATACATAAAAGAAAATGCAGTTTGCACAATCAAATGTATCTAAAAGGCAGCCATACTTTCTAAACTGCAGTTAATGATCACTTTCTACAGGTGTAAACGCTGGAAATCGACATGTTTTGCATGAAACACTCTGAGATTTAAGAAAAAAAAGCTTTGGCATGGTAAGAAGTAGCATAGGGCAAACTGACTCCCTGTGAAGGTTTTTGAAGCCCTGCATGAGTGGACACTGCCCACCCATAGGCATCGTGAGAGTGTGTGTTTGTGTGTGTGTGTGTAGTGGGAATGGGGATGATGTAGGAGGCAACCATAGGAGGCCACGCACAGGAGACAGCAGGAGAGCAGAAGTGGTGTGGCTCGTCAGACATAATGAGTAAGCAACGATACAAACAATAATTGTGGCCAACTCCAGGGACCCCCCTCTGTGTGTGGTTGTGAGGATATGGGTGGTGATGTGTGCAGGCACGTACGTGCACACATAAACCCACCGCTCAGACACATGCAGAAAGCAATACGTTGAAAGAAGAAAGGGTACTACGGGGGCAGCCGCACGGAGTGAGACTGAAGGGAACAAAGAGGGCTATAAAGACTTTGTGTTGCATGTTGATCGCTTAACATATTTCAAGAAACACTTAGCAACAAAAAGTTATAACAGCAGTAGCATTTATAAACAGCCAAACATATACCAGACCAGAACATATGATGCAGTGATGTATAATAGTTGAAGACGTGCACTTGTCAAATGATGTGTGGCATTGATTAATGTTCAGCTAGGGCTGCTCGATTATGGCAAAAATCATAATCTCGATTATTTGGGTCAATAATTATAATTGCGATTATTAAATGCGATTATTCATTGACTTTGAAAACATCAATTTATTGGAGAATATTTGAACAGTATGTTTTTAACAGTTGATTACCCTAAACTTTAAGTATAATTCAACTGAAAAACAAAAAAAAAAAATATTAAAAAAAAAAAAAAAAGTAATAATAATGATAAAAAAATAATCGTTGTATTTCCATTACGTTGTTTTCGTAAAGCCATAATCGTAATCGCGATTAAAATACGATTAATTGAGCAGCCCTATGTTCAGCCATACTAGAAGGAATGAAGGACTCCAAGTACAGCAAATATCAGCTGATTGACAATAAACTCATTATTTTGACTTGTAATTGTAATATTAGACAAATTATTCCCAAACAATTTAAAGTATAAAATAAATGGGGGAAGAAATACTTGAAAATAATAACCTTCTTGCTTCCTCACCTGCACCTGTGGCTACCTTATGTGTGGTAAGTGAACAACAACATACAGCCCATATCATTTAGAAGCTGAACTTTCCTAGTTACCAGTAGACTTGTTGATTTGCATGCTTTCTAATTGGAGGTGTTGCGCTGGTTTACTATCCATATACATATTTATTTTTAATAACTTCTATGTTATATTTAAACAATATGATACATAATGGGTTTGAAGCCTTTATTATTAAAGCCATTAAAAGTAACAATAGAAAACACAGTGTTGTTGACTATAAAACCTACTGCTTAAATGTATAACCAAAGACAATTATCTGTTTAGTACAAATAAATACACGGTAGATTAAGCAGCAAAAATAAAAAAGACTAAACAAAAAGCATATGTCTCAAAAGGAGTTTGCCGCTTTAGGGCTGGAATAAAAATGGATGTCCTTATTCAATGGTTGCAAGGGATTTAGCTCATGTAGAAACTATATAAGGGTATAACAGAGAACACTTTGAAAGTAGTGGGAGAAGTCCAGTGTCAGAGAACATATGGGTCAGCGCCATTTATGCAACAGGGGAAACTAAATATTCATGAGAAAGGGGGGAATTAAAATAATTGTAAGTTGACGGAGGACAATAAGATTAGTCCTTCCATCAACATAAATACATACTGCCATCTACTGCACCAGACTCCGACACTGGTGTTTTTTCACATCTATTAATACATATGTAAATGGAGTTGATGGGGTTAGCCAGCAGTGGTCAGCTCCTTGTGACCATTGTGACCTGTGAATGACCAGTACTTTAGTAAGATGCCCCATACTGCAGATTAAAGGAGCGTAGCACCAGCCGTGGGGGTGGACGTCTTGTCTCTGTTTACCCTGTGTCAGGACACCAATGCAGGGCCAAGGCAATGCTAAAATGTTGTTCTATTGTGTGTCTGTCTTCCTTTGTGTGTTTGACAACTGAAGTGTATAGCGATACAGGGTGGGAAACCAGTAAGGGAGGGGGAGAATCCCACAATGGCAGCAGGTGCACCGGGACAGCTAATATTTGCACAGCAGCTTCCGTGGTAGGCAAGCATCTCCCCCTGAAGAAAAGGGGCAACTGTCTCCTCATAAATGGCTCTGTTACAGACACATACATCCAGCGCTGACTCTACCAACCTATCTCTATCCCCTTTCTCATCCCTCTTCTTCTCCCCACAAATCCCTTCAGTGCAGGACAATTGCCAAGATGCATCTTGCCAACATGTGACATTGTAGAGGTCAAGCTGCAACCAATTGTGTGAATGTGGTGTGTGTTTGTGTGTATGCTATCTCCCCACCTGCAGTGTGCCAGAGACATGGGCGGCCACACTTCAGTTTCTGTCACACTTTAATGTGATGAATGTAGGAGAGTACTTTGTGTTTAGTATGTGGCCCAATTGATTGTCTAAACATACAAAAGACAGTCTAATGCACAGGTTACGGTTGGTTCACTAAATCCCAAAGTAATACAAAACAATGTTGAATAGATTAAGTGTATATATTCCAAACTGTTTTCTGGTGGCAACTGTTTTAAAAATAAACTATATATGAGGAATTATTTTCCAAAACGCTATATATCCATTTTAATAGTTTTCAGGAAAATTACATTTTTTACCTAGACCCACACATTTTGTTAATATTAAATTTATATATATATATAGGATATATAGCGATTTGGCATGAAACATTGATAGAGCAGTGAATAGGTTCAGTACACAGCAAAATGGCACAACAAACTCAATTTTCAAATTGGCTTTTATAGCGTTTTGGAAAAGAACTCCTCATATACAACTCACACCTTAGTTTCCAGTTGCATTTGTGGTTTGTATTATCAACTCTAAACACAAAATATATATTAGGTATGAGAGATACACAAAAGACACTAATCCCTCACATATATATGCATAGGCCTTGCTCAAAACAAGCTGATCTATTTATGTGAAGTGCCCCCAACAAAGGTGGGGGTCGATCTGAAGGGGGTTGAGAAGGAACTGAGTGATTGTCTGCAGGCAAAGCCCTTTATCTCATGTTTTCTTGGTTCCTAACCTCTCTTTTTTGGTGGTTAGGCATAAGAAATGAATGCTTAATCCATTTAGATGGAAAATCCATGGCAACCGCCCTGGCCGTGTGGGGGTATTAATAAGATGACAATGCAGATTCATCAACAGGACCAGACTTTTGTTCCATCACTGTCCAGAGTAAGTAAGCCCCGCACTGGCAGTTATGCTCGAACCTTTCGAATTTCATTCATATCTACTGTGGACATGTATAGAATGCTATATATCATTATATGAGCCAAATCAGATTTAGATAACCAGCAGGGCAAAGTATCAGTGAATTCACTTACTGGATGGAACAGAATCAGTTCAGCAGCTTGTGAACAAAAGAGTCAAAAATGTGCAGTCTTTAAACAAAAAGTATTCAGTGGTGTCAACACTGTCCACATGATCAAATTAAATATACCAAGTACAAATATAGAGTACTCTACTGAGACATAATATTGGCAGATGTACAGATTGTCACAATAATGTTTTGCAAATGATTACCAGTGCATAATCAAATTGGTAGTATTTGGGGGGGTTTAAACTGGGACATGGCATACTTTCTAATAACATGTGATTGTATCCCAACGGTATTCAATAGTTATAAAACTGAACATCTCTATGGGTGTGAATGTGAGTGTTGCCTGTTGTTCTGAACTGTAGATCTGGTAGACCTGGAACCTGTGTATGGTGTACAACTCCTCACATGGATGAATAAATGCATGGTTTGGAAGGATAGGTATTTAGGTCCTTTTAATGTGACGTTCTTCCTCTTGTGATCCAACAACATGTATTGACACTTGGAAGCCTCAGGAAAACACTGTGAGTGCATCAATTCACTTGGATCTAGATGCAGGTGTTGGAGCTATATATATATATCTCTTTATATTATTTAATAGTGTAACATTTCTTTTCTTGCTGTTTATAGTGTTTATTATTATTATCATTTATTTATATGTATTCTTAGTTAGTGTTGTAAGGGAAACTTCTGTGTACCAATGCAGTGGGAGGAGGAGGAGCAGGAGTTCTGATGTCAAACACTGATATTTAATACAAGTATCGGCCGGAGAAATTCACATCACAAGTCACAGCAGTCAAAGGTTCTGACTGCACGGGTGGGTTGCCATGTCAATTATGATCAGCCTGTGTCTTGGTAGACCATTTAACTAGTTTACAGAGAGTCATAATCAACATATTGGGGATGGGCCTTGGTACCTGGAGACTGTCTCTGACCCCCTGCTGTGCTTTGAAGCCAGCGTTCTCAGAGTTTTATAACTCCTACTTCCACCAGATCAAGTCATAAAACGTATTGTATCAACATGTAGCTGCCTTATCACGTTCCTTACAGGAGATAAGGATCAGGGCTGATCGTAAATGTCAACACACAAGAAATGGTCACATTCCTGGAGTGAAGACAGAATTATTCCCTCACAAGTGTCATAAGTTAAAGTAGTTTATATGCTTTTATTTTGAAGGCATGTTTTGGGCACTGGGTGATTAGAGCACCTGGTGTAATTGTATATATTGGAGACAGGTGGAGGTGGGAGCCAGTGCTGGACCTGTATCATTGCCCTGCGTAAGATCTGCTAACTAGTGCCTCAGCGGCTGTATTATTTTAAAGTTAATTATCTGTTTTAGTTCTATATGATTTTGGCCGCTACAGCAGGTGTGTGAACCTTTGGTGGATGACTAGGGTAAAATCCAGCCATTAGTAAGATGTCAACACAAAGCAGTGTTGGAATTTAAAGATGAATGAACTATGTGAATGGCATATGAGCAGTCCATTTAAACATGCTAATTTTCCTATGAGAGTTGTTGACAAATCTTCAGTCAGAGGTTCAAATGCGGGTGACCTTAGGTATTTGTTTGACATGGGAGTGGTGTGGATTGTAGTAGGACTAAAGACAGCCATGGACCACTGGGACTGAAAGGCTTGGTACAAGAAAAGAGATACTAGAAATTGGCAGCTTCAGCTTCAAGGAATCGCACCTCACAGCTGAACACTACATGGTACATTTGAAAAGCAGAATACAGTTGCGAAGTAGTTACACAGGTGAACATTTGAATCAATAACACATGGACATCTCTTAAGACTTGGCCAGGCTCAAGGAAAATCCATGTGAAGCAGGCAGAGATTGGGCAGGTGAGGGGTATCAGCTTGGTCAATAAACCGGGCCCCTGCCTCAAGGCAACAAGCTGACTCCAGCTGTGAGACACGACCGTAGGCCAGTGTTTAACTTTCATCCTGTCAGCCAATGGCTCTCCCACTGCTCCCCACCACTTGCCACTCAGCGCGACATTCACCTCTTCCTCAGCGCACACCCCCGCCCCCTTGATGAAAAGGCAATCAATGAGCTGGACTGGCCTGCATGGTAGCCTAAGGCGAGACTGAACATTCTGCAGTCATAGAGTTTTCTATGTGAGATGGCTCACTGTGGGTAAAAAATTGCAGACTTGGTAAAAGAATATATATACTGCTGCTGCTACTACTACTTCAACATATGAGAACCTGCTTGATAGAAATAACAGATATCGAAACCCCTACCGTTGTAGAAAAAAATGTGCAAATTATCTCGGAAGACATTGTGGGCTTTTTATATGCTTATGTGTCTCCCCTTTTCATTAACTTTCATCCTTGTTTCTTAGTTCCATAGCAAGATGTTATTTAACTGTCACATCTCTTGAAAAAAGATTGCTGGGTACACCTAAAACGTTCCTTATGTGAAGCCTTCTTGCTCCTCGTCTTGTGGAGATAAATTCAAAGGATTGGAAGATACTCCATAATGGCAGAGGTGAAACGATTACAGGGTCAAGGGATGAGAGAGGATGTGAGGAAGCATAAGTAAGCATAATGAATAGCACCCATTGCTTTTCAAGGGCTGTAACACATCAATGAAAGTCACCATGTTCACACTTAAAGGGGACCTATCATGCAAAATGCACTTGTGTACGTCTTTTATACATGAATATGTGTCCCCGGTGTGTCAGGGAACTCACCAAGTGTCAGAAAACACAACCCTCTCTCTTTTCCTCCATACCCAAATCTCTAAAAACGGGTCAACATATCCGTTAAAATTTAAATCTTCCGGACAACATTAGAAAAGTGCCGGTCAAAGGTCTTCTTTATTATTTATTGAGCTTTAAAACAAATGAATAATGACTCTATATAATCATATATAAGAATAAAACACGGAGGACGGAGATCTATTTTTGTCCCCCTCTTCTCCCCGCTGCAGCCTAGCAGCTGATCTCAAAGCACCCTCCCCTCTCCTGCAGGGGGGCGTGGTCAGCTGCAGCTCACAGAATCAGCCCCCTGCAAAAACAGCGCTGGAAAGAGCAAATAGAGCGAAATGAGGCATGGCTAAAATGCAGGATCTGTTTGGTATTTTGAAAAAAAAACTATATTTATATACTTTATATAGGTATGTCCCTACAATATATTGTTCAAATATAACATGATATGTCCCCTTTAATTTAACAAAAACAGTCTCAGGTGAACACCAACCTCTGTCTGACACAGCTTTATGCTTTGGCTTAGTCTTTTAGTTCAGAAACATGTATTCCTTCTTGTTCTCAATGGGTTTATTGTGTGTCAGTCTGGTAGGGAATAACAGAAATAAGGTAATATCAAGTTGAAGGATATCTTTTGTTTTTATAAGTATTATTCTTAGCCAAGTACATCGTTGTGTATCCCTTTTGACTTGTTTCTGAAGGAGAACTGTTTAAATGTTTGTCAAAAGCCATGTTTTGCACACATGTAATGTAAGTTAATTTTGAATTCCACACAGCAAGTGATTGCCATGATATCTTAGCACCTCCTTTTCAGACAAAGAATCAAAGTTGCAAATATAAGTGGCAAACTCAAAAACAGTGTAACCGATTCCCTTTTATGATTTGAAGAAGCAAAAATGACTGGTATGTCTTTGGAATGTGTGAAAGATGTAGAAACTCAGGAACAGATCATGAGAACAGGGAGTAACGTGTTATCTTCACACAAAGCAAAGTGCAAGTGAAAACCCAGGGGTGATGAGATGTGATAACTAGTATACAAAGATGTTTTTCTCTAACAAGAACAGCCGCATATTAGCCATTTCATAAGACCTTGGTAAGAAATGATATGAAATACCCCTGCCGTTGACTGCAGAAAGAGTGAGATTAATTTTTAAGCCATCCTTTCTTAGCCCCAAAGTGACAAAAGACAAATGTGCAGTTGCAAATTAACCCTGGAATAATGAATGAGGAATGGAGCCCTGAGGTCTTAATTGAATATTTGCTGGACTCATTTTGTTGACAATGATGGATGTGTGCAAAAAAGAAGGCCTCAGCAAACTCATAATTCATATTTCATCATCTCTACATCTGACTACAGCTTTGCAGATGTATTGATTGGTAAGTGATGAGTTTTCATTGTGCAGCAAAACTGAAAGAAGTTTGACACTTGTCACGGTGAGGTTTGATAAATTGGGGCAATCTGGACTTTGAAGAGATGAACATGAGTGATTCACAGAAACATATGACATGGAACAAAGGTAGCTTGAGATTAAAGAAGATCCAAACAGACACGCCCCAGCAGCTGCATGTGTATTGGTTGAATTGTTAAATAGTGTATGATCTTGCCCTACCCCAGCATTGACATGTGGCCCAGATGTTCTATGGATTGTCTAAGTAAGGGATTCTAAAACACAAGTCCCTGAAAGGCCACTTTGTTCTTGAGCTGTGTGATTTTGTACTGTGAGTTTACAGCTTAGTCGAGCAAAAATATGAGTCCATTTTGAGAACACAACCCCCAACTGGTTAAAAAGATACTGTTCATCAGGCTTTGTGTCAAATATATTGTGTGACTGCTGTAGAAGGAGCGGTATGACCTCCAGAATAAATGTGTCATCTCCATCTATCCTACCACTGACATACACAAATAGCTTGCTACATGGAAAATGTAAGGCCTCGGAAAGACGAGTATCAAAAGTGTTTGTGAGCACTTCCATAAAGAGCTTATCCAGTAAGTTTTAAAATGTATAAATGGTGTTACTGTTCAGTATTCTGCTTTTTTTCTGACAGATCTTTGAGATGACAGTGGTTGACTCTAAAAAGACTTAAGCATTTGGCAGCGACCTTGTTTCGGTTGCTATTTCTGTGGGCAAGCAACACTAAGCATGTTACTAGAGTAAGACGATTTTTTGATGTGAGAGAAGTCACTCAAGGAAATAAGTCAGATCGCAATGCCCAAAGCACTTTAAGGACATGCTGGATATGCACAATGCAGCGCTGATACAGAGCACACTGGCTGGATCTCTTTAAAATGCTGCTCTGTGAATGTGACAGTGCTGCTCTAGGCATACTTATTTATGGGATTAAAAACAGCATACAGCAGTGCAGGGATTCCACAACTGTTGTCCCAGTTTGTCAGAACTGTGCTTCTTAAGAGGAAAAACATATCAGTCAGAGAAAAAGAGGTTAGAACAGTGGGTCTCTCTCGATGGTGTTTTCTCGAGCTATTAACCCAGAGACTGATTTATAACCGGGCTTCAAGGTGAATGCAATAAACTATCTGGGTGGATGACAAATATGTAAACATGTTTTCAATACACATACTACATTATTTTTTACAGCACAGTCAGATAAAGTGAACTGATTTTGATTGATATGGCGAAGCATTATTTTCACTGTATAGATTCTGTTCTGAATTAAAGTCAAGCCTGCTTACAAAATCTGAGCAGCATCTCACAATTTGATTTTAATAATATGAATTAATAAAATGTGTAAAGCCATAGTCCTGGATGAAATACATGACAGAACTCTGGGATTAGTCTGGATGTATTCACTTGTTGAGGACCCCTTTATCATACAATTTGAAGGCCCATCGGTTTTAGATAAGTAACAATTCATTACTTAGCTCATATATGAAGCAGAGACAGGACAGGACAATGAAAGACATGTCCCTATGAAAGACATGTCCCTATATACCAGTGGGGACTGTGTGCATGTTGGCAGGACTCTCCCCCTTCAGACCATACAGTTCACCTTGAAGGAACTCAAAGTGATAGAGCAGATAAAACCTCAACTTTTTCAACACATCCGAGGGATGTAATGAAGAAAGACCCTGAACTAATATTTTCCCAGCAGATTAAACCGGGAGGAGACGGAAAACATGTGAAAGGGAGGTAGCGAGTGGGGATGAGAATGCAGCTATCTAGTGTACTGTAATGTGCTGGGAGGCTCTGAAACGGCCTCACCCTCCCACCCCCAACCAGCAGATGAAGGCAAGGAATGTCTCCTTTGAGTTCAGAGGCCCGCCAGAAACTCCCTCTATGTCACAAGGCTCAGCTAAAACAACATTCCCTGCCAAATAAACAGCTCTACACACCAAAAGGGAAGAGATAAAACCACAGAAGCATTCCAAGAGGGAGGCAAATAAGAACCATGTACTGCCTGTTACAGAGGAAACCTACACATCAAAGCACACTGAATGTATGCAAATGTGCATTTCAAATATAGGGTTTGATCAACAACATCCTTTTGATGTCAAATGACAACTGTGGGGCTGGGTTTTGGTGGTCTATTTGCATGTGTGCCAATGTATGTACTGGATGTGCAGTAGTATGCATGCAGGTCTATACAAATGACAGTACATCTGGGGAAGTTGCCTTTATTTGATAAACCAACCATGAAGTTGGGGTGCAGTAATTGAGTTTCAAGTGGCAATCTTGCAAATTGGTCACTTTATTTAATATTTGCAATTTGAACAAATGAGTTTCCAGCATTTCAAACTACACTCACAAATGAAAAAGCTCTCTAGCTGGAACACATATCAAAGGTGCATTTACAGTTGCTATGTAAATACAGCACATGTGTGCTTACGGAGCTGGCATGCTATTTTAGATTCAAATGAGTTTATTATGTTATATATATATATATGTGTAGGTAATACATTGTTTTGTTAAAAATAGCTTGAAATCACTTGAACATATTTGAATTATTGAAAGGCAATAAAGGTGAATATTTGTGTTCCACAAAAAAACAACTTTGACATGTTCTCCGACCGCTGTGAGCAAAATCCATTCCACTCACTGTTTGTGACACTAGGTCTGTTCATTTAATAGCTTCATCACCAGATGGAGCTTGCAAGCGACAGTGGGAGCAGACATGACTTTGAAGTTCCTCAAAACAACAAATAAACGTATTGTAGAAAATACCAAAATATGAAACCCACAACCAATTACACGGCATTGTTGAAAAGTAACAGGCAATAGGGGGCAGGAAACAACACGTGAAAAACATGCAAGCTCAGATGACTATTCATAGCACACTGCGGGATTGTAGTCAAATGTAACGTCAGTGTTTGGCTTACACGTTGCTAACAAACTGTTATATAAAGTGGGGACAATGATGAATCCATGGATTTTTTTTCATTAACCATAGGTCAAGGAAAGTTGAAGCCATGTTCTTTGTTTCTTTGTTTTCTTTGCAAATTGTAGCAAGCAAAATCACACTCATCAAAACACAAGAACAACATTGTGTTGTGAGCATAGGAAATGAAGAATGTAGAAAAATCAATGCTAACAGCAGCCAACATTGTCCTTTAATAACGTGAGAGCAATAGCGTTTAGCGATCAAGCTCTGCCATACATGTTGTTCTAAAGTTAATGTTGTTATTAATAAGTAAACTATGCCTTGCCAAAGTTATGCATCGTTGTTATTACAACCAATCATTTAAAATGAAGGAAAAAGTAATGTTCGCAACAGGTAGCTTACCCATTAAAACATATACATAGATATGACACAGTTACAATACCAACCATTAGTGGATGCCTCCACAGCTAAACACATTGCCATGCTATCAGACCACAACAAAACAACTTCTCACTGAAAACTCAATAAGTATTCAAAATGAAAATGAAATGACTCCATGTCTCCTCGCGTAGAAACACCAGATCAAAAAACCTCTCCATCAAATGTAAATCAATCTAGATGTAGAACATGGAGATTTTTTTGACAGATATATAACCTTCATGTCGTGTGAATCGTTGCTGCTTTGTTTTTTTTGGAAAGGCAGTTTCCCTGCAGACAGTCATATAATCTAGCAAACAAACATACTGTATATCTGGGCATGCGGCATCACCCAGACAGATGGCCTCAGCCCGGGCCTGGCAGGGAGTAGAGAAGAGAGGAGCATACTGTAACTGTCAGGCCAGGTCCCTTGAATCCCACAGCTTTCTGCTACACTGATCCCAATCACATTACGCCTGCTCTCTATCTTCCCCACTTTCAAACTTCAGATGTAAGACAGACTTAGATATTTGAGGAAGATGTGAAAAAGGGAAATTACTTTCCGTAACGCTTGAGCCCAAAGTGAAAGCTGAACCAAGACCACTACATCGCAAAAACTTTTCCAATGAACACATGCATGGCAGATTTGGTGAGGTCACAGTATAACTGCACACCATCTGCCTACTCATGCTGGACTGTGATTACGAGCCTTAGCACTCCCTAAGGTGAGAGGAGTGAACACAGGCAGTTCACTCTAAAGCCTGCTGTCTCCTAGACAACATTTCACTCATACTGTCTGTCTTTTTTTATTCCTTTCTGTGCTATATTAACCTACTTTGTGTGGTCTTCATGCACTGCATTGTCATCAATTGCACATACATTAAGGTTCACATTTGCACAAAAACTTGTTATGCACAAATGTATAAAAAACTCAGTCGGCAGATGGAGAAATATATAACTTTTCACACATGTTGTAAAACATGTTAAAGTTAGATTTGGGTACTAGATAGATAGATAGTAAAATAGTGTTTTATACAACACTAGGACAACACTAGGACTGAAGTTTCTTTACCTAATACTTATGCAAACTCATTTATATCTAGCAGGGCTCGACATTATAAATGGCCCGCTGGCCCGGAAGCACTATTTAGACACCCCGGGCCAGCATAACGTACTTTCCACTTGCCCGCTCGGGCCACTAAAAATATTGCTTTAAAAAAAAAAATGGTCCTGTGGTATAGGTATTTTGGCTAGCAATTTAGTTAAATGGTTTCGTTTATTAACGCTACAACATAGCGTTTCGTGAGGCGGTTGTCGTTGTTGGGTGAAAAGCAAACAGCTGTTTGCTGCGGAGCGCAGCGCGAGCAGGTTCCCGCTCGGGAGCGCGCTCCTTCACTACAGACTGTCGCGCCACCTAACCATTCGCCAAAATGTTTTTAATACCAGCGGTAACCGGCCAAGCGCCGGGCAAAAAACTATCTTCAAATAAAAGAAAGTCACCGGAGGAGTTAAAGGAGAGTGACAGGGAGCATGAGAAGAAGAGGGAGAGAACGTTTCAGCCAGCTTTATCGATGGAGTTGGCTTCGAGTGGTGCAGTGACGCGTCCTAAAACCTTTTTATAATCTATCGATTAGATTTATGATTCGAAAATTATAAAAGTAGGGTAGACATGTGGATATTATCCGGCTGAACAAAACATGCATTTATCAAACAGGTTTGTTTTCCACAGACCTTATTTCCAGCTATTTTCCAAAACCCTGTGGAGAAATCCCATTGCTTTTTTGTCGAGGGAGCCAGCAGCTTACTTCCTGGTTTTAGGACGCGTCACTGCACCTCTCAATATGATGCCAATATAAACAAGGTCTTCTGTCGGCTCTGTACATCAATGCCGACCTATGCTGACAAGTAAGTGAAGAGTAGAAAAATATAAAGGTATTGGCTATAGGGAGATGTCCCAGCAGCTTAGGATAATGAAGGTTCTAATCTAATCTATTACATAGCCATTACATTTCTAACTCCTGATGACAGGAATGCAGAAAGCGCATTATACAAATAATAATACTCATAATAATAGCAGATTTGTTTTAACAATGACCACAATATCATTATTTTAATAAACCAAATATGAACAATTGAGGAAAATGAGGAAGAACTGATGATTCAAATGTTGTAGTAATGTAGTTAGTGCATAAATTACTATTGCAACAAATGTGTTCATTTTCTTCATTATTAGTCGATAATAGTTTTTTTTGGACGAATGCTCCGGGCCAGTGGTTACAATGGTGGGGCCAGTGATAATACAATTCCACCGGCCCGGAGGGCCAGTGGCATTTTACCCTTAATGTCTACCCCTGTCTAGACATTGTGAAACACCAAGATGTTAAAGTTGGTTAAACTTTATAATTCAAAAAATATCATGACTTATCATGGTTAAATATATTTAATTGTGATTTTAATCCAGGTTAAATAATTGTATCCAAAACTCCATTGCATCGTATAGACACTAAAATCAAAGCATTTGTTTGAAGTTGCCCCTGTACACATTTGATATGTAATGTACAAAGCATCGTCTACTCCAGATAGTGAAAATAAAATCTATTTTCACAAAACATTCACAGGGCACCATAAGGAAAAATAAAAACTGCCAATATTCCCAGGTCGAAAGAAAAACAATATAAACAAATACATGTCTTGTAATTATTATGTATAAGTCAATGGATATAAACTATTTGTTATTACAGTGTGAATGGATATCATTGACTTTAACATTAGCCCGTATTATATTATTAGCAGTAAGAATCCAAGACCTTTGGTGAACAGCTTTGCAATGTTTGAACTTAAATGTTACTTTCTTTAATGAACTGGCAGTTCTGTGTTGCCAGCTACAGCACCAATGTTTAATTAATGAGTTTTCTTAATTAACTCATCATTAATAATACATTATACATCAGTTTTAAAGAAGGAGCAATCCACCACTTTAGTTTAACGGCGCTAACTTGATGAAGTCATGAAAAGCTAATTTCTGGTTAATGATGATTACAATGTTTGCAATTCAACTGCATGCATGTTCTCTGTGCTGTGAAGGGACGGTTATTAGTTCTTACATTTAATTGCGAACAACAATAAGGAAAACGTCAACATGTTTAACACAGGAACCGCGATGATGGAAATACTTCAGTTCATAAACTAATGTGTGTGTACTGTAAAATCGCATGAGATTTTCAAGAAATTCAAGAGCTATTACACGTATGTAATCAAGGTGTTTCAAGCATGAACTCACAGCAATTCATGTACCTTAACAACGGGTTGTCAAGTTGATGTTGGCACTACAATTATTGGAGCATTGGCCTACGCATCCTGAATTCTAGATCCACTATGGTGTAAAAGGTTACAATGTTTTTGACAGGAGTTTATCTAAAAATATGGAAAAATTGAATTTAAAAGTCTGTTGCTGTGCATTGTCACATTCATTTTAAGATGATGCAATAATATATTGATGTTTTTTTTTTCTTAGTCAGTAAGTATTATTTATGTTTTCCCTCCCACACAAGGCCTCATGAAATGATTGCCAGGGCCTCACAGAATTGCCTTGGTTTCAAGGACTAGGGCTACATCAAAACAAGGCTCACGCTTGGTAGGGCTGCTCAATTAATCGTATTTTAATCGCAATTATGATTATGGCTTGCAACGATTATGAAAACAACGTAATCGAAATAAAACTATTATTTTTTTATTATTATTATTACTTTTATTTATTTATTTTTAATACTTTTTTTGTATTATTGGTTTATCAGTTGAATTATAATTAAAGACCAGGGCAATCAACTGTTAAACACATAGTGTTCAAAGTAAATGGATAATCGTTTTTAATAATTGTGATATCAATTATTGACCCAAATAATTGAGATTATGATTTTTGCCTTAATTGAGCAGCCCTAATGCTTGGTGCCCCCCCCTGTGGCTGTCCTACCTGGAGGCGGCCATAGAAGCTGCCCTGTCCACACTAATAGGGAGGGCAGAGGAGAGATGCTTTGAGCTTGTCTGCTGGCATTGATGGTCCATTCATCCTGCTGCTTGCATTGGTAAATGAATGCTATCAAATACAACAATAAAAACATTGAAAGAGCTCGATAAGGGCTTCTGACTAGCATTGGAAATAGCTAACGACTCTAAATAATTCAGGCCTCCTTTGCTTGTCTACCTGATGTTTGGTTGGACTGGCATCTACCGTTGCGCTGTTTCTCTCCCTCTTTAATTCTCCCACTCACCAGTCCAATGCTTTGGGATCAATTTAGTGCCAGTGTAATTGGCTAGAAACTATTGTAGCATCATTAGACCAGAGTTCTAAGATGGCATTTGCAGGAAAAAAGAAAGGGCATGGCTAACAGCTTCTCCATAGCTCTAAAGGTTACTTTTAATCACCCAATGAGGAATCCTCTTCCACCTCCCCATTCCTTGTTTAATGTTACTCCCAGTTCCAGTCAAGGGTCTATATCCACTATGTGGTGGTGTATCTGGCAGGCAACTCTACTAATTAAGTGGTGGGTTTGTTTGTTACAGAATGATTCTGACCTTTGACATGTTTTGTGAGGATACAAAAAAGTGGCTTTCACTTGGACACTTGGTTGTTAAACTTCCGTTCAAATAAGTTCAAGGACTGAGTTGAATCTATATATGAATACACCCTCAGTACACTGTAAATACATATCTTTTCATCTCATAAAATGGTCAAAATCTGTCTTATTCAGGTAAGAGCTGAAGTATGTCATCAAGACACTTCAACCGATGCTTAAATGTTCACACTCTTAAGTTTCTAAATCATGGTGAGAAAAGGCATGATGGCAGACGAGGATGTCATGTCATTGGAAGATGATTACACTAGAGTGGGCCATTCATGCTTCCATTCCCGGAAGAGGCTTCACTTTGCTTAAGAGGTGTCTTTGCTTTGCTAGCAACAAAACAAAGTGGCTGGGGCAGAACACCAAGCTGCCAAATTGAAACGAAGAAAGCTATAATTCAGTTTTACCCTGTCAGTACATACACTAAGCTATGACATGATTGTCAGTGATGAGTCCCCTATTTGTCTGCTTCTGTCTGTATGACTTTTCAGCCCCTTGCTTTCCAAGATAAAGCAGCTTTTCCATAGACCCAAAAGCCCAAGGGTGACTCTTTAATACATGAATTAATGAAGGGCAAATTATTATACACAGCGCTTAATTTTGAAAGTGCAGCCACACATGTTCATCATATGGTATTTTTTTCTGAATTTACTTTTTTCCTTAAGTAATAAATACATGCTCATGCAGACAAAACAGTGCAACAGAAAGTATTGCAAGAAAAGATCTGCTCAGCTACCCTTCCCCCTCCATCAATGGCAAATGTGTTTCTTCAGCTGACAGTGCTAAGACTGACACACATCAGACACACACACATACGCACACACGCATGTACACACACATATACACACACAATCTAGGTCAAAGAACCATTAACATTTCAACAAAGTCCTGTGCTCTGCCATGGAGGTGGATTGAAAACAATTCAAATGGATGTGGAATGCCCACAGGGCTCTGGTATACCTTCCATGGTGGCCAGCACTACACTACAAAGCCTGTTAGACTGTGGACCAGCACATATAGAGAAGAGAGACACATCTACACACACAAACACACCGAGAACTCACTATAGCTATCCGTAAGGGCACCTCATTGACAACATTTATTATTTATCACTTAATCATCATTTCAGTCGATTCAGTGCACCCCTTACCTTATCTGGAATTCCATCTTATTCTCAACATTATAAATAACCCTACAATATCCCTGGAAGGCATAGCAGTTAATGTGCAGACAGATTGCATGTGCTGAATAACAAACATATTTGCAATTAAAGTCTGTAAACACCAACACATCTTACAGTACGTACAAACAGGCATCGCTTCCTGTCTCCCTCAATAAGTTTGTGCGAGTGGAACGAGAAACCTACAATTCAATCCTAGCAAACACACAATGTTCAATGCCTGCCACAATAACTCCACAACAAATAAGCAAGGCTGAGTATAGGTCATGGCAGTGTCGCTTAGCTTTCGGAGTTGAAAGGACAGAAAACTGTACACCTCACCAGCAGTTACTAGCCAACTATGGCAATGTTTTCCCATTTTTCCATTTCAATAACAAATATATTGAATAACAAAAGTATGTTTAACATGAAAGCTACATTTAACTCAGCTGATAGTCAAGATGAAAACACTTTGGTATAACTGTGTTAACTAATTAAAATGTAAAATGACAACACAACAACAAATCAAAAGGTTTAATATATATTAGAAAATATGATTTGTACCGTTTCAGTTCTTTGTTAGTATTTTTTGCTAATTAACAAAAGTTAATAAGAAAACAACACAGAAGTATTACGAAAACAATCGATTGCAGAAGGTCAATAGCTGCCCCGTTATGCAAATTAAGTTCACAATTAAACATGTGAATAATAATAATCTCACAAATTATCATTATTAGAAATATGACTTGCTTTTTCTCCTTTTTTTTGTAAGGGAGGTCAGGTAGTTGACTTGATACATCTGAAGATAAGATATCTAACTTAATGATTGTTGACTAAGTAGAAACTGATTTATCAAAAACCATTTGACCTGTCGGAGTCTATTTCAGAGATAGACATGATTTCGCCACTTTATGGAGCTTTATACACCGGATTTTACTTTGATCACACAGTGGGAGGATGCCCCTCCTAAAAATCCAACCAACTCCATCACTGCTGGAGGATTATATTGGGTAGAGAGCACTATAAAAGTTGATAAATTATCCCCGGTTGACTCCACTGATCAAAGTGAAGACTCCTGTGTTCAGAGATGAGGCGTGAAGGCACAGACAGAGCGCTGCCCGACTGATATAAACCGTCCAAACTCACTGGGCTTTGGGGAATTCAAACTGTGAGTGAATTGGAGACGTAGCGAGAACATGAAAACACAAAAGCGCACACAGAGAAACAAGCTTTGGTGGAATATGTTGTACCCTATGTTGTGACAGACGCTGCTAAGGCTGCTTGTGTGTGTTTGTTGTGTGTGTTTTGGTTTGTGATTGTTGCGCCGGTTACTGTGTCTACATATGTTGTCTTCAAGGTGCCAGAGGAGCATGATCGCAGTGACCAGCCAGATGTGGAGCACCTGGGCTTCCACTGTGGCTCGCTCTCTTCCCTGCCAGCACCTGGACATATTTGCTTAGCTTTAGTTTCCCAGTTAGAAGAGGATTGATGACAACTTTAAAAAATAGCCCGCTGCAGTGTGCATGTTTACTATATTAAAGGACCCTAACATGTTACTCTAGACCAGTGTGTCTCAAACTTTTTCATACCAAGGATCACTTAACCAATAAAAAAACACTCGCGGACCACCTAACTCCACAAATATCAAAAAACACATTGTTTTTCTGGAACAGATTACAAATTGCCTGAACATGGTACAAACAAGTGACAACATGTGTGATGAAGGTGTTGCACTGGGCTGTATCATGCAATCGAAAGTGAAACTTAACCTCGCTCCATTGCGGAGATATTCCCACGAGAGTGCGGAAAACTTAAATGTATTTATTTATTTCAAACAATAAATGTTACCAATATACTCACGGACCACTAGGGGGCACTCACGGACCACCAGTGGTCCGCAGACCACACTTTGAGAAGCACTGCTCTAGACGTATCAACCTTGGAGGCATCTTAGCCACCATTTTGAATATGTAATATTTGTTTATTTAGTTATTTTTAAAATAAAATAAAAACTTAACTTGAACCATCATGTCATGTTGCCAGGAGTGTACAGTACCTGCCAGGAGTGTACAGTACTGTTCCAAAAGGCTCACAGGTTGGCAGCTTCGTTATACACATGTACTGTACAAAAATGAAATTTCTCTGATATCATGTTGGTTGTCCGTCAGTGATTAGGCCAGCCCTTTTGATTTCATTTGCTCACACTTGCTGTGTATTTGTAAATAAGTGAGATGAAAGGTTCTGAAGAGAACCAGAAATAACAATTAAAACATTATTCATAGATGACAATAAGAAATCACCGTTAATTATAAAGGAAAAAATAAAACTGCATGAGCATGACACAACCTGATTAATGACTCGCATTTCATTCCAAGTAAAGCACTTGCCGGTGACATTTGAAAAACAGTGTCAAATTCAGGAGCAATTCTCAGTGGGTGCTGGCAGAACCTAATTAAACTACAGCATCTACTTCAGCATCTCTCTCTGTGCCTTCAAACTAAAAATCTGGATCCAGACTCTCTTGTCTGCCGAACTGCTTGTGAAAGTGCGTGTGGATGTGTTTGCGTGTGTGTATACAATCGTATGTGTGTGAACAACAATGAGTGTATACACTGTATGCCTTTGTGCATGTTGGGTCTGTAGCATAAGCAAAGACAGAAGACATGGTATGGAAAATACATTTTTCCCACCTACTGCCATTTGCCCTGAGGAGAGGCTTGCCCATGGTGCCTAATCTCTGTGGGGATGTGTGTGTACGGGCCTATCAGCCTTCAACGGAGCCAGAAATGCTCATATCTTCCCCTGCCGAGCCAGCTAGTTCCCCTGGTGAAGGAGAAACCCACACACTTTCCAAGCACTTATGCACAAGAACACACAAAGACAACCACAACTGCACATGCAGAGGGTAGGAACATGCTAAAAGGGAGACATACAGTATAGTATAAATGTTAAGGCCATTGTGTACTGTGTTGATTTATTTGTACAAATAACCTGTAAAGTGTACGGTTCATAGAAGAAGAAAACATTGGGGTGCATGTTTTAACTTGAGAAGTAACAGTTATGAGTTCCACAATAAGTCATTGTGAACTTTCTGATTGTAATTATTACTTTTTGATATTTTAAATAGCATTAAATTATATGTGATTACCAACAGTAGTTCTGCCAGTTTATGACAATCACAAGTTGACTCCCCATAAATTATAGTAGGTAAAATGTTTGACATTTTGAAATGTGTCTTCGCAAAAATGTAGTTAAGAAGTTGGCCATTCATTTAATATCTAGTCTCAATATAGTGAATTCAAATACAACAACAACAACCATGTTTAGTCTCTTATTATAAAATTGTTTTTCACAACTCTCTGACACCGCTCCTAAACAATTAGATGTTGTAAGTGTCAGAAAGATAACAATGTATTTCCAAGCAACTGGAATGTATCCACTGAGTCAAAAGCAAAATGCATGATTAGTTTCAATATGTGTTTGAAGGTTTTGGTCACATTCAGTCACAAGCCCCAAACAACATTTAAAAAGAAATATTAAGTGAATAACAGGAGGAAACTGGGACCTTGGTTTTTTCTCTTTGCAACACTTTTTTCATCGGTTTCATTTTTGCTCCTTTTCATGTTGTAATTGGCTTCATCATGAAATGAAGGTCATCAATGCTGTGTTGTCACTGGCGGTCTCTGCGTCTGATTGGGCCCACCGCAGTCCTAATTATCACAGAAGAACACAACGGCGCTGACCCACAGTAACCCTTTCATAGCGCACACACACACACACACACACACACACACACACACACACACACACACACACACACACACAACCCAAGCATTGATTTCAGATGAAAGAAGCACCACACACAACATGCAATGCTCTCAGCCCACACAGTTAGCTGGTTTCTACCCATTACATGTCACAACGACAGTAGCCCTAATACATTCCTTATTAACAGGAGAACAACCTGCCTGGGGTTTTAATTGGGAAAGTGAGCAGGTATTGGCAGTGCATCAGATATGAGGGCTTGATGGTTATTTCAAGTGGTCTGATATGAATTACAGGGGGCCTCTTGCATGGCGTTGGTGTGCTTATTAGTCGTCCGAACAGATAACAGATTGTATGCTAATTGGAAATCCCACATTTTTGAAACCTCGGTAACCATATTGTAAAATGATCCAATCCTAAGGAGTTTGTCGTTACCCAGGTTACTTTGTCTATGGTAACAGGTTAGGAGTAACAAGGTTTCACAAAAATCAAAATAAATCACTTGGGTTGAAGTTTATGAAATTGTAATTACATGTTCTTCTGACTATATAAAATCATGCATATGCAATGGTTTGGGTAGTCACTAAATCTAGGGAGAAGGTTGCATAGTTTGCAACAATGAAAGCGCGTCCCTTCCATAGCCACTCCTCCAAAATGATCATAATGAACATAAATATTATATGAATGCAATCAACACGTATAGTTATTCTAAGTACCAACAGTTGTCAGGTCCCCAGCTTGTAGAAAGACTGATGTTACCTGAAAGGGATATTTTTTTGTTAAGATAATTTGTTTTAATAATGTACAAAGTTTCAACTATAATAACCGTTTTTTTTTCTGAAATACATTTACCGACCTAGCTCGCACAAAACAACTAAAGCAGAAGACTTCCGACCATTGCAGGTGGCAGATAACGTAATTGAAAACTCAAGGTAATGGCAGCCAAGTGCACTTACTGTACAATGTCTCTTTTATCAAAAAAAGTACTTTAACATGAAGGGCTGTATGAAAGCAAAACTCAAGTCAATATTCAAGTTGAATGTTAAATTCTGTGGTGATCCCAGTAGAGATAGACTCACAAATCTGCCATGTTTGTTTTACTTCAGATGCATCTGTATCGCTGTATATGTAAGACAACAGCTGCATTTCAGTTATAATTGGAAAATAAGTCTGAGGTCATTTAGAAATAGTGTCTATATTGTTATAATGTGTCCACAAGAGAGTGCAGACACAAGATAGTTTATGTTCAGTAAGTGTGTCACAATTCAGTCTAAACACTGGATGAAGATATTATTAGATAGGAAAAGGATCAGTGACAGAAATATATATGATCTGTATTGGTCAGATTCCAATTAAGTGAAAAGGCTGATTCAAGTTGACCACATTTATATTGACAAGGCATGATCCTGTTGAATGTTTCAGATGGTATCAATTGTTCAAGCAATGTGTTTTATGAATACAGTCAACTGTCCACAGTGTGTATGGTAGCTACCTGGATTCCAACACTAGGCATAAGGAACATACAAATAATCATTATTGTGGACATAAATCCAACAATAAAGCCAACAAAAAAGCTAATGTTTTAGCTCTATGAAACCTGATGTACTTATATGATTCTGTTTTCTTCAAGTTTGTATTTTGTTGGTCGAACGCACTTATTGTAAGTCGCTTTGGATAAAAGCGTCAGCTAAATGCAATGTAATGTAATGTACACTGCAATAAAGCCAACAAAAAAGCAATGTTTGAATACAAATGTTCTTTTATAACATAAATTCACCTCATGGGTTCCTCGTCATAACATTTCTTTTTTCAATGTATGACATAACCTTTCAACATTTCAAGATGTAAAAACTATATCTGTGATGAAGAGTTTGGCCTTTCCTTCAGCTAACTGTTTTTCTAAGCTGTCTCCACACATAAAGCAAAGCAGTGAACATTCCTTTGCCAAAAAACATTTAATCTTCTCAATGACATCCAACACTAAACTCTTGAGGGCACAAGCTCCTGAGAGAAAAGGTTCAACTGGTCTTGACACAAGCCTTTAACTGATAAAAAACAGATTGTCCGCAGCATTGAAATACACTTTATTCCTCTGGGAAATGAAACATGTGAAAGTTAATATTCTGGCACTCCTTCAGAAAACCAGTTCACATCGATTCTGGAGATTGTTCCCTGTCACAATATACAGAAACCCCTCGCTGTGTGATCCGTTGGAGTTTCGATGGTGGTTATGTTTTGTTGGCTTGTATTAGGTATGTCGGTGATTTCGAAACCTCGATGAGGCTGTGAGAGGAAGTGTTCTTCCCTTCACTATCCACAGATTCAAACCTGAGAGAGGCTTGGGTTATTGGCCTGTATCACAGTGCCCCCTACTGGCAGAAAGACTCTCTGATGACGGCACCTCATGTGGAATGATGGCATGTAATGTGAATAAAGTATCCTCACAAGAAAAACAGGGACTACGGCATGCCCAGGACTAACATGTTTCATTTCAAGTGGAAAGAGAATAATCAAATAATGAGATGTATCATTACCAAAGCTAAGGTATATTAAACCTATAGCTTGATAATGGTGTACATTTTATCATACACATAATATATACATTTTGAGAATTATCAAATTTCGAGTTTATTCCTTTCATCTTATTTATATTTCAAGGTTAAATCATTTTAACAAAAAAATGCAAATGTTAGTTGAAAACTTGCCGTTTCTGAGAACTAGTCAATAACCAGGCGGCCTAAAGCGACGTGTTCGATAACAAAAAGGCTTTGTTAACTAGGAGATGAAAGTGGTTGCATTTAATTTGATTCTAAGTTGATATTTACTCGCTGTTTAATGGTTTCCAAGTGAAGATTTAGACCCGGGAAGAGATAGAAATGGCTAAAAGTCTACGGTTGTGTTTCTGCGGTAGGTCATATCTCAACAATGACGATAAATATAGGTTCAGTAAACAAAATGCTGTTTTCTGCAAGTCATAAATCGAATTATTTAATTATATCATAAACTCAATGTGTCCAATAAATTACTGTTAAAAAGATTGGTAATTGAATGATTGTATTGGTTGGAAGAATGTACATCACGACCAACTAAAATAAAATAAAAAGCATTTATTATTCATCAAATAAAAACTATAAACATTTGATTCAGAAAATATATTATTGTTTTTTTCCCCCTTAGTTTAATAGCATCATACATGTTGTGGGTTTCTTGGCTGTTTCCCAGAAAATGTGAGAAAAACTAAATGTGTCTCTTGATTGGTATTTGCCATTATTTTTAACATTAATTGCAAACACCTTAACACTTTTCCTGCTGGGCTAAATAAACATCAACACCTCTCTCTGCATGTGCATGGTGCTCTTTTCCCAAAGAGATGTCAGATAACACTCTGAGTGTTGCAGGTGACAGAATGTTGTGCTGACTTGGTCTAGCACCAGAGAGAGAGCAGGAATACGTTTCCTCCAGGTTTGGCAGCTCGTTCAGTGATGATTGTTGGAAAGTAGCAATATACCTTTTGACCTGCCAGCTCTGATCAGCAATTAGCTGCTTTAAACACTTAGAATTGTGGTACTGCTAATAAAGTGCTATTCATGTGTTCTAGTGAGAATGCGTCACATCATTCGGGGCTTATTTACCGTGTGCTGGAGGACACTGAAATCAAGCCACATTCAGCGGAGGAAAAGTCAGACACCAGTGAACCAATGTTGACTGTTGGTTTGACGGCATGTTTTTCCTAATTGCAACAGACAGAACAATAATAGTTGCTCGAGCAGCCTGTCGAGGCCCCTGTGTGTGCGTCCGAGTGTGTATTTCCTGCCGGTGTATAACAGCGCAACATTAATGTCAGGGGGTGCATGTGTGTCTAAATACTTCCTTCTGAACACACTGCCAATTAACCTTTGGCTAATTTAAAAATCAAACAGTTTTCCCAGATACATCTCAATGGAATCAACAAAATAACAGTGTAATAACAGAGTAATGCCTCGGTGCCAGTGAAGGAAGATAATTTAGAAATCTCACAGCTCACTCCTGATCCAATAAAGTTGACGGAAGTGTGGCCCTGTATGCACAAATCCTCCACTGAGAAATGTTATCACTTTCCTTAGCAGCAATAACAGCTTCCACCGGTGTGCTTATCACTCCCTTCATCTCAAAGAATACTACTTCTTAAAACATCTCTTTCGTGTGAGCAAGCCGATGTCTCTCTTCTCACACTCGTATAATGTCTTCTTTTCTTGTGCTAACTCAAACGCACATCCTCCCTTGCATTCACTATTCCCACTACTCAATACAATTATGTTTTTTTGCTGCATGATGTTAAGATAAAAAACAGAAGTATGAAGATAAATTAAGTGATTCATATCCATAATGAATAAAGTAGTGAATCCTAATAATACAAAAATATTACGAAACAGTAATAGTAAGACATTTATTCAGTAGGAATGTTGTGTAGAATATTATATTATTTATTTTAAAAACTATGTGCACTTTTTTTATATAATAAAAAGTGTTATATTGTCTTTGTCGCTAGTTATACTTTGCTGTAACAACGTACATTTCCCCTGTCGTGGGATGAATAAAGGAATTATGATACTGATAAGAGAGAAAGAAAGAAGGTCTCTACATGATTGTTTTGCTTTCTGATACGCAAGAATATATCATTTGAACTGAAATCCACTTTGTTTCCCTCTGAAAATGAATGTGTTTGCTCATGAACCAGGGTAAGATACACATGGTACTGGGCACGGTGTAAATTCAAAAATAGGATCTCATCATTACACTCAAGGTTTCTTTGACACAAAAGCCAACTTGAACTAACCATAAATATAGAATTTGTATCTTTCCGGCAGTGGCTCAGTCAGTAGGGGCTTGGACTGTGAGCCGTAGGGTCGCCGGTTCAAGTCCCCGACCAGACCTAAATATGGAGAGTGTACTTATACTTGGAGAGGTCCCAGTTCACGTACTGCCCTTGAGCGAGGCACCGGACACCCCCCTTCCCCCCTCACTCCCATTGCTCCCCGGGCGCTGTGCAATAGCTGCCCACTGCTCCTAGTACTAGACTCCTGGTACTAGGATGGGTTCAAAGCAGAGAACAAATGTCACTGTGTGCTCTGCATGTGTGGCCATTAAAGAAGGGTTTCATCCCTCCCAATGTTATCTATCTTCCTATAGATGTTTATTTTTTTAATATAACATATTCTTCTGGAAATAATGTGTGGCTTTGATATTAAAAGCTTGTTCATGAGTTTTGGGCTGAGACTTGCTGTTGAAGGATGTTTGGTTCAAAAGGGCAGAGGAAGATGGCCATTGTAAGTGCTTAGTTAATGAAGGCCGTTCAAACACTGAATTATCTCAGTCGCTTAGTACATCATGCAGTTGATGTCTAAAATGTTTCAGAAAACTATTTAATAATCACTGCAGGAGTCCCTGAACAGTTTCAGCATTCTTGTTGAAAAAAGATAATGTGTATACTGTATACATTATATGTATAATACATCAGTTATAAACTGTAACTGTTCAAATCCTTTCAAGCTCCGAGAGCAACCGCACCACCAGCCATGCCATTAGCAGAAACAATGTAACGGTAGTTTCCTTTGACAATGAAATGTCATTGGAGTCTGTTGTAGCTCCCATGCTGGTATCAGCGCCCACCTGTGTCTAAGTATGTATCAGAACACCCTGGGGGAGACTGCATCGGATTCTACAAGGTACCACCACGTTGGGAGCACAATGGAGCACTGGCTGCTCTGCTGTGGGGCCCTTGGTACTTCTCTAATAATCTACCCAGCATGTGTTTATCTTTGTTGGACCAGGTTGTGTGGAGGAGGCGTTCAGAAGAGGAAGGAAAGAAAGAATCCTGCCAGGCTGCATGTGAGGAGCCCGCAAATCCAGAGGGACTGCTGGCTTTGTCTGGCCGTGTGTTCTTCTGTGTGTGTGTGTGTGTGTATGAAGACACAAGTGGCAGCAGAACAGTTATACAAACATGAGTTATGGTCTGACTTACACAGACACACACACAAAACATTTAATTGCCAAAAAAAAAAAAAGTCTCTCCCGGGCTCCATTGTGTCTAATGTGTTCAACGTTAATCTTACCCTTTGGGGACATTTGCTGTTGTGTTAATTACACACCACCAGGAGCCCTCATTAACACACATACAAATACGCGCACGCACCAGCACACACACAAACACAAACACACTATGTACACAATTTTGGTGGAGTAAATAGAAGTGCAGATTAAGTGAGGCAGCCCGGTATGGGAAAAGCAAAGCTAATGAAGCATTTTCAGAGAGAGAGAGAGGGGGGGGGGGGTCATTTGAGACTTGCCTGAGGTCAAAACGCCCCCCTACACCTTTAATGAACAAACCGAGCCTCAGATGTAGAGAGAGATTCACGGACCCGGGAGGTTTCTGTGCCCTGCTTAGTCATCCACTACACTGCTCGCTCATCACATCCTGACACAAACCTTTGCTTCACCAATGTGCGAGCGTTGGGTTCTGCCAGTAAAGTAAAGCAAAATGCAACCGTGGCACGCAAAAAATTAACCCTAGAGTATTTTCCCTGGCCCTCTTGTCCGTCTGTTACCCATGCTCATTACTCTCTGCTGCATGTGTTGCAACTAGGGAAAGCTGAGGAAACATAAACTAAAAAACCAAATGCTACTTTTCGTTTTTCTCTAATACCAGACTACTTTAGGGAGCACAAAGGAAGAGCATTGTGAGCTGAATGTTTTATGTCCTATAGCAGCTTCCTGTAGGGTGGACTACCAATGTCAGGGGCAGAGTAATGGGCTACAAGGTGACCCTTATGCACTGTTCACCCTCACTGCGGGACATCTAATTGCATCACAGGGGGGGCTTTCACGCTAATTATTGATAGTCAATTACAGATACAGCTGTATTACATTTGTAAAAGATGTATAGCATTAGCTTGGAAGACATTGCCCAAGATGAATTGGCACAGGTTACCAGTGAGACAAGGCAATACCTCTATAATGAAACGCCTGGACATATGCACACACCATTATAGAGATGTGGGTGAATGCGTGTACACGTGAGTATTCATTTTATTTGTGTTGCTTAAGACAACAGTTCATGCTGTGCAATATTGAAATATGTGTTAAACCCATCTGTACAGTGGCTTATAAAAGGGACATCACTTGCAGAGAGAGGTGTATCCCATTGATGCAACAGCAATGCAGAGTGTGAACATGTTATACTAATAAACAAAGACACAGCAATAACAAACTAACAGCACTAACAGTACTACATTACACAAGTTTTTTTTAAAGTGGACCTATCATGCTATATTTGAATACTATAGTGTAGGACCATACCTATATAAGGCATATTTATACTTTTTATTTTTCAAAATACCAAACTGATCATGCATTTTAGCCATTCCTCATTTCGCTCAATTTAACACTGTCTTTTCATGGGCTGATTCTGTGAGAACAGCACCATCTACAGGCCTGGCATATGTACTACAGCGTCTCCAGCGCTTTCGAACGGCAATGTCCGTGGCTGTCTCCTCCTGATTGGTGGAGTTGGCCCAATAGCCGTAGCGCCACTTCTGTGACGTCATAGAAGTGTTCAAATCTGTATCAGTCTGTATCAGATCCGTTGCAGCCCCTTTTTAAGAGATTTGGGTATGGAGGAAAATAGAGAGGGTTGTGTTTTCTGACACTTGGTGAGTTCCCTGGAACACCGGGGACACATATTCATGTATAAAAGACGTACAAAAGTGCATTTTGCATGATAGGTCACCTTTAACTTAACATGACAACTAAATTGGAATTATATGGCAGTCCACACTTTGAATTTCGTTCTTGTGTGTGGACTGAAACATTAACATTCTTCCAGCTGAAATCTCCATTTCAGTATGGCTGAACTTTAATACAAAAACGTAATGTGTTATTCACATTTGCATCAGACGTAAAATGCCCAATGTGCTTCGCTGCTTAGTGTGATTACAATAAAAATCAAGGCGTATCAATCCTCTAAGGTTAATTTGTCTTACACAGTACGTCTGCGGTGTCTTTCTATCCTGGGTATGCCTGTGGCCTCAGAAAGGTTAATAAGCTGCTTTACCTCAGCCAGAGATGGATTGGAAGTGAGCTAGAGAGGTGGAAAGAAAGGCCAGGAGAGCAGAAACACCTTAATGCAAATCCGCACAGTCAAAGTAATCTGTCTAGTCTTTAAAACCACCGGCTTCCCTGCTTAACAGTCTCCATCCACCTGTACTCTCCATGCAGTGAAGCATTTATCCACAGACTTGACATCCGTCAGCCCTCATCTGGAGATGAGCAACTGGGGTCAGAGGTCAAGACAGAATGTGGTGATGATGAAATACCTGCTGGAATACATTGTTCCGTGCTCTGCCCGTCTATTTTTAATGACAGCAAAGTGAATATTTGAGGAAACTATCTTGATTATTTGTGTGCTGTAAACTCATGGTTTGTGCTGGGTGTATGAGGGTTCAATTAATGGGGTTCAGTTTATGTGAGTGTGACATCAAATCTGGATGGAGATTCGCGGGGTTTATTGATGTGTATAAATAGAGGGGATACATAATTTAACGTCATTGAGATTAAGGAATCAGGAGAGGCCACTAGTAAGTGTGATTATTATATTGAATGTGATTTAATGTGTATGGGATATGTGTGATCCTAATTGTTGTATTGTTGTTGTCCTTTTTCTTCTAAGGTTAACAACCTATTTGGATTTGGATTAAATCATCAAAACTAGGAGTTGTTTCCGTCCATCTTGATTCCACCCATACTGTCGGGAGATAGACAGTACAATTTGATTAAGCATTACAGGTGGCTTTAGTGTTCTTATGCATGCAGTCAAATCAAATGTAAAAGCCTGTCTCTACCCTGAAGTGTAACTGATAGTTTCCATTTGCTTGCGAGTGTAATAGAAGCGCGACACCACGGAAAGACCAAGCTCAACGTGTCTGAGTCTGGCTTCAGAGCAGGACCAGGCAATCTCAGAAGTTGGGAATGTTCTGTTTGTTTATACGGTGAAAGATCAGACCAAAGGCAACACAAGAAGCACAAAAACAAACTTTACAATAACGACGTACGCTTCTTCAGTCCTTTTCACATTTATCACAGTGCAGCTATAGATTGTGTTTCACAGTATACTGTGTGTTTAATAAAACATGGCCAAAAAGAGAGGACAAAGAAGGAACCAATCTGCAAATGCTGCAATTCAGAGAAAGTCTTCCCCCTCAAGGCTTCTGCATTGCAACAATGAGACACACAGCATTGTGATGTATCTATAATTTCTTCTGCACAAAGCTTTCTGCCTTGTTCCCTTGATTAGACTCATCAAATGTTAAATTATCATTCTGTTATTCATCTCCTTTAGAGGAGGCACAAGGAGACAGACAAAACAAAGTATTGCACATGGAGAAACAGAACATGTTTGATGATGAGCAGATTCCTTATTAGGAGTTTTGAAAATCGATATTTCGCAATCCTTCAGAATTCTGAAGCGAGGAAGAGGAGAAGTCAACTTTAATTTATTTTTAACAAAAAATAAGAGCAGTTTCAAAAACTCATACCGAGATGGTAAACACAAAAGAGACTCGCATGCATGCAGACAGATGTACAATATGTATGCTGTGGATACTGCAGCAAGACAATGATGAGAGAAAAAGGAAGAAAAGATTCTGACTCAAAGTTCAAGGGAGATGACAGGGAGGGGAAGACGGTGCAGAATGAGATAGGGTGGGAGGATGGGGAAGTAAGCACAAGAAAGGGAAAATGAATAAAAGGAAAAAGCAGAACTGTACCAATATATGTTTCCGGGGGAGAAATGGAGAAGAGGGCAATGGACAGGGTTTCAAGCAGAGATGGTACTCAGTGTTCTTGAGGGGAAGCGTCCAGGCAAAGCTTCTATAACATGTCTGTCATATTGGATATTCAGAAGTGGCACATCTGAGCTGAACATTCTCTTGTTTATTCCAGGACTAGATCCTTGCTTTGTCTCTCTTGAGGTGATTTTTAGTTTTAGCAGATTTATTATTATGTGTTTTTAAGTTTTATTAATCCGTCACACTGACTATCAGGCGTACCCACTATTTATTTACCCACTATCAGTTAACTGGCGTTCTTCTATTCATAAAATAAAATGTCTCCCAACAAAAACAGAAAAAAAGACTGCCTTCATTGGTTGTTTGCAGATTGAAATACGTTATTATAAATGAACAAAGACACCCAGAATGCTGAATGGTACTTAAAGATCTGGTGCAAAGCTGGAATTACATCAGCAATGAAATATTCACCACCAAATCAAAGAAGAAAAAGCCACATTAGCATATTGCTAAGTTAGCTGTCTCAGAATAGCTGAAGCCTTTTAGTATGTTTTATTAGCTTTTGAATAATGTGTTTTATCTCCGTGCATATTATGCAAAAACAGCAATAAATCATAATCTACAAAAGCACACTTAGGCAGTTAAAAAGTCATTACGTTTTGAAATTTGAGTATCCCATCTTTAACAATGTGCCTTAAGTGTCATTGTTTTGTTGTTATTTTTGTTTTCCAATTTCCGATGGATGTGGATCACAGTCTGCAATCTGGCCGCTCTGTCTGCCTTACTCTCACTTATCCCTCTGTGCAGTCATTTACCTTGCTGTGGCATGAGAAGTCATGATTGTTTATATTCAAGGAGGCACCATCTTGAACACGCAGGACTCTGATTGTTTACACATCCTGCATGTGACATCACGCCTGTTCTCTCCCTCCAGTTCTGCTCCGTCTCCTCTCTGTCTCTTTCCAGCCAGATTGGCTGTGGAGTGTCACCCCCTGGCCCACTTGAAGTCACAAACCAATTCCACAAAAGACAAATTAAACTTAATGCCATGTAACAAACTCAGTGGGCTTCTGTGCACTGCCAGGCTTTCTGTCAGCCAGAGTAGAGACGCGGCTTGTGTTTTTGTATCTGTATGGGGATCATGGAGTTAACAGTGAGCCGTATTCAAAGACATTTAGAGAGATAGACAACAGGTGTAAAATTGAGATACTAGTAAGACAGTGCAATTACAACTGATGAATTCTGTTAACTGCGTGGCCGACATAGTTTGTGTTCAAACTCATTTAGGAGGAGATTATGAAATACAGCGGGTGGTTGAGTTGTAACAGCTTGAAAAACAAACGATGTCTACAGTCCTATCAGAGAAAAAGCATACCAACCATTGCTAAAGCGGAGGCAAAGCTATCAGCCCCTGAAATTAATACCTGGAAAGAAGAACGAAAACAAAGCTGTAGAAGTTGCTAATAGAATCTCGAGTGTCACTGAAACAATACGCCGCTATAAATGTATAAAGAATGTGTCTTTTTGTTAATAATGACACATTCATTAATTAATTAACCTTTTTTCCTATAAATAATATCTCTTGTAAATGACAAAAATCTAATGAAAGCAACACTTTTAACAGACTTTCTGATCCTTGTGTGCATTCATGGCCAATCCATTACAGCACGACTATCACACAGTGATAAACACATCAAGTATTCCCTATATGTATATTGTACTCATATTTATAAGCTGGATTAGATATGCACTCCATACTCTGTCGTCTGGGATCATGGGGCGAGTTAATGAAGCTCCACGAGAGGTTTTTTTCCATATGAAAAGCTCCAGTGACAGCGCTGACATTGTCTTCTTTTTAAACGCAAGTCCCACTGATAATAAGCAACTATCACTCAATTAGGCCGGCACAGACACGATAAATGTTTGCTTCACGAGGACACACACGCAGATACACACATACGTCACCTAACCACATGCTGCCTTTTGTTCACTTAAATGTACTGACTGATATTGCACTGTAACAGGTTTGTGTTCTATGGTTTAATTTGGGGAAGATGGTAGTTAAAAAGCAAGATATAGCAAAATACAATTTCTGGTAAATGTCATGGAATGCAAACAAAGAAGGAATTTATTCAAAATACTGTTAGTCTTGATGTGAATGCAGAAACAAGATGTGACAGACCCAGAAATAAAAGGAAGTTTAACATTTAACTATCAAAATGAATTATGTGTTTGAATAATGAATTCAGGATTAAATTCCCAAAAATAAAACATATTTTAGTTTGACTCACATCCCCAACGTCGTTGTTGTCCTTTTTCCAGACTTAATGGTGTTCAGTATAAGAACACTAAGTATTGTTGACAGAACAGTTCCAGACGGATGGCAATGCAGAACATTCTCGTGAAACAGTCACACAAAAAAAAGAAAAAGGTTAAGGAAATGGGAGTTCTTAAATATATTGTTGATACGAAATATATTGTTGATACGTTACGAGACAAACTGAGACACAAATGCCTACTTGGAGGGCCAGTGGAGATTAAAAAGACAGCTTTGAAAGATTGATATATCCCAAACGGCTGAAATGAGGTTTGCCAGCATGGAGAAAAAATAAAATAAAATATTTAGATGCAAGGGGGATATTTATTTTTGAAGAGACAGATTGTGATGAACATAACGGTGTACCTGAAGGCACATCAAAGTTAGCAGGGTGTAGGCTTGGGAGGTTGTAAGCGGCAGGTATCAAAGAAAGCTAATATTCAGAGGGCTAAAGTTAAAGTGCACTGCGATAGCCAGAATGGCTCTCATCTGAGAAGAGAAGATTAAAATCAGTGGGACATCACAGCCAGGCAATATGAAGTAGGAACGAGAGGAAATATCTCTCGCCCTCCCTCCCTCCCTCCCTCCCTCCCTCTCAGAGACACAGATGCACACGCACATAATATAGTCTCCTACAATAAACCAATTACTTGTCATTAATATTTAAGGGCCTAATTTCCATTCATATGTGATATATTAAAAATGTGCAGGGATGAGCAAGGAAAATGGCTGACCCAGAGATATTCACTGTGGGCTGGCTGCCCCAAACAGAGAGAAATGTACATCAGGGTGTTTTGTGTTTTAGTGAGACAAATGTCTTCTGCCTGAGCCGGCGATTAATGTCCCATCTTCTACAATGAGGGAAATGGTGCCATTTGAGGCCTTTCTTTTCTACAATGGGATATTTCCTCTTTGGTTCGCTTCGAGTAATAATGGACATTTATTCCAGAATGCATCATTTACTGGTGTGAGGAAAGGTCTTGGGTCATCAAAGCAATTCACCAAAAGGGAAGCATCAGTCCACTCAGAGGCACTGATGACAGTTTACAAAATGAGGATGTGGTCAAATGCCAATTCTGATCTTGTTTGTGGAAGACTGCATCTGTTAAACAGAGTGCAGAGAGAGTGAGTAGAGAGTGAATGTGTGTATCTACAAGGCTGGCCCTGACTCCAGATGGACACTGGCATGTCCAAAGAAGATGATTTGAGGAGAATGAGAAAAGGGAAGAGAAAGGGAGCGATGTCAGGAGAAGAAAGAAAGGAAAAGGCCACGGTAAAGATGCAGAGGAAGCTGCCTCGCCAGATACTCCCCTCCTCTCAATTAACAGAATCAGTAATAAACAGCCTTGTTCTCCAGGGAAACATGACTTTGATATAGAACGTATCAAAAGCTTATCGTTGTACACACGCTATTAATACAAGGAAGCCTATTCCACAGTGGTCTGCAGTGTCTTGAGTTAAGCTTAAACTCATCAAAAGATTGTATTACATTGAGACTATCTGAGGAGGCAGAGCTCCAACTGTAGTCTTGGGATGTGTTCCATTCAAGAGCAACAAGCGCTACTATCAACAAGACATATTGTTAGTGAATGAATACAGCTTAACAGGATTAAAATATTCTGAGTGGCACTTAATGTTGCTCCAGCATTCTGGGAGCCAAAACTTGAGTCCATAGACTTGTGTTGAATACACACTGTGGAGCTCCAGGCACACAGTGTGACAGTGGGGCTGGTCAGCAACAGCTTCCCTGCCTGACTGAGAGGTCCCAGAGTGTCATGGGTGGTGGCCGGCCATGCGTGAGTGTGTTTGATCTGGTGGCCCGGTCAGCCCTGATGCTAACAGAGTTATTAGGGGACTTATTAAGGGCAGTCAGGAGCCAGCTAAACCCCCCCACTGATTCCATCATTACTGCCGTCGTGGCAGGGTCATTACCGCCCTGCTGCTGGGGCTTTGGAGCAAGGATTGAGAATGTGCTGGTGTGGGGAGAGGATGTGTGTGTGGGTTGAGTTCTAGAGATTGAAGGTAAATGGGTGTCAGAGTGAGGAGATCTCCTGAGGGATTTGATCAAATACCATGTGATGAGGGGGGGGTTGACTGCAGCCATCACTTGCGGAAAAGGTTTTACCAAACTACCTTTCCAGGGTTGACCTTTCCGTACAGGCACAACACATGTTGGAGGATTTTTCTCCACTGAACATGAGGGCGTAGTAATGCAATGAAATGAAATGCAATTGCTGTATTTCATTTTCATACATCAGTGAAACATGATTTGATCAATTCTGCCTACAATACTCCAGGCAAAGAGCTCCCTTGTTATTCAATATTAAGCCATTATTTCACAGCTCTCTCTTTCTACCTCTCAACCAATGTTTTGATTTATTTTTAAAGGTGCAGTGTGGTTTGGTAACACTTCTCCCCGTCCCCTCCGGCCTTATTCACCACAAGCACTTGGCTAAGAATGTTCATTAGGCAGCATCATTAACACAGAGGCATGCTGGGAAAGAAAAAGTCCCAATGACCCAGCTCAGAGGGGAGGAATGCTCTGATTCCTCCTTCAGGATGTGCATGCATCTTCATTAGGCCTTTGTCCCTGTGCAGAAATATAAGTGTTGTTGACTTTTAAACCATAAATTATGAAAAAGTACTCTGCTACGCAACACCAATAGAACCGTTAATGAAAGCTTAAAGAAATGAAATATGAATATTTATGAATATATGTATTCACCTGACTGTAACATAATTGTAAGTAATGGTTTTTGAAATATTGTTATTGTAAATTGAAAAATACAGTATACTCAGGGATTTCAGTTGATGTTTAGTAACTTCTCTCTTTCATTGTGTTGTTCCTGAAAAGCCCAGACATCACCATTACAAAGTGGCACAGGCCCTTAGTCCGTCAGCAATCGGCGCGTGCAATGGAGGAAACATTTTGGAAGAAAGAGGGTGTGAAGTTTGCCAACATCAATCTTGTTTCAAATTGAACTGCAAAGTTCCAGCTGAATGAATTGCCTTTCAAATGCAGCAGGCCATGGCTACACACATTCAATCCCGAAGTGAATCTGATTTGATCCCAAGAGCCATACAAAGGCACAGCCCACTGATTGATAAAGCGAACTGAAGGGAGATGAGGGTAAGAGGGAAAAAAGGAGAGCCAAGTCTACGGAGAAGAGGGTGAAGAAAGAGAGAAAAGCAAAGTGAGGGAAAAACTTTTTTTTTTATGTGAGATAAAATAACTATGACATTGACAGGTTGATCTACAGTGTCTATTCAATGCGATGTATTCAAGTTCAAACGATGTGAAAATTGAGGTGGTGAGCAGGAGTTGCGTGTCTCTCATAAGAGATCGCTCGGCGGTCACAATTTTCCGAACACAAAACACTTAATGGCGCTAAAGGTGGAATACTTTCCTTGACATAAATGAATAAGGCGCAGGTTTAAGTGTATCGCAATTTCAACTCACAGGAGAAGCGCCTATAATTCCCACGGAGTACAGTACATACACTTGACTTTGTGTGATTATGAAATATGTGAACAAGCATTGGAAGCATATCATGTGGTTATTTTACCGGATAATGATACATTGTGGACAATAAATCCTTTTTAAAATAGTACAAATTAGAGATGGATAAAATAAGCTGAGCAGCCGTCAGAGGCAACTAAATAAATGCAGTTGTTTTATGATGATTTAACAGAACTATTTATAATTATATATTGTAAAGAAGCAGTCAATTAGAATCATACATGTACCAACGCTGGTAATTTTACTCCACAAAATCAACCAAGTTAAAACGTATGAAATGAATTTACAGGTTGTATGATCTGAAGTAAATAAGGAATTTCAATTAGCCTTAAAAAAAGAAATTATTTTCTTAAATATGAAATATGAATGTGAACTAATATTTGTTTCATATTATGCATATTTCAAGTAGCTGGTAAAACTGTTGTTGCCTCTGTCGCCCCGAGGTAGGCTACAAGTGGATGTTGCCAGTATTATTTAATCAGTGACATGTCAGTGGCCTTCACATTTAATAATTGACATACATGTATGTGATGAATTTCAGGCCAAAGAACTATCACTTAATAAATGACAACAAAAAAGATATTAATAAAAAGCCACTTATTAGAAGATTGAAGCCGCGCTCCAAATCGCTCTTGATTATCATTTCCTTTTCTTGGAAAACTCATTAAACAGTGAGACTCATAAAAGCAGCAGGGGAGATGACAGTCTTTCTTTTCCGTTGTTTTAGAGGCCTCTGAGCACAATAAGATTCTGAAAATTGGCGGGCTGTTAAAGTGATTCTTTTTTTGCTTTTTTTACTTTTACTGCTAAAGTGTTGTTCTTCAACAATGCAAGTAACAAGCAAGAATGCCTAGGTCCGTGAAGTTAACAGACGCCTTTTGGCACCATTTTATGGGGGCAGCTCTGCGGGGAAGGCATTTACACCTGCTTGCCTCATCTTTCACGATACACTAGTCCCCCTGAAGAGTGCTTTACTTATAAATATCCATGTCTTAGATGTGGCAAAGATGGAAGTTTAGAAGATAAAAAAAACAAGTGCGTGTGTGAATGCGTTCGTTCGTTTGTATGTGTGTGTGCGATAAAAACAAACGGGGGCAATATCGCAGACAAATTAAGTCTGTTTTTCACCATTGACTTGTTTGTCAAATCAGCAGAAAGGATTGATGGTCCGTGGTTACAACGAGAGTACCAGATGTCATGAATTATTCGTGCAGGACCGTTTCTCCACCTAACCGCTCAACACCAACAACCAATACAAGTTAACAGACTCCACTTGGGGCCTCACTACTCAAATAGGTCATAGTCAAAGCAGAAATAACTCAGGAATGTTAAAGAGAAAATGTTCAATGTTGAAGCACACTTATCGTTTGTATATCCTCAGATGGCATGTGTTTAAAAGATTATACCGCATGAATCATGAAACAAGAGGAAATAGAAAAACCAATGAACTACTATTTCATTTTAAGAAGATCCGATCTAGCACCTTTTTTTGCAATACCATCTACAGTACATCAAAGGCCTTCTCATTGACTTTCAACTTCACTGACGGGGGGGAGATATCAAACATTAAGCAGCAATTTTTCATTCATGAGCAAATCATGTTCTCTTTCAACAATAGAGGGGAAAAGAGCTGATTCAGTGAAGTCGCTGCGGGGGTAATTGATAGGGATCCAGCAAAAGGTAACTCCCGTGGGAAATGCTGCATCATGAATTTCCTACCCTGCCAGCGGGAACATGGACAATCTATTGTGCTTTTTCAAAAAACCCCAGTGGGTGACAAAGTGAATTTAATAAATAATTGAAAAGGACATTTAAAGCTGAATTAATGCCGTGTGTCTGTGAAGCTCCAAATGTTAAGTCATATTTCATTTTAGGGTTCCATCTAAAAATGTATTTTATGTGCTTTGCAAACATACAGATTTACTGAGTTACTGACACTACATTTAAAATGAAAGACCCAGAAAACAGATAAATAAATAGTTATTGCAAAAGGAGTCTGGTTAAATGACTTCAGAAATGCCAGAGAGCACGTGTTGAAATATGTAACGTCTGGCAGATATCCTCTAATGAAACACGAGAGACCTATCCCTGCTTCTTCATTTAGCCGCGCAACAACTGTTCTTTCCTTCCCACATTCTCCTTCCATCTGTATTATGACGGTAAATCACCTAGCGGCAGCTGAGGAAAAGGTTGCTATTTATGTCACAGAAAAAAAAATGAGTTGAGTCTAGTTTGTAGACCCCGGAGGCGGGAGGGGGAGAGACAGAGCAAGAAGCTGCCGGCGGGCTGACTGGTGTCCAAACAGACGGTGGGAATATGGGAGAAGTTGGAGGATTCTGTAAAGTTGTGTCCACACACCCTGACAGAGCTCAGATCTGACTGTTGTGCGCTTGACAGGGCACTGACTTCTCCCCTCCCACAGCTGCTCGAATTAGAGGAATGTACAACACACAAACACTGTCAAATAAGTGGAAACCACTCACAGTGTCATGGGAGGAATACATCATGTGCCTTCACACACATTTCCTATCCATACAAAAACAAACTTGCTCTGTGCTGCTTGTGTTATTCATCAGCGAGTTACGTAGCCTGCTTGTGTATCCGAGAAACAACTGTCAGGGACAAGAAAACTCCCATAGCTTCCTTCACAAAAGCCTCCCGTCTTCCCCGGCGCAGAATTGGCCTACTGGACTGGAAAAGGCATGAAGCAAACCAAGCATAACTGCTCTCGGTTCACACATATACGTACAAGTTCAAGTTTGTGCACATCCGCGCACAAAAACGCTGATCTGTTACTCCTCAATGGGTACAAAGGGCAAACACAATGTGCAGCCACATTGCATGTCTGTCTCTCAAAGACACAAACATATAAAAACACTGCAGCAACCGAATTGCTATCCGTAATTGGCACAGATAGTTGACTTGAGAGCATACATACTGTAGATCAGGGGTGTCAAACTCAATATCATCGCGGGCCACATTAGCATTATGGTTGCACTCAAAGGGCCGGTTGTAACTATATAAATATACATATATAAATATATAATATATATATATATAAAACAATGTATTATATTACATTAGTGCCTCTGAATTGGGTTATTATCGGATTGGGTAATAAGTGTCTTCAGTGCGCATGTCACAAAACGAGATGCATTGTGGGACATGTAGTTTATGGGCAACCTGCTTCTGTAAAGTGGCATGTAACCGTATAATAAACGTATTATATTCTTTGCAAGCTCTTGCGGGCCACATTGAATGAAGTCGCGGGCCGGATTTGGCCCCCGGGCCTTGAGTTGGACACCCCTGCTGTAGATGGTGTTCAAATGCAGTGGGAAAAGTGCTTGGTTTTAGGATAATTGACATTTCAGTGAGGAAAATGACTTCTTAAAGTGTCACAAGATGAAAGTGGCTTGGCGTCTATTGCCTGAGAGGCTAAATGAAGCATGTGTGTGTAGATTCATTAAGGAAGAGATGCAGACAGATGACGCCTCCTTACCTTTGCTCTGCGAGGAGAAGCACTGGGAGAGCTGAGCAAATAGGTCAGGACTCTCAAACTTCTCTTCTTTGACTTTGATCCAGAAGCAATTCTCTGCCATTTCCTGAGGCACTATCTGCAATGACACAAGGATTCCATTATCACCACAATCAGAGACCGCCATTCCAGCAACCTGCCACTCAAAAAACTTCTTCTCACTGGAGATGAGGTTTGTGTGTGTTTGTGTGTGTTTGGGCACACATATGTCCTTGTGTGAGCATCTTTAGAATCTGAGTAGCCAACACAACGACAAACAAAAAAGGCAAAAAAAGCAAAACTGGAGCCTGCAAGGTTAAATAAGTTATTTCATGTTATGGAAAAATGAATATGACCACCAAGAATGGCTAGGTCTTGACTGAAACCTTCACATTGGTGATTTTTCAAAGCATGTTAGATTTGAAACCTCTGAAAATAATCAAATGTGAATGTCAGTGTTCAGCACAAAACATCAGCAACCCTGTGTATACACTCCTCCTACATAGACTTGCCTGAAACAGCAAAGCCTCTAAGAAGCAACCAGGCACATACACACACTGAGCTGATAGCAGGCCACAGGGATGCCTCACTCCCCTCATTGTTCATTCCCTACTCTCTGCTCAGTAGACAAGAGAGTAGGTGTACAGAGAGATTCAGACATAAACAAACCCATCTGACATGTTGCAGTTATTACTTACTAATTTTGTAACACAACATCTGCTGAACATTATGATAAAGTGATATGGTAAAAGCTCTTATCAAGGACTTCGACCTGCAGTTGACCCCCTTTCACTGCTGCCATTAACCTCGTGAAAATCACAGTCATCGCGCACAGAAAGAGATGGAAGCATATGCGATGCAGACAGACAGAGATAGGATGCTGTGAAATAATTCCCTAAACCATATCGAAATGGTGATGAGTGTAACGGTGTTTCAGAGTTCACGATAACATTAGGTGTTTAAATGGAATGCTTACGAACATTTCAACATGAGCTGGAGTGGAGTGTGGATAACAACAATTCAGAAAAACAGACTTATATTTCCTGATCAAAACTCTTACACCTACAACAGCACCCCTTTGTTTTACTCAACATAATAGTTCATGATGAAACAAGTCAAATGTTGAACTAGCTTACAAGTTGAGTGAGTGTGGAAGTGCAAAGTAACACAATGAAACAACCAGAAACAACTATACTGGAGGATTATTTTGGAATTGCAACTTTTCTACACTACAACATTTGTTTTAATAACACAAAACAACTGGTAGTCAAAGCCCATAGTCCTTTAAACAAGCAATTCAAGGAAGGCTTAGATGAACAATTCCTTTAAAAAAGGCTTCATGATCTGATTCTAATTAAAAACATAAACCCTTGCTATGTTACATGAAACTATGTAATGATTGTGGCCAACAGATGCATGTGTAATAAGAAATGAAGGTGGTTGGAAGAACTGCTTTGTGTAACACCATGAGATGTGTTTGAATGCATGACCTCTACAGCTCATGACGTTGTTGCTGCTTGTTAAAATGCAGCCATTCTGTTAATTGGGATTCCAAGATCATAAAAGTGGTAAAGAATATTGTCGTAGTATTGAATAGCCACGTTAGTTATTAGTCAAAAGGTGAGTCAAAACATACATGTGCATATATGTATATCAGTGTATGTATATGTGTATATGTCAATCAATAAGTGAAGCAGATTAATAATACTAATAATATAAATAATAATGCATAAAAATGATAATTATTGCAGATTATAAATAAATCATTTAGGGACAAGGGGGTGAGATTAAATAAATTATACTTCTTCTCACTCCTTTTCGAACACACTGTTTATGTTGCTAATGCTGTTGTTGTTGTTGTAAAATGTCATTTTTGTTTTGTTTTGATTTCTCTAACATGACTATGCATTGCAACATTTGTTTTGTTTTGTAATTATTTATTTTACTTGTTCGAAATCAAATCAATCAATCAATCAATCAAATACTCATCCCACATCAATTGAAATACAGCATTGGGCTGAATAGAAAAATACTCAAAGGACTCTATCCTCTGAGGATGAAGCAGCTCTGTTCCTACATGTGGGATCGATTTCACTTGTATATTGACTTCCTTTATTACTTTATTAAATATAACAAAAGACAATCTTTGTCCATGAATCATGTATCAGTCCCTCTGAAGAATGTTCTCCACAACCACCAATAGACTGGATACAATATTCATTGGGGATTTTTGGGGGGAAATTCTAATTTATGGTATTTCAAATCCAGCGCGGTGCATACTGTAACTCTGGGCCTGACCTAAATAAAGATGTCATCTATTTTAGAGAGAAGAAATGTGTTAATGCTGGATATAGTTCTTCAAAATCAGCCTGACTCAAGATGATCTGAACAACAATGTTATTTACTTTATCCGATGTCATCCATGCAGCCTTTTGTTCCTCCAATGTCCATGTTTACAGATATCCTTAATCAGCTCATTAAATGATATGCATTTTATTTTTGTATGTGGAATGCATGTAAAATATACTCACTTCATTATAATTATAGTTTTCAAATTCTAAATTAAATAGCTGAAATGGCAACGAGAAAAAAATGGTTTATGTTGGCATTTTGACAGTCCCACAGTTATTTGCTAATAACTTTCAGTGGGAATCACTGACATAGATGTGGGAGAACACGCAGGGTAAAAATAACTCGGGCTAATATAAAATGCACTCAGCACTTAAACAAAGCTGACATTTCCCAATGTATGCCTAGGCTGGTTGTTTCCCATGTGGGGGCCTTGTACTACTGCTTCTGACTAAGAATGTACTGCCATCAAATCCCTAGCACTGTAATTTAAAATGTGAAAATATTACAACTTGTCCCATTGAGAGGCTGCCCCCTGAGCGTGGAAATGCCCACATAACGTTTGAACAATAATACAACAGGCCACTTTTGTTCCTATGCATTCCTAGTGATTCACACCCTTTTCAGGCGAAGTAGAAAAGAGGTGAGAGGGAAAGTATGTATTGTTTCTCTTTCCTCTTTATACAACTAAATCATAGTTGCTCCTGGCACTCCCATACTTCCATCTGCTACACATAGAGAAGACAGACGACTCTTGTCCCACTTAAGCGACACAAGAGAGACACAGATTGTTTTTCCTCAGGTGGTTATGAATTTAATTTGCATTACCAAACGACAATTCCTGTGGAGGCAAGGTCAATGCACCTGCTGATTAACCTCTGCACACTCCTCACACAATGTGCATGTGCACATCCCTGCATGCACACCAACCATACAGTATGTCCAAAACCATGATGATACTTCGCGAGAAAATGTCAAATAAAATATTACAAAGCAGAAAGAGTCATACCCTGTTTTAAGAAGCAAAATGTCTGGTTGTTTTACTGTTTGCATAACATGTAACATCATATTGCACACTGCTGTATGGCTCTATTAATAATTGCCCCTCTAACTCCAAAATCCCAATTTGTTTAACTGTGATGAAGTGATAGAAAGTGATGGCTATGATAAAAATCACTATCATTCGAATATATTTATTTAATACGTTCAAATCATTGAGTACACTGTGCAGTACTTCCATGATTTCAAAAGAACTAGTCTGATGTTTTGGTTGCTTTCAGTAATTGTAGACAAAGATGCAAGGTCATACAAGCATCGGCAAATAACCATTAAAATAATGCTAAGATGTCCTGAGGCGATATTTAAATTATCTATGGTAAAATAGCGCTCTCACACAAGAGATTGTCAGGTTGAAATTGTATTTAAATGTGATGGAATGTTACACAGCCCAGTTTCATTTAAGTATGCTAATTGTGCAAATCCAAGGACATTTGAGCAATGAAAACTGTTTACTGTTAAATCCTTTGAAATGGGTGCTGAGTGTGGAACAGTGTGGCCTTTGGCTGAACGGCTGCTTGACTAAATTGCATTTGAATAGAACCGTTTTGGTTTGGATCTAAGACTTTTTTCTGCATTTTTAATAGTGTAGGGTTCAACACTTTTCTAAAGTCTATGTTTGCATTTGTGATTGTGAAGGAATGGATAGTAGTTAATGTCAACGATGGTTTCCTTACAGTCTGAAATCCCTCTCAGTGACCCTGAGAATATGAGTTGCAGAGATTCAGAGCTCAGGTTACGTACCTTGGTCCAGTTCACTCTCTTCATCACGGTCTCAGGCTTGTAGGTTTTCTTGGCCTGCAGTCCGTAAGGCAGCTTGATGACAGGCAATGAGGGAGGGGGTGGAGGCCCGCCTGGGCCCCCAAAGAAGGGTGGAGGTGGTGGGGGTCCACAGCCAGGGGGTGGCGGGGGGGGTGGAGGTCCTCCACCCGGTGGAGGTGGTGGTGGTGGTGGTGGTGGTATCCCAGCATAACCAGGGAGAGGAGGAGGAGGTGGTGGAGGGGGAAAACAGCCACCAGGTAGAGGTGGGGGAGGAGGTGGTGGAGGAGGTGGGGGTCCCGCTGCACCCCCTGGAAGAGGTGGTGGAGGTGGGGGTCCGGGCGCAGTTGGACCTGCTGCGATCTGCAAATACAGGGTAAAAAGGTTAATGATGGTCAAAGCATCAAACGACGTGCTCAGCGCTTCATCTAAACCTCGATCTGCTGGATGTGTGTCATGAAGCAAACACCTCACTGCAGAGTTTGATTTCAAGATAACTAGGTTTGTGCTGCTTCCAAGTTCATGTCATGTCTTACGCTGTGCTCAGAATTATATGTACCAAGGAAATCATGATCAAAACCGAGTTGGTGTATGTGGTTGCCAAGGTGATTGGTCAAGCTTTAAGCTAAAAACTATGACAATTGTGTTGATCATAAGTTTCCATTTAAAAGATCCTTTATCAATTTGACACAATAATGTATGTGGCAAGTCCTTATACATAAAGACACATTTTATTTTCTAATGTAGCTTTTATAAATTAGGACAATTGTTTTTTGTCTTCTGTACTTAATTGTTTTTTAAGTGTTTTAATAAGTGTGTTTGGCTTATATTGTTGAACCCGGGATATTTAGCCAATACAGTACTTAAGCTAGTGCTTGAATATAACACTCAACTCATGGTGATTGTAAAAAGCAATAGTTCTCTGAAGTAATCATAGAATTCTTCATTATCAATCACATAACCACATAAAACCAGATACGCTGCACTTCAGTTGCCCATTGGAGGCAAAACTCACACTATGATTCAATTCAGGCCACTGATATTTAAAACAACTAGTTAAGCTAATTTTAGAATAACATTACTGGAACGCTACCTTCCATTACGCTGCTTTAGATGGAGAGTTATGCATCGGTTAAAGGGTTGTGTTCATTAATCTCAATGGATATCAATGTAAATATATGAACAAGCTGTGATCTACTGCTGTTATAATTTACAAAAGATAAGAATGTTGCTTTCCCATCAAGTCTTCATTATACGTCCTCACAATGGCAGGCTATTAAACAGTAGACAGGGGTGTAATTACAGCACAGACTGATAAGACAGGCTCGTTCAGTCCTTTGACATGTCTGCACTATCGCACAAACCACATACACAGGTAGTCAGTGATTATGCCAGTAGAAAAATGTTATAGAGAAAAATGGTTATGCAAATACAACAATTACAGACACCCGGGCTAAGACAGAGTTTGATCTTTGGAGCTGATTATATGCCAGCTTTAAACAAATAGCGTTCCCACTTGCACTTCTCATTTCCAAAACCAATTCCCCACATCCTGCGTTAGCCCCAGTCACTTGATTGTGTGCCTAACATGTGATTGGCTTCATATTTAGAGACATTACGTTGTGTTTCATTACATAATGGCACTGGCTGATTTTTTTATTAGGGCCAAAATTAAAAAGGGAGCTTCTTACACTAGATTACCCAAGAAAATCAACATCAATGATTACCTGTCTGTCAATCTCAAGCCTTCCGTGGCCCGTTTCCTCTTTTAAGATTAATATGAGAGAATGGAAGCAAATTAGCTGCTAAAGTGGAGCGCAATTGTTTCCAAACTGAGAGGCCCTCCGAGAGTGACTCTCTCTCTCTCTCTCTCTCTCTCTCTCTCTCTCTCTCTCTCTCTCTAATAATAAGCCCAGTGTTTCACAGAGCCCTGAGGATCAAATATCATCGCTACTGGCTTCCTATTTCTAAGATACTAAAACAAACATCTAATAAAAATGATATGCCTACGTTGTAAAGTGTATAATAATTGTGTCTTTGGACTCAAATAAAACAGCTATTTTAAACTGAGGTCATATTGGAGAACATCAGACGTTTTGTGTTGCATTGTTATCAAAATGCTCAAACATGTATTGCATGTAATATGTACTGTACGTCCATAACCTATTAATACATTAATAAAGTACAATATACGGTATAGGAAGATTCATGTTTAAATACAATATGAAAAACAATTGGATTATGTATTGATGAAATACAGAAACATTAAGACAAAGACATAGTATAGAAATATGTTTATTCTAACATTGTATTTCTAATTACTCTATGATTCTGCATGTTTGATGTTGAGTTTCTCGCCAGCTTGTGAAGGTTTGATGCTTTTTGGCTCTTCATACTTGTGCAGAGCCCATCTGGAGGTCTTTGTTAAGTATAAATTGCGGCTAATATGAAATATAACCCATCCAATTTGGATTCTTAGTCTTCTGGACTCAATTGGGAGGCCAGCATGGCAAGTAATTAACTGTGAATTATACGTGATTAAATATATGCCCCAATCTCATCTCTGATAGGGGAATTCAACCACAAAGTGTTTGCTTAGGAAACTTGCATTGAACAAACAACAATTGTTTGTAGGTAAAAACTACAAAAGTTTAATATATTATTCATTTTAATAAAAATGTTTTTATTCCTGGCTAATTTTCCGGATTATTTATTTTAAGATTCAAGCAGTCATTCAAGTTTTGTATCAATGCAGTGTTAATGTTTCAGTTTGAACATTTTAAATGTGCTGTTAGATCATTTATAATCGAATTGATAGGTGATATATATATATTTAAAATGTGTGCTTGATATGTAGAGAGGCACACAGAGGACAACAGATAGGACAACAAATCAATTCAATATAGGGTTTAAGATTTGTTTTCTAACAACATATCTGAAGCACCACAATATAATTAGTTTGAAAGAGAAATTGTACGTGCAGGTTGTTAAAAGTGAGATTGTGTTCAGGGCTGCACATGCAAAGAGGACACCCACCTTGGCTTCAGATTCACTGATGAGTCTCTGAGCCTCTGTGAGCTTGTCTTTTTCAATAGTTAACTGTGCAGAAACAACCAACCAACCAACCCACACACACACACACACACACACACACACACACACACACACCATGGGACAGACACAGAGGACAACAGAAAGGCACACATGGGCGTGGGTTAGATAGACAGGGAAGAATAAGAACCCTATAGTACACATGGTCAGGTATGGTACACACACCAAACACAGAAAAGCAAGAAAGGGAAAAGAAGATGTCCCTTACACAGTTAATGACAAATACACTGTGTTACTCCCATTATGACTGAACAAGCTATTTGATGTGCAAAAGGCACAGTGTACCGCACCTATACACCTGAAACAAGATGTAATCTACCTTCAAAAGAACATCAGTGTAGAGCACTGACTGCGGCATGAAAGGAACAAGGCACAGCTTCACTGACAGTTGGTGCACCTTTAAAAACCCTGCTTCCATTTCCCTTTTCTTCTTTTTTGGCATCGCAAAATGCATTTCAACTTAACACTCTTAGATGTGTGATGGGCATTGATTTCACTCTGTACTCTTCGCTTTTTAGAAATGTACCCATTTTGCTTTGATATTTCCCTCTGTGCAACATTGCCAAAAGAAAGACGCTGGGAACGTGTTCCACGGCAACTGAATTTAATTTAATGGAGTCATTCCTACAGAAAACATCCAATTATGGACTGTAGAAAACTAAATAGTGTATGTCTGAAATTGAAAAGAGATGGAAACTTTTAGGTTGCTAAAAAAAACATAAATTTCGAAAGAAATTGAGGAGATTGTAGTCAAGTAAAATCTTTAAAGCAAATAAAGGATTTGTTCCTTCTTAAAGGGTTAAAGTTTTGAGGCTTTGAGATATCGTAGCTCCAAAGAACCAGCCAAAGAGAATTAAATCAGATAGAATACGGCAAGTCTTGCTTTCTTAGAAGTCTAGCTCTTTTGACCACCATTTGTTGTTCATGTAGGGCTGCTTGGATAACACATTTGAATGACAGCACATGTCTGACTTAACAACTCAATCGGCTCCCTGAGGATAATAGAGACTACATTGTGAGTTTTGCTGTCATTACCAGTTGAGTCAAATTCAGTAATCAGTCGGGGCAGGCTGACATAAAAAGAGAGAGGAAGTGGTGCACTACACCTCCAGCTCCTCTGGGGGCTGAGCCGGGTCAGCTACAAGACCGCCAGGTTGTTAAAACCTATTAATGGGATGGTGCAGAGTGCTCCACTGTACCACTGCAGTGCTACATTATTCATCACATCCGGAGCCAATTCAATAGCTTCCTTTTTTCTAGCTTTCAATGGTTGAAGGCAAAAGGATTGGGAACCGGTTGGAGATTTCCACTTGTTGTGATTCATATGTCCTTTGTTTATGTTTACATGCAGAACCTCCACTCAACTCGATTGGGAGATAATCAGAGAGATATATCAAGGAGGCTGCTTGTTACAATGCCAAAGATCCCAGACAAAGACTCTCATTAAATGTGTTGGTTCACAAACAAGGTGAAGAGGAGCGACTCAGGCATGCATGTATTTTAATATCTGACAGGAATTCTAAGTAGTAGATGAAAGGTTATGGTTAGCTCCCACTTCATTCATATTCAGCAATACGACAGTGATAACACGGCGTCTTTGATGGACAAACTGAATGCGTGTCCTCGAGCTGATTTAAAAGTTCTGCGCTCTCAGTTAATGCCCTTCGACAACATTGTGTCGAGATTGAATTGGGATGCGAAACACATTCTTTCAGCCATCTGAGAGGATGACACTGTTGTTTAGTTCATTGCTTAAGGTAGCAATTGAATGGTCTATGTGAACACCTGCCTTGTATCAAAAAACAAGACATAACTCTGAATTACTAATACAGAACTTGAATACAAGTTTGTTTTGTTTTTTAATGAAGCCCTTACAGCCCAATAATCAACTCGTATTAAGCTTAAAAACATAAGGGGAGTGAACGTTAAGGTTTTAAAGGGATAATATGGATTTACATTGAAAGTAAAGTAAATGCACTTAATGTATGCTTAGTCAAGTTGCATATGGATATACTTAGGTCCTTACGGCCACATCCATGCAAGTCTGTGCCAAACAAATGACACATTTCCCGGCTGAGGTTAATGTGTGTTGATGTGAGGCTCTCCTGCAGCAACAGCTCTTTGAAGGAGCAGTCAGACAAACAGAGGAAGAGAGGGCTTGACTCTCAGGGGCTTCTCTGCTTTACACTACCTGTTAATGCACCATAGTCTGTCAGTCTTCAAAAGACAGAGGCCTGCCAGGGGAGGTGTGTTGGAAACACTTGGAAACACAACATAAGAAGCCCCAACAAGGGAGAGAGGGCAAGCAAAGGTAACACAGCCTGATGCATTCATATCTGACAAAAGGTGGAAGAAGGAGAGAGCCAGGGAGGAAGGGGGCTTTACATGTTGATGCTCTCAATAAAACAGCCAGGCCTTCATCAGGAACAGACTGAGTGATGGTAGGGTACGTATGAAGGAAACAAGTGGGGATTCTGGGATATGAAGTTCAAGAGTAACGGTACGTCCACACAGCAGCGTTAAAAAATCTTCCAACGCTTCTGCCCATTCACTTTGAATGGGGTGACGTCACTTTGCCTCACTTTTCGCCGAACTGCATTGTGGGAAGCAAAGCGGAGATTTCCAGGCATCTCAGGATTCAAAAGTTGAGCAATGTTCAACTTTTGAATCTTCTGAAGCTTTCGGTGGAAGCGTCAGCCAATCAAATGATATGCCAGTACAAGCTCTAGCTAATCAAACCGCTGCTTGTGTGTCAGGGGCGGGAGATTCATGTGATTGGTTGTTGGTCGAGCTTCAGACACGCCCGCCGGCAAGCTTTTTCCAAAGCACACATAATAAGTTCTGAGGAGAGAAACAATGTGTGACTTTGGCCAGGACAACAGCCATAGCTTGTACTACATAACAGCATTTGTTGTTAACCTAAGAATGATTGCTAGAGGCTGGAGTAACACTATTTTACAACTGAACGAGAACATTCCCAGTGATGGGCCACATATGCAGGTGCAGTTTATCAGACAGCCTAAGCAACCTGAGATGAATGTTTGAAAGAAAAAGCAATTTCTGATATAAATGTAGCTCTACCATCTTTCAAAGCTGGTTTATATTAAATTCCCTAAGCAGCGAGGCAAACTGCCCTTTTGTCCCAAGGCAGAACTAAAGTATTTGGAATTGGGTTAAGGGGGAAATAGCAGTCAGTTTCTGTGATCAAAATGGAGGGTATTGCATGGGGAGAAATGAAGTAGAGTCCAGGAAAGGAAATGCAATCCATCGCTGTGATGATATAATTACATAGGAAAAGCTTCAATAGAGCAATTCGCCTATATAAGAGCTACAACTTGAGAAGGAGATTGACCCTTTATTAAATCAAATGTTCTTGCATGGATAGGGTTAGGGTTAGATAACTTCCACGTACAGCAGCACAGCTGTAAGTGAGGTGGAAAGGTATCCTTCTGACCAAATCAGCTCTTTATGGAGACCAGCCATTACCTCTGGACAGGGCCGTTTCTTCCTATAGGCGGACTATGCAGACACATAGGGCCCCTGCGGCCACTAGGGGGCCCCCAAGCTGAAAGTTCAGGTTCAGCCTCAATATATTTGGGGAGAATTACATTACATTACATTACATTACATTACATTACATTACATTACATGTCATTTGTTAGACGCTTTTATCCAAAGCGACTTACACACATTCAGTACTGTGGACAATCCCCACAGGAGCAATTTGGGGTGAAGTGTCTCGCCCAGGGACACAACGACATGCTGACTGCAGTGGGACTCGAACTTGCTATTCCCTGATTCGAAGTCCAGCACACTATCCTCCACTGAGCCACAGCCTCCCTAAAGACAGCTAATTAAAATTAGCTGTCTTTATTTGTAGACAGCCAAGCCCCCTCCTGTGTTTGGTGAAGCATTATATGCTTACAAATTAAATGTAGGATATAAACACAACTCAACTGCAATGATAGCAAAGCTGTGGCTTGTGTTTTTGGGGTAATAAAGTCCAAATCATCGTTGGGCTGTCACATTGTTGAGAAAATGCTGCATCTTACGGCCCGTCCACACTACAGCTTCAAAAAAAGCTTGGAGCTGGGCGTGTCTGAAGCTTGGGGATTTTATTCGAGCACCGCAACCAACAACCAATCACATGAATCTCCCGCCCCCGACATACAAAGCAATAGCAATGTTAAAAACGAAGTAAACTGGATATAAAATCCCCAAACAGGCGAAAGCCTACCAGTTTCACCCACTGTCTCTGCCACCTCCCTCCATGCCTGGTTCCTCCGGTTGTATCCCGGTAAGTTAATAGGGACTGGTCATACAAAACCGGGTGATTCGCTACGGCGATAATTAGTTTCTCCTCCATCTTTTTTTGAAATATAGAAATGAACGGCGGGATATCTCTCCCAGCTTAGACGTGGTTTGATTGGCTAGGGCTTGAGCTGTCAGATTTTCAGAAACGGGATTTGATTGGCTGGCACTGGATTCTCCGGCTTCTCCGGCGTCAGAAGTTGAACAATTTTCAACTTCTGACGCCGGAGACGCCGGAGAAGCTCAGCCATGCTGCCCACAATTCAGTTCGGCGAAAAGCGAGGCAACGTGACGTCACCCCATTCAAAGTGAATGGGCAGACGCGTTGGAAGCCGTTTTTGAAGCTGTCGAAGCTGTAGTGTGGACGGGCCGTTATTGTTTACCTTTTTAATATAATTTGTTGTAAGTTTCAATTGCTTGGTTTTCGTGAAATTAGCCTGTTTTCCTCTTAAAGTGTAACAGATTGATGCATCTCCACAGATCATCTTAAAGGCTTCGGAAATTCCCCCATTGTAGTTAAAAAACTGTAAAAACTAGGGCCCCCAAAAAGCTAGAAACGGCCCTGCCTCTGGAGGATAAACATCCTTTTTTTTTCAATATAAGATTGCATGAGTGTTTTTTTTCCCACTTAGAACAGTGATCAAAAGAACTTTTGGATATTAGAATTTGCAGTACTTTCTGTTTTGTGCTTTTTTTGGAAAACATACAATCTAAAAGATGTCTAGGGGAATACAAAACTGTTTTGCAGAGCAGTGGGATTCCTCTGTATGGATTTACCTGGGACTCCAGGGCCTGGATTTTCCCCTCCAACTCTTTGATCTTCTCTTCCTTCTTCTGAGACTCGGCCTGGGCCTCCTGCCGTGCACTGAACTCCTCATCAAACTGTCAGAAAAGAGAAGCAAGTATGTGCACATATGAGATAGATGAACACACACACACAGGTTGGTGAGCAGCACATTGTCTCCAGAGAGCAGCCACAGGGCGCATCAACAGCCACCAAAACACGCTGTCTTACACTGGCCGATTTCTATTCATAGCTCTCATGGCCCCAAAACCCTGGTGTCCTCCGTCTTTGTTTCAGGCATGGCTTTCATTAATGTTGATGGATCTAACCTTTGCAGAAACCAAGACATGTCGCTACAATGATCTCAATGGCCCAGCAGGGTAGGCGGTGGGCTGCTATCACAGGATTCTTGAGAAAAAAAACATCCAGGACCCCCTGGGTGTTTTGCCAGTCAGGGAAAGTGAGGCTCTTTAAGATACATTAAAACATCATAAAACATAAGCAGGAGGTAAGGTTTCAAATTAGATGTTTTCAATATCAAATTAATAAAAGACACAATTGAAGTTTAATTTGGGAACTTTTGATAAAAAAAACATAATTGCTGCACTCATATTTGACAGCAGTGCATGAGATAAATAATCTGTCAACTAACGTTTTCATCATACAGCAGAACAGTATACTGTAATGCAATTGAGGCAAGACATTGGTACTGAAGAGTATTGATTCAGATTTGATCAGCGCTGCCTTGTTTAACAGTTTGAGTTGAGTGCGCAGTGTGTTTTAGTTTGGGTGTGTTGCCAAATCATTATCATCAAGTCATTAGGAGTAATAGGAGGAGCAGGAAGAGGAATATGTTTAATGTCATCAATAGTTTCATGCTAGTATCAGCACAGTTTCAGGAAATATGCTAAAAAGTTATTTTTAGAAATTGCTACCTTCTCAACCATTAATCTATGTAATTACCTTAACAGGAAATGTTAGATAAAGGGAGAACCCATTGAAGAGCCAGCTTGAAATGCAGAACAGAATTAAAAGAGCCCATATAGAGAGCACATATTTTAACTCTGTCCCGGCACTGTGCACAAATAAGTATACATCGGCATTGATTCTTGTAATGCTGATACAGATCATGTAGCGTCACACCCAGGTATTGATCAGGGCATGGAAAATCAATAGCTTGTCTGGGAGCTCTGAGGGAGGAAAAACTTTCCTGATGGGAGCCAGCCAACCGAGGGGGCTGTTGGGAGTGATTAATGTCTCACCTTTTTGGAGTACTCTGCAGCATTCTGCTCACTCTCCTCAACTTTGGCTTTATCCACACACTGATCTGCAAGACAAGAGAGCCACGGTTAGGAGATGCTTCAAAGGAGCGATGTGCATCATTACCTGCTGATGTGAACGTTACAATTAGACCTGGCTCTTGTTTCTCAAAGCATATTAGAGCTTGTATGATTGGAAATCTATCTAAAATGGTATGTTAGATCTATTAAATGTTTACATCTTAAGATTGGCTTACAAAGCTGTTGTAAATCATGGATGCATATCACTATAAAAATGCGTAAAAAATGCATCATGAAGGAATTCAAGCCCTTCATATGAATCATATAACCTTAGATGTTAAGGGTATATCATTGTATGATATGTTAAAAATCTGCTTTACATACAGTCTGCGTGACATCAGTCAAAATGTTTTATTTTAATAGTGGAAAAGTACTAAACAGAAACAGTGTTCTGCCAATGTATCTTTTTTCAAATTCCTTTTTGTGTGTTTCGTTTTTTTGTTGTATTTGGGTAGATTTTCAAAAGCCACATGGTACAATTAACCCAGAAATGAATCACCTGAAGGATCGCGAAAGTGCAAGTTTTAGGTGTAAATGATTGTTGGATCACACATTAGGAAACAGCGGAATGTGAAAGAAAACGGGAAAGAAGAATAGAGGAGACGCACCTTCAAATGACTCATGATGATATGTAATGGCACCTACAGTATTTCATTTTATGTGAATTTAACAAAACATGTTGTTATAAGTATTTTCCTCAACGGATTAAATCGCATTAAAGTGAGTGAAAGAACTTATTCAATAATATGATATTTCTCTCTGAATATGTTAGAAACGTGAGCGTAATGACCCTTTGTTGGCATGTCGCATGTTTGTGACACAACAGATGCGAGAAAGTGGCGTTATTTATATATTTTCTCTGTGTGAAAGTAATTCTCCATTAGAAATGCAGTGCAAACAGATGTTTTGTCTATGATTCCAGGAACTGAGTAACTCAGGAAAACAACATGTGCAATGTTTTTGAACTGGCTGAATTCATTTGACCAGATATAATGTATTATTCATGAATAATTAGACGACCTCGTCTTATAGGTCGAACCACTGCAGGTGTTTGTCACAGAAAATATCAGGGTGGATAAATAGAGTGACCTTTTTTACTAACATCAATAACATCTTGACTACAACATTTTAAGACTTTTATGAATCATTTTAAACCATTGCCAACACAAATGTCAAATGAATGAATGAGGAAATAGGAAGCCATTCAAAAAGTACCAATCAGGTGGGTGAAGTCCACGTCCAATCGTTTACTGTAGCCAAAGTCAGGGTCCATCCCACTGCGATGCAGAACCACCTGGGACACACATTCTTCTATCACCTTGTAATACTGAGGCCTGAGGGGTCAAAAAACATGAAGCAGAACAATTAGACAAGCCACAGGAATATATGACTGACACAAACTCTACAAGGCTAATTAGCCACAAATAATTCCCTTATCCGAGCTAGAGGTCACAAAATGCCATGTCAGAAAGTGTGCCGCTGGAGAAAATCGGAAACCTATTAAATTTGATCACTTGCTTCACCCCGATCATGAAATTAGCAGATTAATGGGCACACAGAAGCCAGGTGTGTGTTAGTCTGTCCATTTCAAGGTGACAGACGGTAGCCAAGGCTATGCTTGCCCTCTTGCCTAATTTGCAATCATCTTTGGCAATTAGAGCAACCATAAAAAGTGAAATGTAAATCTAATCAGTGTAATGTGTGTAATTGAAAGCACAATGACCGGGAAAACATGTCGGCCAGTTAGGAGTGAGACTGAGTGCTTGGTGTTGTTGAGCGGGGTGTGTGAATCAGCCCCAGAGTCCAATGCCGCCACGCAGATTTCTATGTGACCTTTTCTCAGTAACATTATCAACTCTAATTGCAAGTGACATTTTGCAAATACAATGGCAGCTTAAGATGAGCTCCAAACTGAGAAATAATGTATTTCAGAGCATGACATTGACCAGAAGTTGATGGTTAAATTCACAGAAGAGACAACTTGTTTTGTGTTCCTCTTAACCCTGTAAGGCCCCCGGTTGTAATTTTACAACATTACTTTAAAGGTGGGGTAGGTACGTTTGAGAAACCGGCTCGAGATACACTTTTTGTTATATTCCATGGAATGCTCTTAACATCCCGATAGCAATGAATATCTTAAGTGCTTTGACAAAAAAATGTCACCTGTGGAAGCCATAGTACTGTAAAAAGCACGACCAATCATTTTAGCCGGCCCGGCTAAAATAACTGGATGGCCGACCTGTCTGTCAGCCTTCCATCTGTGCACAAACTTATCTCGTGCCCTCATTGGTCATGTGCGCGTTCGTATGTGTTGGAGGAGGGGCTCTGTAAGGAAGTGGCAGATTTTTTTCCGGCTGTGTATTTTCAAATTCTAGCGCACTCGAGCTGGTTTCTCCAAAATTACCGACCCCACCTTTAAGCTATCCTAAAAAAGTCAGTAAATGTTTTGCTTTTTTAAAAGACTCCATTTACATAGTCAATAGGTCCTTTTGTTCAGCCGCACAATGCTATTGGGTATTAAATGTGTGTATAGGTCCTGCCCTCTGGACATACACAACTTCCGAATCTTCAAACGAGCAACATCTCTTTGTTTAATTGGACTGGATTTGTCAGATTCAAGTAAGTAAAATGCCTCAAATATTTGTTTTTGGGATTATTACAATGTCTAGATAGAACATGTACCATGTTGTTACTAATTTAAGGAACAGCTATTTTCTAACTGAATTGTTCTCGAGAATTATTAAGGATCAGTTTTCTACTGTACACCCGATTCCTCCGTCAAATTACCACTCAAGCTACATTTATTGTAATTGGATGGAGGAATCAGGAGTAGAAAACTGACCCCTAATAATTCTCTAGAATAATTCAGTTAGAAAAGAGCTGTTCCCTAAATTAGTAACAACAATCACAGGAGCAAAACGCATGTGGATGACACCAACTAATTGTTGCATTTCTGATTCAAACAGTGCGTTTGTTACCTGTGAGCTTTAGAATTGATATTTAAATTGTTTTATTGTTTTCTAAAGCTCTTAATGGTCTTTCACCTCATAAACCTTTTAGAACCCTCAGGTCTTCTGGTACTGGCCTTTTAATTACACCTGAAGTGAAAACAAAGACCCATGGAGAGGCGTCTTTTTATTATTACAGCCCACGAGTGTGGAACAGCCTCCCGTAGGGCTGAGGAGGGGGGGGGATGTTCATACTTTAAGAGCCAATTCAAGACCCTCCTTTTTAATTTTGATTTTAATTGATATTTATTCTCAATGTATTATTGCATAATCTTATTTGTATCTTCATTTTATTGTTTTATTATTGTTTTATTCAGTCCTATGTTGGTAGTAGGTGTTCTTATTAATGTGTTATGTGTTTATTAACTGGAAAGGGGAGGTTTGTATTGTTCCTCATTGTTGTTAATGGTTTTGGTTTTACAAAGCACTTTACCATTGTGTTGGAAAAGTCCTCTAAGAATAAAGTTTGATGTGATTCACGTTATTGAAATGTAATAATTGATTTGGGCAGGCAGAGATGTGAACAAGGAGGATGAATGTGTCTAATACCAAGAAAGCACATACACCTAAGTACACTGAACAAAAATATAAACGCAACACTTTTGTTTTTGCTCCCATTTTTCATGAGATGAACTCAAAGATCTAAAACATTTTATATATACATGTACACAAAATAATCATTTATCAGCATGATTATTGCACAGGTGTGCCTTAGGCTGGCCACAATAAAAGGCCACTCTGAAACGTGCATTTTTGCTTTATTGGGGGGGTCTGGGGGGGTCCGAAAACCACCATTGACCACCATTTGCCTCACGCAGTGCAACACATCTCCTTCGCATAGAGTTGATCAGGTTGTTGATTATGGCCTGTGGAATGTTGGTCCACTCCTCTTCAATGGCTGTGCGAAGTGCGAATTGGTTTTCGGACCCCCCCAAGAAAGCAAAAATGCACGTTTCAGAGTGGCCTTTTATTGTGGCCAGCCTAAGGCACACCTGTGCAATAATCATGCTGTCTAATCAGCATCTTGATATGCCACACCTGTGAGGTGGGATGGATTATAATTATTATTATTAAGTGCTCACTATCACAGATTTTTTCCGATTTGTGAACAATATTTGAGAGAAATGGTTATTTTGTGTATATAGAAAATGTTTTAGATCTTTGAGTTCATCTCATGAAAAATGGGAGCAAAAACAAAAGTGTTGCATTTATATTTTTGTTCAGTGTATGTGTTGAAAGTAAAAGGAACATGAAAAACAGCAACTTATTTTATCAATATTTAAACGAAATGACATTTATTTCCAAAGCTTTCTCACTGTTGCCCATAAATCCAACAGCTATGTTGTGTTGGTGCCTTGTGGGTGGACAGGCCGTATCACATTATGAACAGAAATAAGGAAAAACACAAAATTCTGAGCCAAAGCAAATAAGAATAAATCAGCATTTAGGTGCACTGTTTTTGAAAGCATGAAATGCCATACATTAAGCTTGAGCTGGTGGATTCGCCCACTCATGATTGGAACAAGCTAGTGAAAGCTCACACATCGCCCTGCATGGCTTAAGCACTGTGGCACTCGGCTTACAACTGTCACCAATGTACACCACATTATTATCTCAATAAGCCGCCCTATTTTCCCTCCGTCCTCCATCCTCCGCCACCACCCAGCAGATAGGGGCTGGGTGGAGATAACTCGAGACGCAGAGAGTGACCCAGAACTGTCAGGCCCCTCCACAGTGGGCAGGGCTGGGCTCCAGAAGCAGGCAAATGTCCCCTGCATCATTTCCCACCTCTTCTTTCACTTTGGCACCTTCTATTTCTTCCAATGATAGCTCGCAGTTCAGCACAGCCCAAGCCACTTGATCCAGCTCTGCTCCACATAACCAGTTTAATCCCCATATCACTAGGCTCCAAAAGAGCAGATCTGCTCTATATTTACTGGGTGAGTTTGGTGTGCTCCCATTCATTAGGCTTGCAGTGAGAGATTAATTATCAAAAATAAACCAAGTCCCAGAGGGGAGCGCAACAACTAATGTTGTGTTAGGAGGAATGACAGTAGACAGAGCACTTAAACCCTTGGCCCACTGTTGAAGTTATTATTAGAATATGTATTATACTGATACATTAATTATCATTGAATTTAGATATTTAGTTGATGTATGAATCAAGGTACAATGTGTGCTATTATTTCCAAGAAATACAATAAAAAAACAACCTAATAATTTATTTTAGATGGAATATTATGAGCACAATTGCATTCCTTTGAAGACAAAGCAACAATAGGTCACACGTGTCTACAACATGCAGTACATTAAACAATTGTAACTAGAGCTTTTTGTTGCTATGACACATTCTTTGACATGCATGATTGTGTCTTTGTTGCGAGTTGATGAGAAATTATCGATCGCACAACTACTACTAATGGGAAATTGTACTATTACTATTTCAAAGTCACCCGATGTTGACCATGACATGAAAGGATGGTTACTTTATTGGCAAAGACTGAAAAAAGATGGATAGTATGTATTGAAAAAAGCTGCATGTACCGTGGTACCGCATCTTCTATCATTTGAAATCACACACCAGTGATGTATGTGGAAAAAAATGCCTCAGTCAAAATGAATTCCTAGTATAGATGTCTGTGGGTTCACATGTGTGGGTTTGTCCTTGCATTTGTGATGGAGGCTGGAGGGAAAAAAATATTTCAAAAACATTTTTTATGAGCGCTGGTACTGATCGCTCATACTGTTGTCTCACAGAGGGGGACGTGGACACTGGAGCTGAGGTGGGCTGAACTAGCTAGTTAATGTGAATTTCATTTCTCACTTCCTACGAGGAGATGTGGAATGAATAATTCATAACTCCAAAGCACCAGCAACTTGTCTATGGTAAAGTCACAGCCCCCCCTCCTGTTTTTTAAAGTCTTATTTCTGCAAAAAGGTCTGACACAGCAGTGAATTCATCAGTGTCACTCCATTCAGAGGAGAAGTAGCTTTCCTTCCCAGTGTATGACTTATTTGATCCTCAAAAGAAAGGCAGAAAGCAAACCCAACCATTTCAAATGACATAATACTTGAATAATAAAGAAATGATTACTACTCTAATAAATTGCCACCTGCTCAACATTGTTAAATATGAGCTTGCACAGAGGGAATTAATGCGTGTCATTATGTTCTATGGGTCAGCGTGTCTTTCAAGTCAAGTACCACATGACTTTTAGACCACTCTTCTCTGAGTTAATAGATGTTGTGTTCACGGGCAGCAGTTATAGGCAAACTGCGTTACAGAAATATCAAGATATTTTAGGTTTTGCTCCAAACTTGAAAACATATTTAAAGGAGGGGTAGGTAAGTTTGAGAAACCGGCTCGAGAAACACTTGTTGTTATATTCCATGGAATGCTCTTAATATCCTGATAGCAATGAATATTCTAAGTGCTTTGAAAAAAAATCCATAAAAATCTGTGGAAGCCGTAATACTGAAAAACTACGACCAATTATTTTAGCCGGGCCGGCTAAAATAACTGGTTGGCCGACCTGTCTGTCAGCCTTCAATCTCGTGCACACACACACACACACTCGTGCAGTCATTGCGCATGCCGTCATTGGGCGTGTTTCCCGTCTCCGGGCAGCTGTTGCTCAATCGCCAGCAGCAGCCGCTGCAGGACACTTTCACCATGGCAGAGTTTGCTTCAACATCGTCGACCGGTCGCAAAAGAAAAACTGTAATGGAGCAAATTATGAAGAAAAAGAAAGTGGAAACTAGGAGAAGTCAAACCAGAGTCAATATCGGAGTTGCTTTTCAACGATGGCGACTATTTACGGAGCACACCGAGCTGATATGTAACGTTACCGCAGCCTGCACTCGCCAGCTAGCCAGACGTAACATTTTTAATACATTTTCACAAAACAAACATGCTAGCTTCAAAAATATAAGCACTGACAATAACTTTGTTATACATTTGTTTTACATTCATTATCATGATCTTGGGTGTTGTTTTACATATGATTGTTGCTCAAGTCTTCACTGAGGTAATGTGCGCGTTCATGTGTGTTGGAGGAGGTGCTCTGTAGGAAGTCTGAAGGAAGGGGCGGATTATTTTCGGTTGTGTACTTTGGAATTGTTGTGCACTCGAGCCGGTTTCTCAAACTTACCTACTGCTCCTTTAAGTTTTGGGGGGAACAATGTACAAAACAAATACCTGGTGTTATGTTTGTGTTGTCAAAGACAATGAAACAGACCCACAGAAGCAACACAACTATTTCCTTCCATAAAAAACAATGGTGAGTATATCCAAACACAGAGGAGCTTCGGTTATTTAAGAGACAAGCTGTTACCTGATGTAATAGTCATTCCTGATGAGCAAAAGGTGTTGAAGAATTGACAGGAAGTAGGTCTCTGATCCTGTGTCCTTCACCATGTTGGACAGGAGGTGGTATACTTCATTCATATCAGTACAGGAGGCAGGTTAAGGAGAACAATTCAAACAAACAATTCAGTCAACAGTTAGAGTAAACTTCTTGAGAAAACACACAATTTGAGTTTCTATTCACGTTCATTCAACTCCTCGTAAACATTTACTTTTTTATTAGTTTGTGTTTTGTTATTACCCATGTATTTATTTCCCCCCAGTTCCTCACTTCAGGGTTTCTGACAGGCATCATTGTGCAAAAGCAAACAGAGATGTGATTTGTCTTATTCATTCTCTCTCGGGGGAGCTAAAACAGTGTAAACAGGTAACTTGAGGAGGGGGCCGGTAATAAGGAATGCTCCCTATGGTCTACCTGTCACTTGAAAGCGTTGACAATAGAGAAAGTTAATTACAAGAAAAAGTCATGGGTTTGAATGTTTGAAGCAAGAATGATGGGGAACTGATCGTTCACTGGGCAAAAAATATGGTTCACTTCTCAGATTAAAAATGACATTCCATCAGAAGCGAAAAAATCCAAGTTATTACATTTGCAAAAGGTATTGATTATGTGTCTTATGTTTGCTTTCCCCAGGAGGAAGAAGTGATGGCTTTGACATATAAAACATATGTTAAGTCAGACTGTCCATCATTGTATTCTTCTGTTTTCAAATATCCTTTAACTATGTATTTGAAAAATGCACTGAGTATGTGTTCTAAAGGCGATGCTTTTTTTTTCAAAGAAACATTTGATATTGAAAGGATCAAATGAAAAACAATGCAAGGACTAGTATTACATACAGTATAGTATAGGATAAGACAAGCACCTCATTTCAAAATAATTGAATCTATCAGGGTTCTAACAGTGTAGCTCCAAAAAGACCCCAGGAAACTGGATGATTTGGTGCCTATTTAATTTGTTTGCTTGAGAAAGGAGGATTTCCCCGTGGAGACTCATCTTGTTTGAAAAAGTGGAATAAGCCTTTCAGATATGTGCACACATGCAAAAGAAAAAGACTTAGTAGAGAGAACCCTGTTAAGCTTCTAGTGATGAAAACCTGATTGGCATCCTAACATGAAGTGCAGATCTTGACAATGTGTTAAATATGTACGTAGTGAAAGAGACAGTGAAGCAACACTTTCATAATGGAGGCAGGATGAACCATGTTGTGATGCTTCTCCCTAGTGTATCAGGTAGAGAATATATCTGTTAAATGCATAAGTGTTTTTCGCTTGAGTGTACAGACTGAATTAAGACCAAACAGATCACTATAGCAGCCGTCATATTTCTAAATCCACTGCTACAAACATCTTTTTTTTACTAATGATGTTATTCAAACCCCATGACCGATTAGAGCGGACATACACCTAACGTGTTTTAAACGGTTCTGTCAATGCTTTATTTATTCCTAATGTTATGTGTCATGTTACATCAACAGCTAATGAATGATAATAATGTATTCCCTCAAAAACAGAAAAAACAGCACTTAACTGCATTCTCCATGTTCCATGCCATCATCCACACAAAACAATCCGCAGCAGTTGCAATTGCAGAAAATCAATTCTTTTAAATACTGTTTGACACTCTTCCTATTAATTTCAACAATGCCTGTAATTAAACTCGTATCCCATATCAAATTTTTAGAGGGAGAGAGAGGGATGGGAATACAGGCTCCGCTGCAGTATCATTTCCCTCCCTTGTATTAGCTGAGTATGAAGCCTGGGAGAATTACAAATCCTGCGAGATTCAATTATAGCCTCACCACAGCAGCATTTGAGAGGACATGAGAAGGAGCTCAGACTGGGAAAGTATCCAACTAGCTTCATCTATCACTAAGCTGCAGACATAAACCTAATGTAGAATGCCAATCCGTTCGATGACACCCCCTCCACGCTGTCTTTCCTCGCTCTCACTCTCTCTCTTTACACTTCCTCTTGAAATAATGAATAAACATGAGTGGCAGTCAGGTGTGACGCCGGGCCAGTCAGTGCTGGGGTCAATCAATCACCATTCCACAGCTCATTAATATGCATTAGTGGCCTGGAGTCACCTCCGCGCACCTGGACCGGGGCCGGACACAGAGGAAACGAGCCCCGTGGGTTAATATTCATGAAACTGCTGGGAGAAACAAGACACATATGCAATGCTCAGGTAGTAGAAGTACTACCAGCGTGATATCATGCATATACGTGTGTGTGTGTGTGTGTGTGTGTGTGTGTGTGTGTGTGTGTGTGCAGTTGTGTGTGTGGGTGGGTGTTTGAGAGCTATGCAGGAAAATGAACAAAAAGGTAGCCTGGGAATTCGAATCATGCTCAGAGTGTGCAGATCAATACCACATTGTCCTTGGAAACAAACATTGGGCCTACTCATTTGTGAACCTGCTCAAGCACATCATTAATCCAGGTGCACTTGTTTTTCCTCTCCACTCCCACACAACCTCCTCCCCTCACCCTCATGTGTCAACACACACTGTCACTCACTGCGGAACTTGGTGCCAGTACTAGAAGTCGGGGATTTTGTGGAAGAAAGAGGATGTGCGAATGACCATCTGCATAACAATGTCTGGTTTGTCTGCTCACAATGTCAGACGTCCATACATAGCCGTAGAGAAGATTTGTGAATAATTAAAGGGTATTCTCTGGGATGCTTGTAGAAGTGTCTAGCTCTGGACTAATTTACGGCTCACCTTATCAACTTCTACTCTGCATGTTTGGAGTCAAATGGACACTGGCAGATCGCTGGGGGTGAGACAATTCAAATTTCGAAAAAATGGAACAGTAAGACAATGAGTGATAATGGCTTTACAGGAGAAATAGTGTGCATGGAATATAATATGACTAGGGCTGTCAAACGATTACAATTTTTAATCAGATTAATCACAGCTTAAAAATTAATTAATCATGATTAATCACCATTCAAACTATGTCCAAAATATGCCATTTATTTATGTATATTGTTGTGGGAATGAAAAGATAAATGAAAGAAGGCGGATATATCCATTTAACATACAGTATGTATGTATGTATGTATGTATGTATGTATGTATGTATGTATGTA
>CALSBZ010041078.1:2665117-2685004 GCA_943591055.1 Gobionotothen gibberifrons
TGTATGTATGTATGTATGTATGTATGTATGTATGTATGTATGTATGTTTATTATAACATTGTTCTGTGTGTCAAAATGAATGACAGCCCACACACCTATCAATCATCAAACCGTGGGGTCTTATTTCATTACGTGTTGATTTCTATCAACACGTAATGTTGTATCGATGTATATAGAGATGTACTACAGCAAAAGTAAGTAAGTAAGTAAGTAAGTAAAAATGTTCTATTGAGAAGACGATCACTACGTGACAAAAGTTTTCAAAACCATTTCTAGTCTTCGGTATTTCCAGACAAGTGGCTACTGAAATCAATCTTACTAACTGCTGTCTGTGCTCGGCGCGAGTTGGCAAACTTTATTTTGCTTACTTTAACATCATTTTTCATGGTGGGGCTAAGGTGGGGCTAAGGTGGTGCTAAGGTGGGGCTAAGCCATTTCTTGGTATGGCTGTAGCCTACCCTAGCGCTGCCACTGGTGGGATGTATGGGGCAGGACATTCTGCACATGCGTTAAATGCGTTACATTTTTTAACGCAATTAATTAAAAAAATTAATTACCGCCGTTAACGCCATCATTTTGACAGCATTAAATATGACTCAACATAACACATTTTGATTGTGTTCTGTGAATAATAATTGGTATGAACTAGCCAGTCTGATATTCTTCTTCTTTTTTTTTTTCCTACTTAAGTCAAATAGAAGAGGAAAGGAGAGGAGACAAGGATGAGAGTCAATAAAAAAGAAGAGTGCATAGGTGGGAGGTTCAGATGACAGGGTTATTTACCTATACCTGGTCAGAGACGGAGCTGGATATTGTGCTCTGGCTCATCAAATCCTTCTCTAATGAACCAAGCTATGAGAGGCTTAAGCCCGTAAAGCTTGAACCAAACCCACAATATACACTCATCTCACACTGTTAGTTCTGCAGGCCGATTTATCTGTATATTCACACAGAGGGAGAAAAAAAAAAGGATATTCCATCTCAGCGCGGATGTCTTCCAGGCGATGTGAGAGTTCGATGGAGTCCTCCTCCTTGTTCTCATTGAACACCTTCAGCTGAATGTCGAGCTCCTCTGTCTCTTTCAGCTCCTATAATGAGTTAGACACACAGAACATAGCTGAACATGTGAAGTCATAGAAAGGTCATCTTGCCGTGTAGATTATGATAAGAAGTGTATCACCTGCAAGAAATAACTTTAAAAACGTATTCCCCTACAATTGGAATTGTGTCACTTTATCAGGCCTATTGTAAAAACGGTGATACTAGTATATTAGTACTGTAGAGAACGCCCTGGAATCTCTCACTACGTTTTCCAGACAGAACCTATTCCTGCACACCTGTTCCAGCCACGAGGGGCTCCGGCAATGCTCTTTACCACTTCTCTATGAATCACCGGCAGTGGAGTTTACAGACAGAGACAGGGCCAAATGTAACCCAATTTCTGCAGGTATCAATCACCCTGCTCTGTGTTTGGGCGCACCATCTGTCTTGAGCAACAGTGGTTCAGAGGGAGGAGCACAATTGAACAAAAAAAAGAGGGAAGGAGAAAAGAAGGACCAAGTACATGTGTCAAGGACTATAACCACAAAACAGATTTTGCTATTTTTTTCAGTGGTGATCTCTTTTTTTTCGCCGACGGCTATGCTGGCTCCCGAGCATAACTCATAATTAGATGAACGAGTGTCAGTTTGAATGTGGGCATTAAAAGCGGTGAATGTGGCATTCATAAATGACTGTACACTGAGACTCTTTCATATCACGGGGCAGAATTGAAGATAATTAAAGTAATGGCAGGAATAATCAACAGGAGCAGCTGGGATGACTTATTAACAACTGGCTTTGTGACACGCTCACCCCACTCGCTACAAATGAGAGCTTGAGTGATGAGTTGGGGCTCGTTTGCCTTCGCCTCATGTGAAGATTTGTAGGCCTGCTGCTAATGATGCCAGGTCGACCAGTGATGAGGGGCTGGCACTGCATCACATCTGACACAAGCTACTACTACTAGTTACACCGCAAGAACTTCTACTACTAATTTCATTTATAAGAAAAACTTTTCTTTTGTATGACATTCCTCTTAAAGGTGGGGTAGGTCATTTTGGAGAAACCAGTTTGAGTGCCCATGGAATTTGAAAATACACAACCGGAAAAAAATCTGCTACTTCCTTACAGAGCCCCTCCTCCAACACACACGAACGCGCACATGACCAATGAGGGCACGAGATAAGTTTGTGCACAGATGGAAGGCTGACAGGCAGGTAGGCCATCCAGTTATTTTAGCCGGGCCGGCTCAGATGATTGGTCGTGCTTTTTACATTTATTCATTGCTATCGGGATGTTAAGAGCATTCCATGGAATATAACAAAAAGTGTTTCTGAAGTGAATTACCTACCCCACCTTTAAGTGACACCTGGATTATTTGGTTTGAATGCCTTATTGTTAAAACTAAACTAAATGACATAAATAGCACATGTTGTTACAAGTTTTTGAATGACTGAAAACGCTCTTTAGTCATTTGTTAACTATATATTCAAAGACATTTTCAAGTTTGGACACTTTTAAACAGCACACATTCAAACTCTGATTTGTTCTGATATCTACTAGTTGCAGTTAGAAAGTATTCAAAGAGCCTCTGGGAATCATTACTATTAAAAGTAAGGTTATAACAGAATTACTAAGCAACACAGTGCTGTGTTATTCGACCAGAATGTGTAATGAATAGCATTGATCGAATATACCGATTGACACAGGAAAAAGTAAATATTTGGGCAAAAGGGAATGAGTCATGAGCGACCTTGAGTTCTCATGCATGTGAATAATGCAGCCATGTGCTGTGAGAACGTTGAATACTCACAGGTAGGATCTTCTTGAGGCCACATCTCAAGAACTCGTTGCGTAGGTGTATCCGGAAGTCCAGGTCATCGGGGGAGGTGACCAGCGCATTGATCAGCTGCATGCAGGCGACCTGTGGAGGAGACACACAAAATAAGGAAAGGAACACAAATAAGAAAGAACACATTCAAGACGTAATAGTATGAGTTTACCTTTTGTGTTTTTTTATGTAAAAATATATGTCTTTTAGCATAATTGTTTCTCTTAACACTCTCTTTCCGAAACAGAGAGGGATTCATCGATGAGGGAAGAAGGGTAAGGAGAGACAGCGAGAGAGAGAAAGAGAGCAGTTTGTGCATTATTAATGGATTTATTGGTAAGGGAAAAGCCGCAGTGTGTGTGTGTGTATAGGGTGAGAGAGGGGGGTTAAGAAAAAATCGCTGATGAATTATAATGAGCAGTAAGGTGTTTCAGGGGAGCAAGCCATGGATAAGACAGTTTTCCTTGGACAAAAAATCGATAGCAGGCTGAAGGATTCCCATGGATGCTGTGAAACGTCGTTTTCTGAAACCTTGACCCTGTGCTTCCTGTTCTGAATGGTCTGCGTTATTAATAAGAGCCCAAACAAGGCTGATTTCGTGCAGTTGCCTGGGTCAGTTTGATCAAATGTCTTACCTACTAAAACCTAGAAATGAAGCTCCAAGAATGTCATCTGAAATACTCTCTTTTCAATAATTATCTTGCTTCCACCCTAAATATTTATATACTTTGGTTCAAAGAAGCTTATTTTGATTGTCATTGACTATGATCAGTGCAAGAATATAATCTTTTTGAGTTGTATTTGATGAAAGGCAGAACAGAAACGTATTTGAAATGAAGAGTATCGGTTTGTTTTGGCGCATGTTGTTATGCAATACAGATATACTGTGAAATACTGCATGTTCCCATTGGGAAAGCACATGTGCGCGGCTCCAGGAGCATGGCTGACTTGTTCATGTTCCACTAAAGCTTTAGAGCCTGGAACCAGACCTGTGCATTGAAACCTGACATTTTACTGTATCCACCAGAGGCCGCATTCATAAAAGACATTCCACCAAATCTTCACAGAATTTATGTGAGGCAAGAAAGCTGTGGAGCTCATGAAAAATTCTTTCTCTTCTTCTGCATGGAAATTGAAACATACATCAAGCAACTCAAACATACCTCGCATGTACTGTGGAGTGGGAAGCGGTTGTGTTGGGGTTCAGGTTGGGGGAGTTCTCTGTGTTAGGTTTAGAGCTGCAGCGCGGGTTCCAAACATCGTGATCAAATGTTTTTTTTTAAAAGTTGAAATGCAGAGTTTCGGCGAGTAAAAAAGCTCTTACAAGGAATTGGTTATCACCTGATAGCCCAACGTTAAACGCATGGATGGCTATTACAATGGACATTTACAAAATGGAGAGGATAACATCATCTGTCAATCACAAACTGGAACTATTTGTGTCACGATGGAGAAAGTGGACTGATTTCGTAAAACCTCAAAGGCCAGATCTTATTTTTACAAACGTATGATTTTACTGTGAAGACCTGATCACTCCCTATTGTTCGTACTTTTTACTGTCTTTATTTTATCTTTGTGTAAAAAAAAAAAGAAAAGGGCATTTCGGACAGACAAACTGAAAATGTACAATTATTATGCCTTGAAAAAACACTGTGTAATTGTTTGCTGCCAAATGTCAATAAAAAATATATTTAAAAAAAAAATAAATGCAGAGTTTCTCTCGTGTTCAGCAGGCAAGCATAGCCTGAACTGCGGCAAAAAATGTTTAATGACATTATCTAAGTCTACTTCTACAGCCCTTAACAGGTTTGGAATAAAAAAAAAAGGCTATTAATTTCCTCGAACCCCCTGCATCAGCAAAGCATTTTAATTTACTTCACAATTAGCAGAGCTTCATTTCATTAACCGCAAAATTTAAAGGAAAAACAACAGCCCCCTAATAAAAGAATATCTACTTTCACTTTCACCGCCCGCCTCATCAGTTTCCTTCATGACTTCACAATCCCCGCAGTTAAAAAGGTAATTCCTTAAGTAATTCCCTTCTTTTGTTTCACAAAACATGTTTTAAGCTTCCATTTTATCGCTGCTGTAAAGTTTTTTTTTCCTGCTGTTAAAGAAGACTAGTGGAAATGAAGAGAGGTAGGTGCTTTACAGTAGTTGCCCTTTCACACCTAGTCCTCTGAGACACAACTTGACAGCAGTGTGGAAAAAAGCAAGGGGAAGTATTTGTAAGATGTGAGAAAAAATGAGCAAGATAGTGAGAGGAGGAGAAAATGTGAGAAAAGAGACAAAAGGTTTCACGGGAACTCAACCTCTGCTTTTTTTTTATATATCTTTTTTTGTGTTTCGCAAAACTCAGCAGATGTGCTCAATGAAGCAGGTGTTTTGGATTAAAGCAGTGGCAATGGAGCTCCGGGTGCATTTCAATAGCGCAGTGATCACATCCCATCAAGCACAAGAGGTGCAGCGGGGTTGACAAGGGGACCCAAGGACAGTAAGACAAGCAGAGAAAAACACGTGTATGAAGACAGCTGAGGTATGACGGGCCCCAGAGTGACTCGACTGTCAATGTCTGTATTGTCTGGGATCAAATGTGGTTTTAAAGACAAAAGGGGATTTGTGTGAATACCACTGGACTGTGATGGGTTTCTTTCCACAATACATGGCAGAACTCCTGCTTTTGTTGATAAGTTACCTGCTTCATTTCAAAAGTTTGGAAAGTATTAATAAGTGTGTACTCAAGGCATACTGAAATGTTGACTGTACCGCAGAAAGCAGTGTTCTAAGTGCAACATTAACAAGAGTTTTGGCCAAATAACCATTAGGGTCACCTTTATCCTTTAAAGGACCCTATTATACTGTTTTTCATCAATATATTATAGGTCTCAGATATATACAAACATGTCTCTGAAGTGTTTGGCTCGAAATACCAAACAGATCATTGCAGCATCCCATAATCCCCTCTGTTTCAGTCCTGTTTCAAAAGTGCTGATTCTCTGTCTGTTACTTTAGATGAAAATAAGGAGCCCCTCCCCACGCCCCTCTGAGAGACATTTGGTTAAAAAGAACACAATGGTGCTCTAGGAGGAGATGCAGGTGATAAGGTGGAGGGGGGGGGTTTACCTTGGTTGGCGATTGGCTACACAAGCCAAGAAATCGTTATGACATCATAAAGTGGCCAAAATCTGATCAGCTTATTTTCAGACAGGTTTTTATATAAAAGGATCAGGACAAAAAGTGAGTGAATCTTTTTTCCTGAAACTTTCAGAATATCTTTACACAGAGGGGACACATGTTTGTATAAAAGACAGGAAAACGTGAATTTTTATGATAGGTCCCCTTTAAAATAAAACAAACTAATTCAGACAGCGATGTTCATTTATTTTTGGTGTGATTCCTAACCTGGAGCTGCTGGGCTTCATGGTTCTCCAGTCCTTCCACAATCGAAGCAAATCTCTCTTTGTTGTTCCTCTCTGCAGCAATTGTCATGGCAGCTAGAATCTTATCCAGGCTGGAAGAAAACAGGGAACAACACAAGAGTCAACAAATACTTTTATCACCTCACTGACAGGACATTTACTCACAATGTCCAGCTCAACCACTGTGTATCCTATCTCCCCTGTGTGTTGGTGTGGACATTTGCTCGGCCAGTCTTTGGTCACCCTGACAAATGTTACCGCGCTCCATCTCTTTGAATGCAATCCGGTCTATTATTGTGGCAGTATCCATTTTTGACCTCATCATGATTGTTACTAAAGTGATGCTATACAAAAACAGGGTTTTACTGCAAATGTGTTCAATTGTCAAAGCAATTGTGGATGAGTGTATTTGGCTGTGTGAGAAAGGATGAAAATTATAGTAGGGACTGCCAGACTAATGTGCAAATACACCTATTGAGAAGGTAAGCAAATTGAGCACTTGCAAGGGCTCAAGGCAGCTCCGCTAAATAGAACATTGGACAATTTCCGCCTCTAAATTGTAAATTAAAGAGGAATGGTGTGCTGCACATGCAAACGCACACACACAGGATGCAATAAAAGTTAAGTGATGTCTTTTGAGCACTTATGTAAACAGTGATTTACAAGTGCACACATTATAATTGGAAACAGGTGGTCTCTCTGACACTTCAAGGCCCCATTCGCTATTTTACCGTAATCAATTGAGATATTGAAACGCTTAATCTGTTCTTTAACCTTCTTTCTCCCGGAGTACAAAAGGGCTCTTAGTCTCATATACGTTCACCTTGTTGTTCCGATAAATGTATTCAAAAATAAATGAATGGACACAAGGGCAAAGGTTAAACTTAGAAATATCATGTTCATACTCACACATGCCAGTTGGCTTGTTTTTTCCAATTGTATTGCCCTTACATCAGCACAAAGAAATAAGACTTTCAGGATGACAAATGAATAGCAGTTGCTTTGTGAGTGTGCGAGATGGTGTGTCCGACCAAAAGGACTGTATGTGTGGAGTTAGCTTGACAAAGAGATAAATTGAACAGCCATGCTCTGTGATAGGGGTTACAGAGTCACAGACAAGCATGGGGGGGTGCTGCATACTGAGCAGCTGTAAAGCCGGTTCAGGCGAGGCTTCAAACGGGCCAGATAGATCTGCTTAACTTGTCGTGTTCCCTTTTGATGCTGTCAGCTGGAGTGGGTGTTGAACATGAGCCAGCGTCACAACATAGGTTGGTAGAGACGTTTTTGAGCAAGAAAGTGACGCCTCGGCTCCTTTGGATGTCATTTCGACAGGATAGGTTCATTTGAATGCAGAGATGTGATCATGGAAAAGATTTCCATGCTAGCTTTAACTTAGTCTTGAACACTTTGAGATTGAGAGAGAGACAGACAGACATGCACTATCTAATCTCCCCGTATTTGGTTAAATTCATAAAGGAAATGTATAAGTTATTGTTTTTTTTGTTTTAGTTTTTTTTCATACTGATATTCTGAACAATCTGTGATGTTGTATTTGCTGTAAAGTGTCTCTACTGTAGGCTATTTTTATTATATGTACAGCACTTTGGCTCGACCAAAAATCGTTTATAAATGTGCTATATAAATAAAACTTGATTTGATTTGATTTGAAATAGCTGTCTGCGGGCATGGTGTAGTGGTGACTGTAATAGATCATTTATTAAATGTTTAATAATTGAAATGTGTGTTCATAAAAAAATACTAATAGGTAAATGTACAGTAACCACCTCCTGTGATCAATAGATACACATACTGTTGGGTGGTGGGTGTCTACTCCTTATATGCAGAGTCAACGTGTTACATTCATAAAGGATTATGGACGGTCAGAGGTGTGAGACACTCTGCTGAACTCAGCTTCTCCAGCAGATTTTGTGGGTTTTTTATTTCCAGCACTGCATACAGACTGACTTTGAAGTGCCATTGTTATTCTAGTCTGGCCCTGTGGGAAACAATAAAAAACACTCCCTTAAATCCAATTTATAAGCTGTCAGACGGGTGGTGTGTCCGTGGCAAACTGCACTGAGTAGTTCAACACATTAAACAGACTAAACTGCATCATCTAACCATGGGACCCTACAAATGTCTATCCTGTGTGAGGTCATCTGTCATCGATGAGCACGCTCACAGTGGGTTAACATGAATACATGCGGCTCAGCCTCTGACTGAGGACATGCCACCCAGTGAGAGACGATTGAAACAATAGTGATATTCAAGTGTTTACAAGAAACAGACGTCTCCTATCTTCTTGCTAAACATTAGAGAGTGAAAACAGAGTGGACACGGACCTAATCTTTATCATCTTTGTATATATATGTATATATTTGGTATTGGTATCGTGGTGTTTCACTATCAGCTGTGATTTACTGAGAAAATACACTTTCAACTTTAAATGGAGGAGGTTAAAATATTGAAAGGGTCAAATTGCAAAACAACATACCGCAAGGCAAGCTGGGAAATAGCTTTGCTTATATTTGTATTTAAAAATGTTTATGGTATCTGTCACTGAAACCTCTGGACAGTGTCTACAATGGATCCAATGGAAAATGTCCGCAGTGATGTTTGCAGATTATCCTGAGTAACAAGGAACAAAAGTGGATTTATATTCACACCTAATGGCTAATCATTTGACACCTTAGCGATTAGAACTGAACTTTTAAATATATTATCTGATATGTGACCAAATATTTATGTAACGTAACATTATTGGGAGGATATCATTTACATATTGAGTCTTTCATTTTATGCAAGACTCGAGAAAGAGTGAGATGTGTGAGAACTTAATGTGACAAACAGTCACAGGTAATTGGACTTACATGTTTTCCTCTCCAATAATACAGAAAGCAGACAGAATTTTGACGGTCTCTGTCATCATGCTGGTCTGTTTTGGGTCAATGGCTCGAGCCAACAGCAGCAGGCTCCGCTCATCTCCCAAGATCCTTTGCAGTCCATACTGTGAGATATAGAATGGAGGAGGTGGGAAACAGAAAAGGTCCATTGGGTATAAATTAATGAGAGCATTTGCATTCATGGGGAACTTTCACTTCAGGTAAAAAAATGAATTATAGAAAGAAGCTCAAATGTACGTTAGATATAGTTAGCCTTAATTTTCTTTTAAGGAGGGACAACGAGGCCATGGGAGAAAATGGAGAGGATGATGAATTAATTCAAATCAGGACAGGACTATAGGGACAAATTCTTATAGTCTCCTGTACCTTTTAGTCTCCCCACCACTGAAGGAATGGGCAGAGCAGACCACGTGTGGAGATAAGCTCCACGAGAAGCAATATCAATAGTTCATTTATCCTTGAAATGTGTGCCACTTTTGAGTAATGAGCCAGGCCTTCCCAAAAAAAGATAATTAAAAGATCTGAGACTGTGTGCTTGAAATAGTAAAATCTGCTTCCCTTTGGTTTGACACCATCCCAGGCTTGTCAGAGTTTTTTTTTTATTATAGCATGATTTGTACACACTGGTATTAAATATTAGACATTGCCTTTACACTTTAAATAGTGGATTGAAATTAGCAGGTGATTTAGGACTGCATCCAAGCAATACCATTGAATCATGCATGTATAATGAAGTAACATTGTGTGTAGATAATATGTGTTGACTCTTACAAACCTTGTTGTTCATAAAAGCCTTCAAGCATTGGATAAGCTTATGTTGGTTCCGTTTATCAATATTTTCTTGCCTGAAAAAAACGAAAAAGGATATTGTGATTATTTTTCGCATCAGAACCTGTCGGTTAAAAAATGACGGATATTGGGATTTAATGAGAGATCACTTACTGTTTCTTATCCAGCAGCTTCTCCAGCGCTTCCAGCAGAAGACCAAGACCCTCATGACCGAAATTATTAACCCAACTAGAAAGAAGACAGAGAGATGCACAAAAGGTCAGTTACACAATATTCGGTGAAAATAGTAAGTGTCCTTCCGGTTTATTGTCAGCCATGTTGAACTACAGGACAAAGCAAACAGAAACAATAGTGTGTTAACCTCAGAGGACTTCATTCATCCAAACTACACTGAACAAAAATATAAACGCAACACTTTAGTTTTTGCTCCCATTTTTCATGAGATGAACTCAAAGATCTAAAACATTTTCTATATACACAAAATAACCATTTCTCTCAAATACTGCTCGCAAATTTGAAAAAATCTGTGATAGTGAGCACTTAATAATAATAATTATAATCCATCCCACCTCACAGGTGTGGCATATCAAGATGCTGATTAGACAGCATGGTTATTGCACAGGTGTGCCTTTGGCTGACCACAATAAAAGGCCACTCTGAAACCTGCATTTTTGCTTTATTGGGGGGGTCTGGGGGGGTCCGAAAACCAGTTTTTGCACTTCGCACAGCCATTGAAGAGGAGTGGACCAACATTCCACAGGCCACAATCAACAACCTGATCAACTCTATGCGAAGGAGATGTGTTGCACTGCGTGAGGCAAATGGTGGTCACACCAGATACTGACTGGTTTTCGGACCCCCCCAGACCCCCCCAATAAAGCAAAAATGGCCTTCAGAGTGGCCTTTTATTGTGGCCAGCCTAAGGCACACCTGTGCAATAATCATGCTGTCTAATCAGCATCTTGATATGCCACACCTGTGAGGTGGGATGGATTATCTCGGCAAAGGAGAAGTTTTAGATCTTTGAGTTCATCTCATGAAAAATGGGAGCAAAAACAAAAGTGTTGCGTTTATATTTTTGTTCAGTGTAATTATTTGGATAAATTGACTGCTGTTGTTTCAAATTCCTAATACAGGGAGCTGCAAATAAAAAACACCCTCTCAAATACTGAATAAAGTCTGAATGAGTTTGACTTTAAACTGTTCCCATCTACAAGCAAATGAACAACCATCCATCTAAACTAGTGTTCTCATCGCTAAGCAGTTTGTTTCCCGGCCCCCCCTGCGAGCCGCTGTGTTCCTGTGCCAAAAGATTAAGCAATGCAAGAAAGATAACACTGTAATCGATAATGGATCGCGAGAAATAATTGGCTATAAACCGCAGCGTATCAAGAGACGGCAAATGATCCAGTACAGATGAGCCCGTTTGTCTGAGGCAGGAGGACAGACAGGCTGGAGAAGGGGGGGGGGGGGTAGCTAGATTATGTCATTAGCATTACTTGTTTTCAGCCCCTAAAGTGTCAATAACGCAGAATGCATGGAACAATTTCCTGGCATTAATAGGGCATAAGTCAGTGATTCATCCCGCCTTTTAGACAATGATTTGAAATAATAATGGTTTAAGTATTAAAATCTCTTTTATTGACTCGGTGAGGCAGAGGAGACCCTCAGTTACGAATGAGAAGCCTGAGGCGACTGGCAAAGCTGAGGTGAGGTATTCCTTTGATCTGTGACAGGCTACAACCCCCCACCTACCATTACTCAAATCACATTACCAGACAAGCAGAGGAAATGTATAAGTTATTGATACTTAGTGTAGTGTATAATGATGATCTGTTTCCTTAATAAAAACATTATATTGCAATTTATAAATGTCTGTTTACAATGAGTGGTGAATGTGTGCTTAGATTGCATTTAAGTCCATAAAAGAAGAAAGAACAAACTGTCTCAGTTCAGTTCAGAATAATAAGATGTTGGATACATATATATTTGTGAGACAGAGGTGGTAAAAGTAAATAAGAAAGTTAGACAACAAAGAGAAAAAAAAAGATTTAGAGGAAGCCAAGTGCAGTAAATCCACGGCTTCTGCTTGCGCTCCTAATGATGGTGTTTAGACAACAGGAAATGGTAAGGACAAAAGTAAAGAACCATTGTGTTTATTACACGGTGAAACTGCATCGTGAGACTCTGGAAATAATGTGTGACCTCAACGCGGGGTGTGAGAACAGCAGCGAAGGAAATAAAGAGCTTTGTTCTCTGCAGCAAGGACAAGTGGAGGTTAGACTGCATTTCTATGTTGTGCTATGCTTTTTATTTTGTACATCAAATAAGGTGGTTACTGAATGTTTTTATATTTTAAATATATTTCTGACCATTATATAAATCAAATTGATACATTTTACATCAAGTGAGCCGGACCCATAAATAATCATATTCCTACATATCTATTAATATCAAATCATTACTAAATGCTCACTATCTTTAAGGAGAATATTTGAGTGGAAAGGATTATTTCCCCACTGTGATCTCACTAGGGATGTAACATCTGGTTAGATTGAGAATACTGGCTCCCACTCACAATACTTCAAGAAATAGACATTAGTTAGTATTTAAAGGTCCCATGTCATGATGTTCCAGTTATTACCCGTCCCCTTGTGTGCTATGAAGGTTTTTCTGCATGTAAACGGTGTGCAGAGTCAAAACCCTCAAAGTACACCCTGTAGCGAGTAAAACTCGAAAACAGAAAATACCTCCCCAAAACGCCTCGTTGGTGAAACGTCATTGTCCATTTTTTACTTCCTGGGTACTGTGTCGTAGGAATGGCCAGTAGCCACGCCCAGAACTATGACGCGATACGGTCATGCGTTACCCGGAACCAAATGGACCAATCCGTGGAGCCGTTACGTTACGTCCGCGGAGCCGTTACGTTAAGCCCCCGCTGATTGGTCCAAATTGACCAATCCACGGACTTCCTCACACACACACTCAGTGCAGGCAGCTCTGCTGATTTCTCCTCTCTGGCTGCAGGCTGATAACAGACAGTTGGGATCGCGGCGAAATTCTCTCTGCAGACCCATTCTCACAGCGTTTATCAACCTATAAACCTTTTTCTTACTCAATATCAAGCCACACGTATTGTTTTTACTTCGGCTGTGACTTTGTGTGTGCTCAGGATGAGTTTGGCTGTGTTTCGCTGTGTATCGCTAAAAAAGGAAATCACACCTCCACTCGCTCAACGCGATTCACAACGTCCCGACCAATCAGAGCACACTGTGCTCACAGGGAGGGTGGGGGCTGCAGCTATTGGAGCTACTGTACAACGAGCCGTTAAAGGCAGAGAGTGAAATTCAGTGAATACACATACTTTACAGAGATGCTGTATGAGAAACCAATGTGAGTTTGGAAAATTGTACAGTATAAATCTATTTTAGTATACCTCAACAATGGAATTATGATCAGTGGAAATGGCCATGACATGGGACCTTTAAATGTGTTATTTTTGCATTAATCCTAAGCATAAATTCAATCAAATAGTATTCTTAAAACCATTCATTATCAAATCATGTTTGGCAATAATTGACACTCTTAAATGAAGTTCCACAAGTAAATCCTTATCTCCCTAAAACTTTACTTAAGAACTTTATAAAATGCAGGGATATGAATGTCTTCATGATGATTCTCATGATGACCCTGACGGAGCAGAACGCAGGCTCTGGAGGACATAAAGAGAAAATGGACATCTGGTGTGTTTGGAAATGAGCGTTCATACATGCACATGCTGTCACCCAACGAGCAGTCAGGGAACCCATCCCATCCATTGACTGACTGTGACCAACAGTCAGGAAGACTGAAACCCTATTCCAGCAGTCAGAGCCAGCCAAAATGTGACTTCACTATGGTCAACAGTAAATGATAAACATTTGTCTAACAGCATCGACCCAACCTAACGACTCCCTTTATACACTTTTCACAGAGCTAATTGTTTGAGATGATGTTAATGTTGCAACCCATTTTTCAGTTTTACAGTGAGTTATGCCACAGAATGTAGTGAACATGATTTGTTGCTTTGGAGTATACACAGGTTACAGAAATATGTTGACATTCAAATGAAATTGGATGAGGATCAATCTTATACAAACACACACTTTGAAGTGACTGTTATTTTGTATATATTGATTGTTGTGCTTGTATGTATATCTTAACTACACATACACATTCAAGCACAGTGTTAAAAAGTGGCTCATTAATAATCAACAGTGTCAGCACTGATGTGTGGGTGTAGGTGTGTGTATGAGTGTGTATTGTAAATGTTTTATTTATTATCATGACTTCATATGTACAATGGTATAACAATGTCGTGGTATTTTTATTATTGCTTTTAGGATGTCTATCACCATCTGGCAAAGGGACTATCGATGAAAACTAGCCTTTTGGCTAATTTGAGTACTTTGACATGTTTTTTAATATGTTGATTAATGTACACTGTCCCTTGTTTTAAATCAATCAATTAAATTCAATTCAATGTGTGCATATGTATAAATGTGTCTGTTGATTGTGTATATGTAGGTATATACATATTTTTATATATTTGTATTTTTTTATTTGGGATTATGGGAAACGATATTTCAATCTCTCTGTCTGTACACACAAACTGAAAGATTGAACGTAGTAGTAAAACATTAGTGAGAAAGTTTTATTTCAACTACCAAACAAGTCAATTTGTGTAAGAAGTTACAATAATTAAAACAGTCTTCTGTAACAGATGTTTGTCTGAAATGTTTACCTTCTCTCTATTGTTGTTGGACTCAAACAGAACGGACATAAAAGAAAGGAGGGAATTGGATTGTCTGCACTGAAACTTGTTTTCCTCAAGAATGTATACCTTGCTGCAGGTTGCAACATAATGCAGTCCTCCTTCAAGGTTTTTAAGGCAATAAATGGTTCCACTCCTCCCTACATCCCATACTGTCGATCATTTTCTGTCCCCTCACGTATCCCCTAAGGTCTTCAGCAGCTTGCCTTCTAAATGTCCCCCAAGTTACCACAAAGAAAAAGAGAGATGGTGCTTCTGCAGTGTTTTCCCGGAGGCTACGCAATGCCCTTTCTCTCTTCATCGGAGGAACTGCATCTATGGACAACATACTATTACAACTAATAACAACAATACAAATACCTACACTACAACCACAAATCCTACTTGTAGTGTTAATAATGTTACAGGCTGCTTGCCTACCAGTCTTTGTATACCTCTATATCATAAAAATAATGTATCCCAACATATGATGAGAATCAATAAAGTAAACAAGCCTACAGTTGTGCCTATGAGTATTGTAATCTGATAAACAGTGTGGTTTAGGAAGTAGAACAGAGAACGTACAGTGGCTGAAGCGTGAAACATAACGTATTTGTATCTCTGGGCCATTCAAATATCAATATAGTAATTCAACTGTTAAGGAAGGAAGTTGAATGATCCGTTCCTTATCAGTCTCCCCTCCGAATATGGGCATGCATCCAAGGATTTCATTAACTTGAGGGAGAACTTCTTCATCTAATATTGATGGCTATAATCCTCTAGTTAAGTGCCACCAAATTGTGTTACTTTTTGCAATCATGTATATACCGCAGGCAAAATAAAAAATTCATGGTCAGTCTCAGGGAAGCAATTTTATATTTTGTGTTGCTTCCTACTTGCTAGGCAGAATGAGGTTCTAGTTACTAAAATGGCTAAGAAATGTAGGCATTTAAAATCCCTAAATCAAGTGTTAAGGAATCAACTGAATGTTTACTAAAAACATTTCAGCCACAGAGTTATGTTGTGCATTTGCTTTTAGCTCCAAAACATTACAAATATTCCCCAAAAAGATGGTACTGATTTCCTGACATGCTACCATAACAAAATGTAGTTATGAGTTTGTGATATTCATCTATGCGTCTGATTTTTAAACAGTGCGTGCTGTTAAGGGTCAGCGGGGACTATCCCATCATGCATTTCATTAGAGACAGGCTACGCCCTGGATCGGTCACCAATCCATCACAGGGAAACCCAAACAGTCACACAAAGGGAGAAATGATTGAGGCAAGCCAGACAAAGTAAACTCCACTGGAAACACCACAGATGGCCATCCTGCTGGGAGGAGGACTGAGCCGCTATGAAAAGAAATGCACACGTTTTCTGACATGTGTGCACTATATTTATATTATTAGTTTATACATTATTTCCAAGCTTACCAAAAGTAAGCCTTTGCTGCTGCTTTGAATACAAATATGACATTCAATCAATCACCTGCTCACGACATCATTCAGACAGTCTTGACATAGCTCTCTTCAAAATTGCACTTCAAGGTTCTCCACTGAAAGCAGACAAAGGGTTCGAACTAAATAACCCGCAGTAGCACTTGCATGCAGTCAATCCATTTTTATTTATATGGTGCTTTTCAGCTACAAGGCTATTCAAAATGCTTTATCCAAAACATCAAAAGCATCCTGACAAAGTGCAAAAAAACCATCCAAATTAGATTAAAGAGCCAAGGAAAAATAATATTTTAAGAAAAGGATCAAATAAGACAGTTATAAAGTACATAGTGTACAGGGCAGTGAACAAAACGTATAATTTGATTGAATAAAAGGCAGCAGAAAACTGAAGAACCTTCAGTCCTTGTTTTAAAGAACTGAGAGTAGCAGAAGACCTACAGTTGTTTGGGTGTTTGTGTCTCCAAGTATGGTGCATGGCAACTAAATGCTGCTTCTCCATGTTTAGTTTTGGCTGCGGTGACAAAATCAAACCTGCCATTACAGACATAAGTACTTCATAATAGGGCTGAACGATTTTAAATTGAAATCGCGATTTTAAATGATGTGATTATCAAATTGCAAAGCCTGCGATTTTTTTTAACTTTTTTTTTTTGTTGTCAGTCATCCACACCAATCAGAAGTGCTGTGCTCCACATGTATCAGCCATTGTTAACCAATCAGAAGTGGACCATGATAGAAGGTGATACACAGATTGATCCAATCACCTGCCAAGTATTTTTGAAAGTGCCTGCCCTTTCCAAATGGCTTCCAATGGAGCTTTCCTAGATGGTTTGGTGAAACAAAGCATCTGAGTCAGGTTAGTAACGCTCCATCACACGTTTCTATGACAGGGTGAATCTTAAACTGAAGCTTGACTTTAAAGCAACCCAATGGAAGTTTCATGTAAGTTTAGTTCTTTCACTCGTAGCTCGGGCTGCGGGGGTGCTAGAGACGGGAGCACGTTGATGCGACCTTCCTAGCCGGAGATATGGCCGCATTTTACAATAATCTTCCGTTGGGTCGCTTAAAAACAAATATCGCAAATCGAATCCCAAGATCGTGCAGCCCTACTTCATAACGTAGCAAAACATCTGAAACATATTTGGCCCCAAACCATTATTTTGGCCATACCAATGGTTTTCAAATGCCTTGCCAAGACCTCAACACTACGTGATGTGATCCACCTCCTTTTCTTAGAGAGTAATAGAGCAGCAGTTTTCGGAATCAGCAGCAACTTTCTCATAGATCGTTGAGGAAGACTTGTAAAGACACTGTCTTGTTGTTTCTACTGATGATACATGAAGTGACACGTTTTTCAAAATCATAAGGGATACAAGTCCTTTAGTACATCAAATATTCTTAAGGTGAAAGTGTTTAAGCAAAGAATATTATAATGGTATTACATTATTTAGTTGATTTCTATAATATGTGTATCTTAGTGACATGTTGACAGTGTGGACAAAGTGGTTCTCACCAGGCTGTGTCACCTTCACTTGCTCAAGGGAAGACAAGTAGCTCAGTGTCTCCTAAGTTACTGCATCTGGGGACATTGTTTCAGCCTTACATTGTTAAAACATAGCAGCTGTAAGTGTTTCTTTGTTCGTGGTGAGGTGTTTCCTAAGTGGGACAGTGCAAAGGGAGAGTAAACAATGAGTTACAGTGCTGTATATTGCTAGATGTAAGGACATAATACTATAGCAACAAAGGTTGAGAACCATGTAGAGTGTTTGTCGAGTATTAGGCATGGTAAATGATAAAAAGATGAAGGCATGTCATCAGAAAATGACTCAACAGCTTCAGAAGCAGAACACCCTCACAACTTGTTTGACTGATCGCTGGTCTCGTGTGTAGATGGCTTGTACGCACATTGTTTCCGGTCACTATACCAGTGTTATTATTTTTATCATGACTAGGTGTGGAGCTTTGTTATTTAAGGCTTTGGTGCGAGTGCAATATCTTTGATATTGTATTACAGGCTAAGCCATGCAACTGTCCCTCTGTGGCAGTTCCGACCTATTCAGTGCTACAGTATTCCAATTGAAGCACACAGCTATATGAAACCAAGAGCTCTGAACATCATAGCTGGGAAACCAAGCACCACCAGTGGCTGCTTAGTGATTTGCCATGCCAAACATGGAGCTACATTATACTTTGATCAATTTAATAGCCTTCTGAAATATCTATAATTTAAAGGGCATATCAGATGGCAGATATTCTGTAGTTTCCTCAAAAAGGAATATGTTCGAAAACATGGTTACAAAGTGCAACAACTTTATTTCGCCTTATTTATAATATGTCTAATTTGTCCTTTAGAGTTATTAATATTAGTATTATTATTATTTGTATTATGTCTGATAGAAATGTTGGAAAGAAATGTTGTGGCATTTGCAACTGTTTTCCCCTAAGACAAATATATATTTTCATTTAATCTCAGGAGCACCGAAGGACTCAGAAAAGTGAGGTGGTAAAAAAGGCCAGACAAAACATTGTTGTGATGATGTCAGAGGCATTTTTGGTTGCCCGAAAAATGTGCTGTTATTGCTTGGAGCTTTATGCTACCAATAGCTTGTGTGCAAACCGTTGGCATTAACATATAGCATTAGTAAACCTAAGTGTATGACCAGTTAGTCGCTGCTGGACAAACGGACTGATAAACAAACAGAATGACATTGTTTTCTCATATAAATAATGTTATTATAACATCTAAAATAGTATGGAGGACTGTCCTATATATTTGCTCAAGCTATCATCGTTGTATATACTATACAACTGTATCATACAAATACAGAGGAATTAATTCCCCAGCTTATCTATGGACCCGCGTGAAGAAAATCCAGGCTGCAAAACAAAACCTGTCAGCATCAACAAACACAACTTCATTTACAGATTTAATGGAAATATACCATCCAGTTTCCTCTGTTGTTTTTTGACCCTCACTAATATACTCCTTCACCTCACACAAAAGTCAGTTAAATATTTAATACATTGCCAACGGAAGTGGTATATCCAAGGTTACACATACACAGATCCAAAATCATTGACCTGTGCTGTCCTTGAAGAAGAACAACGAGCAGCTGATATTGCTCACGTGTAACTCAAGGTACATGCACTCTCTTTTTCCAAGTGACAGGTGCTATGTCACTCCACTGAGCCGTCATGGTGTTATCTCAGGTCTCTATCGCCTGCTGGCTTGCACAGATCTTAAATATAATGCAAGACAGAAGAGAAAATGTCATGGCTGGAAGACCCAAAACACACTACTTTTCATTGTTAGTCAACAGATAAACAATTAAAGAAAGTGGTTTCTCTTTAACTGATGTTTCATAATAATGATTATGAAGAAAAAAGCCCCTGCAAAGGATCTGGTCATGGTAACAACGGGAGCTTTTAGTCTGAGGAGAAGTCCTGATGTCAGCACCTCGAGATTGTGATTGCTGGTGTAGCCAAGCGAGGGCAGGAACACGAGCAGTGCGGTACTCAAAAGGAGCACTTTGCACTTCTGATGGTGTTTGAGTCACAGCTTGAATCCAAAACGTGGTTCTTTTAACAAAGACTGATGCTGATGCTGTGTGTGTGTGTGTGTGTGTGTGTGTGTGTGTGTGTGTGTGTGTGT
>CALSBZ010041078.1:2690004-2703158 GCA_943591055.1 Gobionotothen gibberifrons
AAAAAATCTATTAGAAAGCTGCAGCTAATTCAGAACGCCGCTGCTCGTGTCCTCACTAACACTAAGAAAGTGGATCTTACCTGTTCTGAAGTCTTTACACTGGCTTCCTGTGTGTCAAAGAATAGATTTCAAAATACTGCTGCTGGTTTATAAAGCACTGAATGGTTTAGGCCCAAAATACATTTCTGATCTCCTGATAAATTATGAACCATCCAGAACTCTCAGGTCTTCAGGGACTGGTCAGCTTTCTGTCCCCAGAGTCAGAACTAAACATGGAGAGGCAGCGTTCAGTTATTATGCTCCAAATATCTGGAACAAACTCCCAGAAACCTGCAGGTCCGCTGCAACTCTTACTACTTTTAAATCCAGGCTGAAGACTTTTCTTTTTGTCGCTGCTTTTAATTGAACTTTTCATATCTTATACTGCACAGTAACTTTTATCCATGTATTTTTCTTTTAATGTTTATTTTATTAGCTTTTCTTTTTAATGACTGATTTTAAATGCCATTTTCTTAATGTCTTTCATTTTTTGTAAAGCACTTTGAATTGCCTTGTGTTGAAAAGTGCTATATAAATAAACTTGCCTTGCCTTGCCTTGCCTTGATCCAGAAGTGTCAAAGGTGGTCATGTGTCCAAAGGTAGCCTGCCTTGAACTCCACACAAGGCACATCAGAATTGCAATGCTAAATTAAATTTCTGATTGAGCTTACAAAAGCGCTATCCGGGATTACAAAGTGAATACAGAGGATCAATTATGGATGATTCACTGATATAGAGAGCTATTTCCACATCAGAAATGATGTTGAATTGAAACAGTTATTCATCTCGGTGAAGAAAGTCAGACAGAGTGAGCTCATTGATGTCTACTGTACCTACGTCCTAGGGCTGGGACAGGGTGCCTCAGTGTCAGTAAGTTATGGACCTAAATAACGTGATACCAAGTATAACAAAACTTCTTCAGTCACACAATACATGCACATGATCCTTCTTTTTTACCTATCTAGAAAATAATTTACATTTGTACGGCATTACACGCAGCCAATCACCACAAGGGTTCAAAATGAATGCCCTCTACTGCAGCAGCTAACACACATACAGTCTGTGTCGTGGTGAAATTGAGCATGGCAGACATAATAATACAAATTTGAATACTTTCAAAATGTATTTGTGTCAAAGTCATTTGTTTGGAGAGGAATGATGATGGCATTTGCTGCTAGTGATAAGTGCTGTTGTTTATACTGTGGACAGAAGAGGCCAAATGAGGAAGAGTCGGGTATATAAGTGTAGGGTTTAGTGCTACTAATAAAAAAGCAATTTGTGCCAAGGGAGTGTCTTCTTTGACACCTTTTAATTGTTTTGGTTTTAAATCGTATCAGTTTGTGCCAGAGACATAAAATGTAATGATAATCAAGTACTGTCAAATATGTCCACCTTCCAGCTGGCAACTCAGTATTTACAAGTTGTTTGATTATCTAGAAATGATTGTTGGGGTCACATAAGGGTTTATTTGACTGTATTTAACTATAATATACAATGACTATGAGATTAGGAAATACTTTGAAGGGCTTCGCTTAACAATTATACAGGGAGCACTACCAGAAGGCAGAAACCTTGGTGTTTGTCAGTATGTTGCTTAATGCTTTATCAAGCTGTGCATTAGGACACACAGTCAATAGGGCACGCAGCTTTGTGTTAGCAGGCATCGTAACTTCAAAGCTCGTAAGAAAAACATTACTAGTGTTCCATGCAGCCCTCAGTGCTCAGCTACAAGCATTCTAGTGAGAAAAGCTGGTGAGACTGATTCACTCGGAGACATCCTGTGTGGCAGAGCAGCAAGATCATCACAACAACCCACACCTTGAGTATTCAGAAACTCTGGTGTCAGCAAATGTCTCCCGCCTCCATAAAGACCCCACAAGAAAATGCCCCCGAGTAAATGTCTGACTTGTACCGTGAAGATTACACATAATGAAAAGTATGGAGCCCAGTTCAATTTTGCTTAAATATGTCTTAGGGATCTGAGAGCTAGCAGATCTAATATGGAAGTCACTGTCGGGATTTGACGGAGCCATAGTGTAATGCCTTTGGGCTAAACATAGGGAACTGAAAAGCTGGGGCCATGGCTGTGTGCTCTGCAGCCCAAAACCACTATAACTACTCTGTTATTTTCATATTGGAAAGTCGATTGATGGAAGAACAGCTGAGATCAGAGGAAGTGAGCTTTAACCCTACTGCTCCTGACTGAATTCAGCAAATGAAGTTTAAAAGTAATGTATGCCCTGTCATGCAAATACAACATTTCAACTTACATGGTACAAAATAAGTACAGTAGCACTATTTCTGCCTCAGTAATATCAAAATGTATATGTTTTTGCCTATTGAGAATAGGTGCTTTGTAATAATGCGAGACTGAGAGCACAAATTGTGAAAAAAATTCTGCAGAGAAAAACCGCAGGATTTATCTCGCCCTAAATGAGAAAATAAGTAATTTTCTCTAAGTTGGCATCTCACTTCATGTTAGAGGATTAAGAAATTAATGAAAAGTGGCTTGTCAATCTGACAACATTCTAAATTAAGAAGAAAGTATCCAAATGACAAAATTAAAATGGGAAGAATGAAGTAGAGGATAAATAATTGGCGGGGTAAATCCTGACAGATAGAGAAGTGGAAAACATGGCAGCTGAGGAGAAGAGAGTGGAAACAGAGTAAGCAGCCGATGCTCCAGGCAATGCCATCTGTGGGTGGATCTGCAAAGGCTGCATGCCACACACCTGTGTGAAAGTGCCTGGAGATAAGGCCCTCAGCACAATGGCCCCATGGCCACCTGTGCTGCCAAACAGGTGCACAGCCCAGCCAATTAAACTATTAGACAAACACAGGCCTCTGGGAGCAAATTAGCAAGCTGCCCAAACATCAGAGGAAAAACTAAAAGCAATGGTAAGCAGTAACTGAGCGTGAACAACAACACTTTGATGGGGAGACTTTCATTTCAGTGTATATTAAGATCATGGTTTCTGATGTTTTTTATGTAATTATCAAATCATTGTTGAAAATGTCCCCATTGTCTTAACACAGGCCAGCTGTATATGATTGAAATAGAATGAAGATAAATATGCTCACCATGTATTAATGGATCAGGGCTATATTTAGCTCAAATGTATCCAAATGACACTATTATTTAAAAATGTCTGCATGATGTGAGCCATAAGAAAAGTACTATTTGTGTCTGATCAATGGCCCACTTGTGACAAAGCAGTGTTTTAACTAATTACAATGATACATTTCACTTGAAGTGAAGATAAAGTTATTTTTTACAAATATAAATTCAATAGTTTCCTGCTTCGCTTTAGCTCTCATGCAGTACTTCTTCATTGCTTGTTGACGTGATGGATGAAATATCTGGGTCGAAAAATGTATTTATTAATATATTTATTTATCAAAACAGTTTAGGACCATTCATCGATTTTACTGAGAATAACCGTCCGTTTCGTACTGATGCCAGTGCTTAAATGGGTACAAATACAGACTTGGTTTCGCTGACCTTTGACAAACCGATAGTTGGCCAAACACCAGCATTGCTTTTGGAATTTAAGTGTGTTCTCTGTGATGAGAGATCCTGCGTAATGCTTTAGGAAACACCAGAAAGACACAAATAAATGGAAGGATATAATGCACAAACTACCAGTATATCTTACATTTTGTACAGGCTTATTACTAGTCAGCTTTTACAGATGAATTGCTCATTAACTCGGGTCAAATACAAAAATTAAGTCTCCAAAATATAATTATTCAAAAGCTGACCAGGGGTTAATTTTTAAAAGTTGTAAATTAAAATATGCATGACTGCACTGCTATCTACTTCATGGTTATTTTCTGTTTATGATAACATGGCGGACAAAGGTTACATTAACATAGTGGAGTCAGTAAACCAAATGTGGATTTCCTGTGTGTTGTGATCCATGGCAATTAAGCGCATTCATATTCATTATGAGTAACCTTATCCGTGCTTCAAGAAAACAATCAGTCCTTTCACCCAGGAGAGAAATAATGAAGGGTGAAAAGATGAGCAGAACACCTGTGTTAGTTTACATTCACACTATTCCTCGTCGCCGCACACACACCCATGAGGTGGCTTCTTCCCTGCATGGACCTGACCATCCGTAGGAGGCGACACGTCCATGAAGCACTGGTCCTTTACATGCTGGCCAGAGGATCAGCCATTTGAAAACACACACAGTGCGAGCCTGGCCTCACTTACATCCCCTTGGCACCAGTTGGCCTTTCTGAGTGCAGAGGCTGACTTGACTCCCCACAGCTCGCTGGAGACCGGCTTCACAGCTCTTCAACACTCCAGGGATAATCACTTAGCTAGTAAACTATACAACATATTACTATTTGTTCTGTTTTTCTGTTTTTATTGTGTTGCACTGTTGACTATGACTAAAGAAAGCCTTGAACCTTGAAAATATGCATTTATACTAAGCATGGTGTGGTTCACTAGCTATAACATTATTATCTGACTGAATACATTTGTATATGTAATGAAAACATCCTCCCCTCTGTCATGAACCTTGGAGTGACCTTCAGTAGCACTTTTAAATTCGACAAGCAGGTCAGCACTGTAGTCAAATCCTGCCTTTTTTAAATAAGACTATTGGCCAAAACCAAGTCGTATTTATCTTTTAAAAACCTAGAAAGGGTTATGAATGCCTTTATTACCTCAAGACTGGACTATTGCAACGCTCTGTATGTGGGTATGGACCAGGCCTCAATGAAACGCCTGCAGCTAGTGCAGAACGCAGCTGCCCATCTTCTGACTGGCCACAAAAAGCGTGACCACATCACCCCAATTCTGGCCTCACTGCACTGGCTTCCAATTTGGTTCCGAATTGATTTTAAACTCCTTTTATTTGTTTTTAAAGCCCTAAATGGGCTGTCTCCTGCGTATATAGCTGAACTCCTCCATCGCTACACCCCAGCCAGAGCTTTAAGGTCGGCTGACCAGTTGCTGCTGGTAGTGCCCAAGACCAGGCTCAAAACCTGAGGTCACCGAGCCTTCGCAGCAGCTGGCCCCAGGCTCCGGCCCATCCCCAAACCGCCCCCTACACCCTACCCCTCCGTTTGCGCGTTCACGCGGAGGGTCCGCCATATTGAGGGCTGTTCCAAAGCAACGAGTGTGGACCGGTGTGGAGGGGGAGTGGGCTATCAAGCCCTCAAACAGCAAGTCTGCATCGGTGCTGACTTGAGACCAGTACTACCTGACCGGAGTCACGCTGTGTGTGTCCGTCAGGAAACACGCTGTTAACAAGTAGTTCCAGCAAACATCCGCTGATAAACTGCGATGTTAACAACCTCATGTTAGCCTCATATGTTTTTAACTTAGGATCGTACCTGTGTTTAGTCTAGAAAAAGGTAAATGTGTGCATTTTATTATAAAGTTGTGTATATTTAAAGACTGTTGCAAAAACTAAGAAGCTTATAAACATCAGGTACAAAAAAGTAACACAATGAAAGATGTTTGGAGTTTTATTTGAGTTATTAATTTAAATGTTGTCTAAGAGATGCTGATTTGAAACCGTTGTTACATACAGTTACAGCATTTCCTGTTTCTGCCGGAGAGAGGGGAGGCCGTCCCAAAGCTTGCCGCTGTATTTACTCCCTCCATCTGACAGGAGGGAGCCTCGTTGAGCTGCGAGTGTGGCTACAGACGGAGTTCACTCGGGTCGAGGGGGTGATTTGGGATTGGGCCTCCATGTGAGGTCGGCCCAGATACTAGGGGTTTTTAAATCCTCACTAAAGACACACTTCTTCTCCCTGGCCTTCTAGTCAGAGCGGAGCACGACTCCTGACATTTCCCTGTGTTTTTATATTTCTGTTGTAAATTATTGTCTTTTATTGTGATTGTAGTAATGTGTTTTTATTACATGTACAGCACTTTGGCTCGACCAAAAATCGCTTTTAAATGTGATGTATAAATAAAACTTGATTTGATTTTGATTTGATATATTTTGAAATGAAACATTCCAGAATGTGCATCCTGTTGGTCCTTAGTTTGCTCAGGAAGAAGAGCATTGAAAAAGGTCAGCTTTACCCTCATGTGAACGGGTGTCTTGAGTGGTTTGTAGGAAACTCTATGACTCTATATATAATGCAGAGATGCAGCAGTAACGCTGGTATTAGCAAACAGATTAAATACAAGCTCTTCTGGGGGAATGCTGGTGAGTCTATCTCTGTACCCAAGGTGAACATAAAAAAGAATTCCACTTATCCAGTGACAGTTTAATATGCACCATTCATTGATTCACATTAGGAAACATCTCCTCAACAGTGAGATGGTAAATAATTTAAAGGATCTGCTGTCACTAAGGGTTCTCCTGCACTAGTGGGACCAAATTAAAATTGGAGATCCCATTTAAAGAGAGAAGTCAGAGAATTTGGTTAGAAATTAGAGACAAGGTTTATAAAACCATTGACATCTGGTAATGAATGATTCTAGAGCCAATCAAGGCTGAGCAGGACAGAGCCGAATACAAAAATAATTTTTTTAATCATGTTGGAGTACAGGTTTGGTTCCTAACAACTGGCCATTTGCCTTCTCCATGACTGTACGCTTTGTTTCAAAACTTGATGTTCTGTATTTGTCTTTTCTAACTAACAGTCCAATGAGAGGTCTTTACATACATCCAATTATTATGTATTCATTTCCAGCAGACACCTCCCTTGCTTAATGTCGAGTGACGTGATTTACATTTGGATGAGTATTGCTTGAAAAATACATAGTTTCTCATTACACATGATGATGCAATTTCAAGAGTAAAAAATAAGGTGTATATTCATCCTAAAGACATCCCAGGTACGTCGTATACCTTAAGTTGCCAAGGTACACCTACACAGTATTGCAATTCATCCTACTTTCATGAAGGTTACAAAGTTCAATTTGTATAGAATCTTTTTTTAGAGAAGTGTTCATTCCACTGATAAAGTCGTGGTTGCTGATATGCAAATACTGCTCAACAGAAACAAATATAAATAGCATTAGTAATGACTTTGCTTACAGCTTGTCCTTGCACTTAGCCACTTACTCTGAGCTTCGTCACTGTGCTTCACTCTACCAAACACACAACAAATGATCATTCTGTGCGTCAGGGTTATCATTTGGTCTTCTGTGATGGTGGCGTATCACCTAAGTGCGTGCGCCAGCATCGTTGGTGTCTGCCAGAAGCCGCCATTAATGTTCTGTTTCTCCAGTAAGCCATATTCCTATCGTACACTTTCTTAGATATTGATGGAACCGGATGAAAGATTTGAGTCATCAGATTTCTCGATCAAAGACACAAGGTGAGAAACCACAGCCTTTTAGTCCGTAGCCCATGAAAAAATCACTACCAACATTCCCGTGTGTGAAATCATTGAGTTACTAACCTGACAGGGTTACTTGTGAGAGACACTCTGAGCGACTCCAGGCAGTTGAGCAGCTTTTCTTCAGTGATGCCAGAGCGCAGCTCGTGGACATATTCTTGGGAGGAAAGTGTACTCTCGTGCCTGCTGTTCCTAAGTCCACCCTGAAAACCAAATATCAAAAGTTTAGATTACAAACATACACTATATTACCTCGGGAGGTCGATCTAATACAAAAATGATAATCAAATACAAACGTGTACACAAAGGACATCCATGCATGATTTGATGACAACCACATACTCAACAACAACATGAAGAGGACTTGATGTTAGTGAGGGTCTGGTGTTCTCAGTAGGGTTAGTTGTTGAGACGTGTTTTGACGTATTTTTGGATTCTCACAATGCTAGTGATAAAAGCTGGCAAAAATGTCTGTGTTTTGGTAAAAGGACAAGTGAGCATCTAGTGATGTGTTGGCCAACTTCAGTGTGTTCTCAATCAGCCAATATTGCAATGATGGACTATTCGCAGAGAGAGCCAAGCACAGCGGCAGCTCCTGCTTGAAATAAATGGATTCTTGTGTATAGTCTCCACAGAAGCCTCTAGGGACATGTTGCTACACTGATGCTTACACAATGAGACTACCTATTGGCAGCAATACACACACTTACACCCCAGCAGGGAAACATACATTTATAAACTCACTCACCCAGCAGCACACGGTGTAGACAACACCGTGAATTACATTTAGCTGCAGCTTGATTCCAAAGTAGCAGAATGATTGAATATATGGCCTGACTTTGTTTTCGTGCAGGAAAACACATGACAAAAACCTTGCAAATGTATGAATTCAACTTAATTATCTCTACTCCGACAAATATGTGTTAAATTGGTATTTTTTTTGTTTGTGTCAAAGTGAGCTACATTTTGAATGAGGGCTTTGTATAGAAACAAAATGAGGAAACTCTCTCCGCAAAACAACATCACAAGTTGAGCCGAACCAGACTGCTAGACAAAATCATTTTCACTGTGATCATCCCTGGACTGCCGGTTCCCCACAAAGTGAGCTGTGCTAATAGGCAGTTTGGGAAGTAATAAGCTAGCTCATTTATCTGGAGAAAAGAGAGGCCTGCTGCTCTCCTGCAAAGCACAGTCAACATGAAAGAACCGTATTTTTCGGTTGGAAAAAGCAGAGGGAGTCTACAGCGAAATGCCAATAACTATGTGTTGTACGTTTTAACTGATCTTAGAGTTTGATTGGTACAAAAATGTCAAGTAGTGTTTGCTTAAAGGCTGCCGTAAGATCATCAATCTGCTATCTTCTACGTCTTGTTTATTATTGACAGTGAAAATGAAAAAGCAAACAGCCGACCTTATTGCCTTAATGAGAGTAAGGCACATCAAACTGAAAAACAAAGGTCTATTTTGTTCTACTTAAATGTCTCTGTTCTTCTTGGTGTGCAAAGATGAACCAATATTGCAGTGTTCTATTATTATTAGCGGCATGGTTTTTATACATTGTGTCTGTTCTGCTATTGTGATACTACCAACAAAGTTAGACAGTATGCTTTCACACAATTTTTTGCTTAATAGCTATATGTTGCAATGAATCAATGTTGTGTGATTCTTGCCTTTTCTCTACCCTTCTCATCTTGATCTATACGTACACTTATGCCATTCATCTTTTTCTCAAGCACCGTTGGGTGAATGTTGAGGAGTGTCTGTCGAAGCTTTTAGAAGGCTGAAGGTAGTTATTAGACCACAGGGAGAGGTAAGAATCCTTCTCATTACATCTATATTTGTCAACTATTACAACCGGGCGCTTTCTTGCTAAATTCTGACCAACACCATTTTCACATGTTTTTATAATTGACCATGAAAATAATGAAAATTGTAAGGACCACATTTCAACTGTGTGGAAGCTCAATGAGTCTGAGCAGAGAGAAAGACAGACACTGAAGACACATAGCAAACCCCGGGGTGAACTCTCTGGGCTTATGAGTACTCAAGGTTCAACTAAGATGGTGATGTAAAACTTTAAAGTGCTTTTAATTCCTGAGAGGCACTGCTTTTTTTCAGAAACCGACTATTGACAGTGCACAAAAGACCTGGCAAGGCAGTGCTTTCAGAACATTTTGCTGATGTCTGAGCACTTCCCTGGGAGAAATGTTCGAAACCAAATTCAGTTTCTTGGTGGCAGTAGTGCTGGTTATTCCAGTATTCAGGGTCAAGGTAGACTGCTCCACGTTACGGTTCGTTTGTTATTTCAGTGGTGGGTTTCATTCAAGTCTGAAGACCAACGGCCTGACATTTAGCAGAGGCTTGACTTGGTTGGAGAGCTTAATAAAATGTTCTCAGCAGCTGTGGCTAAGTGGATAGAGTGCTGGACTTCGAATCAGGGGGAAGCAAGTTTGAGCCCCTCTGCAGTCAGCATGTCGTTGTGTCCCAGGGCGAGACACGTCACCCCAAATTGCTCCTGTGGGGATTGTCCACAGGACTGAATGTATGTAAGTCGCTTTGGATAAAAGCGTCTAACAAATTACATGTAATGTCATGTCAAGGACAGCTTTCAACATTGAGCATGTAGACACCAGTAATTGGTCAACTATAAACGCATGCACTTTAGGCAGGGTAATAGGGCCTCAATAACATCTATTTGAGCACAAACTGAAAGAGAATAAACAGTAAAAGAATAATTGTAAATCACTGCAACTCTATATTTGTATTAGGGATGCCAGTGATTATTCGATTTTTTCGAATATTCGTTACAGTCTCCATAATCGAAAATTATTTTTAAAATTCGATTTTATTTATATATTTTCTATTATTATTTATGTTTTTTCGAATAATCGATTCATATTCGCCAGGGCTGTCCGAGCGATTATTCGATTTTTTTCGAATATTCGTTACAGTCTCCATAATCGAAAATTATTATTAAAATTCGATTTTATTTATATATTTTTTTATTATTAGTTATGTTTTTTGGAATAATGATTATTATATGTTTGTAAATTGGACAGGGCTGTCCAATTTTCGAATTTGATCATGGTCAGTTTCTGGCATCCCAAATCTGTATATGGCTGATAAGGTGGCTGCATTTTCAGTTTGTCACTTCCTCAATAACACAGAGCATAGTGAGAGGAAAACACATGGCCCACTTTGTATTTATCTTCTTACTTCCAAGCAGTTCCCAGCAGGCATTGCACTATGTCCAGAAAAGCTATGGCTCTGGTTTCACCGCATGCTCTGACCTCTGGAAACCAAAGACACTGACCATAAACTGCTTTTTCATGACCATAGCCCCAAATCAATGGAATCCTTTTGGGATAATATCAACATTACACCACCACACTGGCAGTAGAGAAACAATCTGAGGATTAGAGGGAGGTGGGCATTACCTGCTGGCTACTGTGTAATAGAGTTTCCCCCCCTTCAGGCTCACAAAAATGGTCAACAGAAGAAAATTGTCGGAAAAGAGGCCCCAGAGAAAAGCACAGAGGGAAGATGGAGGGATGAGGAAAAGAGATGTTGTGAGGGGAGGAGGTGTGTGGTGAAGCAGTTAGACATAAAAAAAGTGAGAGGTAGTTTGAAAGTAGGGTTTGGACACAAAAAGAAAGAGAAAGAGTATGGAGGAGGAAGAGCAGGGTGGAGAGCACCAAGAGACAACCTCAACAGTAGAGGACAGACACAGCCATTTGACCACGGCCTAGAGCCTCATCTCCTGCCGCTTATTGAATCCCCTATTTGTCGATAACAGTATTTCCTGCCAAAGAAAATAGTGCTGGGAGCAATTACTTCAGCAAGCCTGTCAATTTCATTTTGGGGGGTTAGGGGAGCATTGAGGCTCATTCCCTCCTCCTCTATCACCTCTGTCTGCCTTTCTCTATGCCATGGGGAGTGACAGAGTGCTGTGCTTTCTATCGAGGGCAGGGCAGGGAGACAATGCCAAGGCGGCTGCACCTCCACATGTCATCTTCACCTGTAATGAGCCTATAACAAGCTGGCAGCTTCCTCAGTGCCCAGTTCTCGGTACACTCGGGCCGACTGATGGATACATTATTCAGCTTCTTTGTCAGCTTACTGGAAAAACCCACATGGCGGCAATGTGTCTGGCCTGGAAGCCGTAGCTGGGAGATAGTTGATTGCTTCTTTCGTTCAGTCTGCCCTGCTGCCTCTTCTCTGTCTCTCAGACATATGCATACTGTATTTGCAATTTTCTGAACAATGTTTAGACAACATCTCTTGTCGGCGTGATCAAGAAATGCAATTATAAAGTGAAGCAAGAACAGGAGAATGTCTCTCGTGTCTCTGTAATTCATCTCAGTTTGAGATTAACATGGTACAATGATTTCTTTAGATGCCTTGTATAAAAGTCATTCAAAGCTTTGTGTTTGAATGTATTTGGTTTCTTTAAAGCAATATCACCAAACAAACCCTGATCCCACTGTACTAATTCAATGTTGTGACTCATTGCAGCACTAAATGCTATTTAAACAAGGGCACGGATGTTGCAGCATGTTTGTTCAGAAGCCTTTTTTAAGCAGAAACAACTCTGTCTATTTACTGGTTATTTGAACTTGAGAGTCTGAATAAAAGAGTTTTGTAAAGAATGTGTTTGAGTGAGAGAGGGTTTGCTTTAACTCATTCAACCTTTCCTGAAATTCAAAGTGACTAAGGACAAATGAAGGTCACCAACAACACCTTGGAGGTTGGACCAGCAGAAATAACTGCATAAGAGGAAAGAGTGATAGGCAAGAACACATCTTTGGGCAGATTGGGCATTGAAGGGCAGTTTTATGAAACCCAAGTGCATTCAAATGTTTCACATAATATCCACAACCCTGTTCTTGAGAGGTAATATAACCAGACATATTGAGACACGCGCCCCCATCTCACATTTAAAAAACGCCTGACAGAAAATAATGAAATAAATAATGAAGAATCTAATTATTCTTTCTTTGTGAGTAATTAATGAAAATTACTAAAGCACCCTACTGCTCTTTGTAAAAAAAAAGAATATAGATACAATCTGAGCAATTAGTGCATATCATGCTGTATGATAGCCACGTTACAACTTAATATCCTGCTCATTAGTGGTTGGTAGATTAGTTGAGAGGAGAGATAGTGCAAGAATTGCTAAAAGACAGTCAGGTAGATCCAACTGCCACACGCCTTACCCTTTCCCCTATAATACAAACATGACCTATGAACAGCGCTGTCAACACAACTGTTTAGAGAAATCGGGTTTGCACACAACACACACACACAGACCCACACGTAAGATATGTTATAAAAATGAGAAATCTTACATTCAACACAATCTAAAAGTTGCCATGTGTTGGTGGCAGTGGTGGTTAAGGTCAAAGGCAACACGGTTCAGTTGAGATGCTGGTTGGCTGGACAATGAGTTTTCCCTAGCCCTACTTAAAGGACAGGAGTCCTGCTGCAGGCTGATAAGACATGTCATCTAGCCAGCAGGGCGCAGGGCTCCCAGCTCAGTGGGGGATTTCCCAACAGACCATGTGGCCAAGCATTTCACCCCTTCCTCTCTAATTCACTCCTCTTTATTTTCCCCATTCTGTTTTCCTATCCGTCTGCCCACTGAGAATTGTTTGAACTCTGGGTGACAGCCAAAAAAAATATGTGTACATCTGTAAGCACTGTGTGCCTTTTTCTTCTTTTTGTATTTAGTTTATTCCATTATCTTCTGCCTGGTGGGGCCAGAAAACTAAATCTACAAACCTCTTTGTTCCCTC
>CALSBZ010041078.1:2713158-2730066 GCA_943591055.1 Gobionotothen gibberifrons
GTGTGTGTGATGTACGTTTTCTCATGGATAAACCCGCTGCTGCTCCAGAGAAATGTCATTTGAAGAGCTTCCCATGGTAGTACCACCACACACCCTTGTGAAGAAAAAACAACATGCTTGAATGATATCTAATATTGCAAATGTATGTCAGACAACAAAACTAGAAAACAGAGCATGAGGGGGGGGGGGGACGACGACGACTAAGAGGATGAGGTTTGGAGTAGGTGAGGCATCTCCACTTTAAATTAACTGGTAATTTCCCCAATGCCAATCCTGTCACAAGACAACAACATAAGACGTTAGCTCTATCAGAATATGCAGCGTTTGTCAAATTGTATAAAGACAAAACAGATGCAGAAAGATATCACCAGTTGAGAACTTTCAGTTTGCCTCTCCCACAAAGAGTTATGTCATCTGTGTATGTCCCAACCATGTCTAGCCAAAGTGTAGATGTATGAGTAGACAGAGGTAGATGTGTATTTCCAGTGGTGTCCCTAGCAACACCACTTCAACACAAATATTCCATATGAGAAGCACAAGCTACTGGTATCTGACTTTCAATCATGCCAGTGGGTAATAGAACATGAACATATTACTTGCCCCAGAATCACACAGCATTTCATCTCACTCCATTCGGTTTAGCTGACCGTAACTGTCTGGTTCCACTACCCCTGCCAGTCACTACAGACTGATACGCCACCTCCAAGAGTCCGATGAATAGGCAGAGATTGCTCAGACTTCTGCTCGGTTAGGCTACTCTCTGCCAAGACAGCCAGCCACCCAGAAAGCTAAGTTAAAAGATTTATAATTTAAATCTAAAAATGAGTTATCTAAATGTGCCTGGTGACAGGGACAGGATTTGATGATTTCCCATACAGACATTTCTGGGCTGTCTGTAGACTGACAAGGATAAAAGTGAAATGAAGGAGTCTGCCAAGATGCCAACCATAAAATTCCATCAGCCAGAGGACTTTACTGCTCCGGGCCCTCACCCAATGGGCAACAGGAGACAGAAAGAGGGAGCGAAAGGGAGAGAGAGAGAGAGAGCTATGAAGAGGACCAGATGAGAAAAGGAAGAGGATTTACGATGGGTGACGGTCTCCCTTTAACCCCAATATTTGCTAAGAGGAAAAGGGATGGTGAAATTACATTACGGGGGCTGTGATCAATAACCACAAATATGAAATAGCCCCTCAGTCCTTCTGCGTATACACACGGCTTTATGTGGAGCAACACCACTTAGTGCTAGCTTTAGCCGGTGTAGTGATGACAGACGTGATCCTGGCGCAATCATGTGCTACTGAGCATCATGGCCCTGCCTTAACTTCCTCATCCACAGGTCACTAGCGAAATACTATAAAAACCAAAGCACACAGTCAACACTAATGAGAGGAGACATATTCCAAGTGGAGCTGGTGACAGCGAGTGTATCAGCAAGCTTTTCCCACCACTATCTGCCCATCAGTGGGTGAGCAAGGCCATGCTGGAGATTAGGTTTCAAGAGAAATGCAGTGAGTGAGTATGACTTGCCTGTCACTGCATCTACAAACACCTCAGAGAGTTGTCACAATAATGGAATTTGTGTTTGGAAGGATGGTGGTAGCAGTGGGAACAGAGCACAGAGATAAACAAGAATATAGGCTCAGCTGCCAGTGCAGATGTGAATCGGGACACTAGATGATCAAATGTAAGTCTACATCGGTAGAAAAACATCAGTTCTGCAATTTGTTCTGGATATCATGATCATAAGGTGATTATGCAGCCTTCATTTTACAGGTGTCTGTATTGGCTAAACTTCACAGATCATATTTCTGTTGGACCCAACTCTAAACACGTCTGCCATGAAACCAATAGCAGAATCAATTTGTCATCGCTCAACATGCAGAAGCAAGGGCTCCAAGCAGCTGTTCTAACCTCTGAGCTGGGTCCATTTTCACTTCCCTATCCATATTTAATTTCAACATGTGTAAGACTTCATATTGATTTAGTTGAATCACTTCATAACACAATCTACAGAAATATAGATTGGCTAACTTTGTGTTACCCTGTGCATCTCTAAAAACACTGTAGCTCTGCTGTGTTCAAGTTATCCGCTGTAGTGTGTCCTTTGTGTAACACAAGTGCAAAACTTGCATGATTAACATGCATAAAGGCGCATTCAACTCGCTATGCACCAGTGACAGCAATAATGTCCCGCCGTGGACGCGAAATCCCTGGGGTTTAATCACCTCAATACAAAGACTCCAAAGGAAGAGTGCATCCTCATTCTGAGCAGGAGTAACATTAGCTCAGTCAGGCTAAGACAAGCATCGCATTCATGGACCAACAATGGAACCAAGTGCTGTGGTAAATTGGCCTGTATAAGCCCCATAAACCATTTCAGATAATGCGCAACTGGTTAGTGGGCCTACATAATGAGGTTTATCGCATTGTAAATGCACACAATCGGCCCAGTTTGGGAAAATACGGGGAATGCACATGGGCACTGGGGTGTGAAAAGCTTTGAGCGTCTCTAAGAATTGTGGGGAGAGGGGATGTGGATGAAAAACATCATTATCCAACATGCAAGAGAATACAAAAAAAAGCTTAAGTAATTTATCATCAAGTGCATACCTCGATCAAAAGTCAAGGACCTTGCCATCCTCTCCTCCCTTTTGTGCTTGGTATTGACAACTTTTGGTAAGACTTCCTTGGAACCAGAAGATCTGAGGAAGCTTTACTCTATTTCCCCTGGTGAGGGCTCAGTGCCTGCATGACTGAAGTGAATGCTGCTTCCCAAGTGGCACTCTGCAATGCACCTGGACTCCTTAATGGAGACACCCACACTGGAACAATGAAGTAATTGACAACTATCCTACAAAGCTTTTCAGCTTTGGCTCTGAATAACATGACAATAACAACCAGAGAATAATAACCAGACAATGGCAGATAAACAAGTGTGAATATTAATGTCCCACTTCGCAACATTTGGGCTCTGGCAACACTATAAGAAACATCCAAGCCAATTCATTAGAAAACCGGACTTGACCTTCAAGGTGCATCCACTGCAGTTCTTTGTTGTTAGGAAACAAGGGCAGATTTGCTCATTTGAGATTACAAGGGTGGGAGGAAGAATTGGATGACGTTAGGGTGCAGTGGTTTGATTCTCAAAAAACAGCAGAATAAGCCAGATAACTACTGTTTTTCAGTGAAGCCAAAAAAGCTACAGTAAAGACCAAAATCGACTCTACAGGTGAGGTTCGATTGACATATTACTCGTCACAGTATTTAGAAATCATACCATACTACTAAACAAAATATCCCTTAAGGTGCTTAATGTTTTATCACAGACATCAGTGAGGCACAGTAGATTAGATGATCAACTATTAGAGCTACTATCCTTTCATTGAAAATAATTACATTTAAAGACCGTCCATTTTATATCCATTAGAACAGATAGTGAGATGAAACAATCGTGATTCACAGGCCACGTATTTGTCATAAAAACAATGAAATATATTCCTTGAGGTCAACTGGGGTGATCTACATCACAGCCCCAAAATCCCTGGTTGAAGCATCTCTTTATTTGTGCAATATCTTATAGCACTTTCTAAGATAATAAAACTTAAAATCTAAAACTTAGATTTGATTTGTTTTTGATCTGTATTTTTGAAAATTATGTAACTTTTAATCTTTTTTTAGTATATTGTTTATTATATTATAACTTAGTACTTTTTTTTAACGCATTTAAGATATGCAACACTAAGCTGTCTGTGGCTCTTTCCTGCTGTAACGCTGCAGTCCCCTCTGTGGGACTAATAAAGGTATTCTGATTCTGATTCTGAAAATGTTTCCTCACTCTTCGAGGAAAACTGCAAACAACTGGGCAAAAGTGATCGGCAGCTATTGAGAAGTATCAGATAATGCTTCCACCAAAAAAAGCATCATGGCAATTAAAAAAGAACATGAATACAAAATAGCACATTAAAAAAACTAAATAAAAAATGTGTTCTGCTTCTTAAAATGAATATGTCAAAAACAGCAGAAAAATAAAGAGATGCTACAATAATTCTGCTGCAACACTAACATGTATTTAGTTAAAGGTGGAAGTAGGTCATTGATTCTCCCAGACCTTAGAAAAATCATGGATTAATTGTTAGATTGAGACAGGGGCTGATATCTGTAAAATGAATGTTTTCATGCGTCTTGATTAAACTTGACAACTTGAAAACTCATTTATGTAAGCCATTGATTTGTATGCCAGTATAGTGTTAAAATGAAACCTTCAAATGTCTGCACATTAATAAGGGGGATCAATCCGTTGCTCGTGCTATATGTGTGAACAAATGCATGGACACTGTAAATCAATACTTCTTGACATTTGAAAGGAAGTGGGACAAGACAGATGTTACTCAATACTATTAACTATGCATTCATAATGTTGACACACAGCATCATTTAGGGTAAACACTTCTGCCCATAGAAGACTGAATTATTCACAGATTCGTATGCGTTTGTCCTCGCACACATTCAGATATCTGTTCACAAGCGTGGTTTGTGTTTGCCATATGCATTTGAAAAGATGACAGGTGGTGGGAGGGTAGTAGATCTTTTGAGACTTGTCACAGTGTTCCGGTTTATGAGCCAATGACAGGAGACACACACCCATCCACATCAAAGTTTATTACAGTTCATCACCTCCCCACCTGCAGTGTAATGACATTTAGCCAATCCTATAAAAATCCCAGGAAACCTGTGGGTATAAATCAATGCCTTTCCACCTTTTCCAGCTGCTGCTCACATCCATTATTAAAGCTTCCACATCATATTCCAATATGAGTGCGCTACTATGACAAGCACATGTACAGATATGCCCGTCTCCCCCAAAATATGGCTCAAGAGAACCAATAAACAGAAGGCAAACTACACATCACTGTAGCAACTCAAACCCAACACCACCCCCCCCCCACACCCAGTCCCGTGGAAAAAAGGATCAGTGTGTATTTCAGCTGACAAGCAGTTTACAATAAATCCCATTCGTTTCATCTGGGCAACCCTGGTTTATGTTTGCTGCAACCTGGTACGGGGTTGCACAAGCCCCACCTGTTAGCGACTGGGGTTTATCTTTTTTATTTTTGTTTAAATCACATATGGCGATCACTTGTTTCCCTTCCTATCACACTTACCTAAATCAGATAGAGATGTAATACTTTGAATCTAAAATATGGTGTAAAGATAGAAGCAGGTTTGTTTCTGTGTTAGAATGTGTGTTCAAGCTTGCTGGCTATTACATGAAATGAGGGTATGGTGAGGGGTTTCTATTACAGTCAGTGACTACCCTCTGCAGGCAGGCTGAGGAAACGTCAGCCTGCAAGAGGAGCAGAGGCAGAGAGAGGGAAGATGATATGACACAAGGCGAGTACAGCAGGTATCTAAATGTTGATCATATTCGGAATAAAAAAAACAATTGGCAAATGAATGTTTTCTGTTTACTTGTGACTACAGGCAGTCATTTATCAACAGCATTAACTGTGATGCATGATTTGAATCACATGCTTTTCCAATGGACCCATTTTTGGGAAACATTTACCCAATTGATCTTTGTGCTGCTTTGTGACAACTTCCTGAACGCCATTATTTGAAATGAGCCATCGTAGCAGACAAGCACATTTTCAAAGGGAAATGTGTTTTCATTGTGGCTGTGTTACATATGTATGTTGTTAAAGGGGGAAATGTATTACTGTGGCAATGAGTGTCTCAAGTATAGCTCATTTAGGTCATTTTTTAACATCCAGCACATTCTGATGTAAATGTTGGCACTTTACAAACACAAAATAAATCTTAAAAATGATGATTACCTTAAGTATAATACATTTTGAACTACTGAATACAATTTGCAAAAAGTTGAATGGTGGTTATGATGGTTTTGATAACGAAATTGCAAGGACCAAATCAAGTGACAAATGATGTCTCCATTCATTTGCAACTTGAATCAGGGCTCTTTCTATACCCGATTGGTCGATATGATTATTTCAGAAAACCTTGTATGTCTCTCAGCTCCCACTATTGAGGGAATAGCTCAATTTCCTACAGATCTTTATGAAAAACATGAGCAACATTGAAACCATCAACAAACGAGAGAGAGCTAACCTATCAATACCACTGAAAGGTGTGTGCACATCCACACCGCTGTCATTTCCATCTCTGTGAGGATGGCACATCAAACTCTATTCCCCATAGGTTCAACAATAAGCAGTTGAAGTACCTCATTTCTGCACATCAAAAAACAATGCGCCACATGAGTCTTTGAATGAGCAGTTGAAAGAAAACAGCCAGTTTCCTGTCAAGGTGAACATCCTGAAATTATTAGCATTATTTACTGCATTGACATACTGCAGGGAAGAGCCACGCAGGAAACAATAAGTACTTGAAGATTGCATTCAAGATTGGGGTGGAGCTGCACCTTGATATGCAAACTGAACAAAGGAGATCGTTTTTATATGGAAGGGGTGCAAAACATCATCATTTAAGGGGGTGTCGTATATTCTGTGAGGAAATGTTTATTATATGTCTTTCTCTCTCTGAAACACACACACACACACACCCACACCCACACACCCACACACACACACACACTCTCTCTCTCTCCTCTCTTCCTTTCCCAAAAGCCAGACGTTCTACTCCACTGCCCTGGCTGTTAACACATGTTAAGTACGGAGGTCAGCTGGGTGCTCGGGGTCTCTCGGTTCTGTTAAAAAGAAGAATCAGCTTATTAAAAAGTGAGCTCTGGAGGAAGCATCCATGCTCTACCTCCCACTGTACATAACCACTTTACTAAGCTAATTAGATACTTGGGCCAGTAGCTAGTGTCAAGAGGGGAAACAACATAAGTCACCCTGTCAGCTTCTAACTGTGACCCCGGCTGAACTTTTGATACACTATTAAAGCAAATGCCCAGAGATGTCAATGCTACCGAGCAAAATCAGCGCATCTTTATAAAAAATAACTACAGGCCAATGTCATCAATTAGATAATAGGTCACCAAAATAAGGTACGCTGCTTTCCAAAATAGTTATGACGTGTGTCCAAAGCTGTTTTTTTATATCTCTTCTTTACTGTTGTGATTGCTTCACACGGCAATAAACGTGCTACAAGTTCACACCTTAAGCTATGAATGCACCAATTTGACATGCAAATAGCAATTACCCGAGATTCATTTCAATTGACATTAAACAGCTCTGGCTTTTTATCCACATCGTTTGCTGTAATCACAGTTGAGGATCATGCCTTTGCAGCGAAAGAAAGAAAAGAATATCGGTGGATATTTTCACTGAGTTTCCTTAAACGATCACTTACTGATTGCTTCCCCGTGCTGCCTTCTGGCACGGCAGCCTGGGTTTCTGATTAGAAGAGACTCCCCCATAATCACAAGTGTATGATTATGGCATTAGGCCGGATTCTTCACATCAGAATTTGCAATCAAGAAATTGGCGTCAGGGATCGATACAGTGCAGCACCTTATCTGATGACAGAGAGGGGAGTGGAGATTGTGTGGGGGGGAGGCTTAGGATCAATTAGGAAGCGACTGCCACGTCCAGACATTACTTTTAATCTTCTAATGCATCGGCATGAAGGCGTGGGGCTCTGCGTTTGTCGGCTTCAAAGCAGAAGGAATCGATCCTTTCCTCACATCTCGACGCCAGTCCGTCCTGGGCTGTTTCAACAGCATTCAAGAAATAATGAAAGAGAGCCTAAATCCGCTTACTTGAAGTGGAATCTGTATTTGATGTCGCACTTTAGGTGAGGCGGAAACATTTTAATCCTTTGAAATAGTTTCTAATACATCTGAATACCTGGATAATCTCTCAGATGTACTGTAGTCTAGTGTAGTGCTGGAGGCTTGCCTACTGTGTTTACACCCCGTTTCATCATATTGATACGCCAGGCAGAAGCACACAAAGCCAGATGAGAGCTCTTGATGGACCTGCAGAGTAACACAACCAACAATCTCTGAAAAACACAACCAGATGTGGGAGTTTTTCAACTATTCCTTTACAATGAAGCCAATTACTGAACTTGGAATTGAAAGCCCATGATAGACTAGCAAACTATTGCACTGTGGGTAATACTGTTCCGTTGGATAATCAAAACTGTCTTGAACAGATTCATGCTGCAATTGTGGTGAAAGTAATACATGGGGAATGGGTGTGTTGTATGAGTCCGTATCAGTCAATGCGCAGTGTGTGGCTCATTGAATTAATCAGGCATCATTTAAACCAGCCGGCTTGGTGACAGGGGACCCAATCACTTGAGGGAAAAAGCCATTCCCGACATTCCCAGTCCATGTCCCCTACACTAATGCACTGTGGCAACCTTCTAACTATCCAATTCCAGACCAAGACCCCTACGGTTTACACAGTCCCTCAGCTTCTTCCCAGTCCCCATCGCTTCACTTTCATTAGACCCCACACCTCTATCTAAAGGTAGAAGGGAGGGAAGCCGCGGCTTCATCTCATGTCAGAGACATGCCCCTAAGGTATGGGAGAGTGGGGGAGAGCAGGGACCGAGGAGGGGAGGGGGGAGAGAGAGAAAGTAAGAGTGACGAGGGAGAAGGAATAACCACTAAATCCTACCTGAATATTACAATTCTGAGGAGTTTAGCCAGAGCAGAAAAGATACAACATGATCATTTAAGTGGTGGATGGGTATATGCACATCTATGTCCATGAACACGTTTTTAAGTTGGTTTTACCAATTCATATTTTTCAACCGCTTCATATGAGGTCTGATAATCACAACTGGTATGTATGATTGGTTGAAGCAACGTGAGGCAAACAGCCATTACTGTGACTTCAGGCTCAAACACTAACCTGAAAGGTGTCAAGAAAACCTGACTCGAAAGTGACAACAATATACTGTATATAGAAAAATGTCAGCAGAAAAGATCACGTGAAAAAGACAATTAAACAACATGCCTGCATAAATAACACAACACATGAACACCTTTGTAACAACTTCAGCTATAAGCTTAAAAAAAAGCAGTAATACATCACTATATAAAATCTACACAACAACAGCAACGTGAAGTGATTTTCAATCATTATTGGAAAACATATGAGGATATAGCCCAGGTTTTTCAAAGTTGTTCTGATTTCTTATCTACAAACAGTCCAGGAAATGAATGACAGCACTACAAGAAAACTTCTTCAAAGGCACACTGTGCCCCTATGCCTTAATAGCTATAGATACTCTCATACTGCGGGGTGTCTGTTATCTTTTCCACAGTGTGTGTGTGTGTGTGTGTGTGTGTGTGTGTGTGTGTGTGTGTGTGTGTGTGTGTGTGTGTGTGTGTGTGTGTGTGTGTGTGTGTGTGTGTGTGTGCAGTGAAAGGAAAACTTGTCCTGCTGACAGATTCTAAACCTGACCTGAGTGATGACCCCGAGCAGCAGCAGCTCATGTAGAAAAAGATGGACAAGCTGGCAGGATGCCTGAGCTTGCCAACATCTTCTCTTTTTTTCCGAACTCTCTCAGGGACTCACAAAGCTTTAAAAGGTGCTGCAATGATGCTGAGACAAGTAGCATGGAAGCACCACCCCCACACACATGAAATTATATTCTGTCCTGCAGAGAGAGGAAGTTATAACTCTGAGATCTTCAACAGTGTGAGGATTAAAAAAGGTGGAGTAAAAGAGAAAATTAGTTAAGGGAGAAGAAAATTGTCAAATGTTCACAGAGACTGTGTTAACATAAGTTAATGTATGTGTGTGAGAATCTGTGTGTGTTAAGTAACAGAGACGGTTCAAAGGACAGCATTATTGCTTAGAATGCTGGACAACTGAATGGGCATAAAAGTGAGAAAGAGGTGCATTGCATGATGACTCAGGCCTTGTTGTAAATCGCGTGGGAGCCAAAACCTGCCTTCCAATCAGAAACTAGGCGTGAAGTGCATTTACACTAAATGTGGGTCTAGAATAAACTTGTGGCAGAGGAGTTGAATGGAAAGATAGGAAAATATATTCGTACATTTTTATCCCAACAGAAAATGCAATATGGAAACTCCAGGTGTCCTTTACTTTTTAGATTTCCCAACAAACATGTATACCTTTTTGAAAGCATTTCAGGTCGTGAGATAAGCAGCGTGATATCAACCAGGGGTTCGACATATGCAGCACCACAACACACCATACCGGTAGTACCATTTTATATGAGCACCAAAGTAAAGCTGCTGCACTTGGCATCTCACTATAAATATGCTGTTATGATGCGTAGGATTTTTAATGGGAAATAGAGGCGGAGGTGATAAATGAGAGATATGCGATGTTTGAGTCACACTGTGTGTCTCAACATAACGGTCTGGCATGGTCGTTAACTTGGAAGTTGAAAGTGTACGGGGTAAGATAGAAATAGAGAGTCCCTCTGGGTCCCAGCCACTCCAATTTCAACCGTAGCGTCCCAATTAAAAGAGATGCAGGGCAGAAGAGGTTCCTATGCTAGGCTGGCAGAAAGTGGTTCGCAGACCCCCATCTGAGAAGGATGATGAAGTAGCAGATTGCTCAGATTTAAATGATAATTTCCACAGTAAAGAGAAAACCTCATGGCCCATTTGTGTCATGCCTAAATATAAATGTTTACTGCCAATTTGACTGCACAACAAATTAGAAATACCAATATTAAGCTGAAAGTATGTTTGTTATTTTCAGTCACGAGAAGTTTAAAAGATTGTTACACCGACTTTGGAATAGTTTCTTTCTTTCGAACTCGCAAACGATAAGGGTTATTTGTGATGGTGGTAGCATTGTCACAATAAGCTTATGCTTTCACTGAGTCTGAAACGTTGCACTCTTATGTGTGTTTCCTTTTCTTCAAATAGTCTCACTGACTATTTCCCTTTTTCAACAAAGAAAGTGACAAAAAAAGAACAATTTGTACAACAGCATCTACTTAGTTTTGCCTCAGTTGCCCTATATTAGTTCATCTCAACCTGACTGGCCAATTACGGCTTCCTTTCATAGCAATTACATTATTTTGGATTCTTATTTGTAGTCATCTGTGGAAAAGAGCACTCATTATTTTGTTACTGGCTTTCCGTCCTTAAAAGCTAATGAAACAGACAGTCACAAATAGGCTGTATAACCACTGGGGCTAGGAAACACGTTGCTTTAAAAAGCCTATTGTTTTCATTTAGTTTTCATTGATGAACACAAATGGAGACATTACAAACTGTGTTGTTCTGTCTAACTGCAGACTACACAAAACAAAGAAATGCAAGAGTCTGCCGGTAAAAAAACAAGTTAAAGAAACATAAATCCCACTCCTGCGTGGTTATGTTTTATGAAGTTAAGTCTGTCAGTTTTCATGTTGACTTGGCAACTGAATTAAACTATTTTGGTCCAAATAGGAATCATGTAACACAAAATAAGACAATAGTCAGGGTTCATACACTTTTTCACCAATGATTTTCAATGACTTCTCCATGACCTTTACCTAATTTTCCATGACCAAAAACATTACTCTTCTCAGCGGTACCACTGAAAATGGTTTATTTTAACATGGAACATGAAAATAAGGTCTGCATCTGAAACATGTTGTGCCTATCTAAAACAAATCAAATAGTAGGCTTACTAGCTCCTACACGCTAAAGCAACTCAAATCTCTCACCAGCAAAATACCTCGTCAGTTAAATGCCATTTTACGTTTCATTACTATACGATACAGTATTTATTATCATTATAGTATTACTATTTTGGCGATTATATAAAATATAAATTATATTTGATGCAACTTTAGTTACATTTCCATGACTTTTCCAAAACTTTGGGAAAAATATTGTTTTCCATAACTTTTCCAGGGCCTGTAATTTGCATTTTGAATTTCCATGACTTTTCCAGGTTTTTAATGACCGTAAGAACCCTGAATAGTTAACATGTAATCTTCCACAAATTATTAAAAACCCCCTTGGGCCACATCCAACGTTTCAATTTGATTAGAATTTAAATTGTCGCACTTCACAATATTACACCATATTACAGTAGAAAAACTCAAGGAAAATTGGATCATCATGTCACACTATCAATATCACATTAAAATGATCCCCAAGGAAAAAAGCAAAACATCAGACAGCTATGTTTTTCATCCGAAAAACATTTGTAGGTGTTAAGAGGTACACTTGGTGAACAGTACATGAGTAGAAAGAACCAGGTTTCTGACAGTACATTAACTGAATATCAACACAAAGATTAATCTATTGGCTTCCAAGTGATGCAACACAGAGGCAATCAGCCTGCTTTATGTGTAACTTCAGTGTCTCCTGAGTCCTGAAGGCCTCTGCAATCCACAGGCAAACCACGGCAGCATATGGATGCAGGCATGCACGAACACACAGATGTGCAGCGAGGGTACTTAACTGTCTGTCAGCTTATATTAGGGCAAACGAAAAAGCAGTCTGTCGAGGGGAAAGAAGTGGCCGACTAGATAGGTCTGGCTGCCTGACTTGATTTTTACCTACTGCCAACAACAGGGGGGTCAAGCTAATGAGGTTGTTCCACGGCCCCATCACCACCAGCCCGGGTGTCTTCTAGCACTCTATATATCCTCATTTTCTACGCCATCATCATCAAGTCTGCTCCTTGCCACATTTGTCCCGGAAAGACAATACCCTCACATATCTGGCAGAATGAACGCAGGAACATCCTTTGTTGATAAACACAGGCAATGAAGACAGAACGGACTGAAGCATGGCCGTGTGAAGTCACAGTGACATGGCTCACATGCACAGGCAACCTGTCAAAAAGTCCCATATCCCGTCAGCCTCATAGGGAAGTAAACAAGGGACATTATGAAGACAAATGGGGCCATAATAAGAACGAGAAGCAGATATGAATGAATGTGTATGAGTGTATATGATGATTGAGCCATGTAGGTTGAATCATTGAGCCTGACACTAACCACAAGTGACCCAATGCCAATTCCTTTCAGATACATACGGTGTCACTTCTGCAGGACAACACTTCAAAACAGAGCAGTTGAAAACACTTGAAATAATCTAAAGCGACCAACAGAAAAGTGTGGCCTTCAAATATCATCTTTAAAAAGTACAGATTTGCAACTGGGAAAAATGGCTGAAATGAGTCAGGATGTGTCTCTGTAAACCTTTTCAACATACAATGATACACACAGCTATTTTGTTATCCTATATTTGGGAGGACTGGGGGGAAAAAATGCTTACCTTTCCCATGCAATTATTACTGTAATAATACAATCTGTAAATTATTGAATGGGCGTGACAATGGCCTAACCTCATCCAATCATGCTGGTGTGATCTATAATTCAACAGGGGCTGCTGAGGTTCCCTTATTATTACAAACACACAGGAATTCCAAATGAGCTCCCTACTCATCCTCACTCTGTGTCACTCTATCAGTCTGTCTCCCTCACTCTTTCTCTATGTCTGTCTATCTGATTCCATTTCTTTCTGAACTTGACAACAGCACACATCTAAAATTCACCACATACCGTCATTACTGCCGTGCATGAGGATCATCATTAGCAGCCACTCTTCGCAATAACATTTTTAAGTCTAAATGGAGATTCGGCATTGGTACCCATGTTACTCCGAGCGGCAGGAGACGGGCTGAGGGAGTGAACGTCACAAAAAAGCTTGTTTGATCATCTTCCTAATTACGTCTGTAACAATACCCAAGTTGTTTTGCACAGTATCAGCTAGAGAATATGCAAATAGGCACCGCTGCACTGCACTGGTATGCTGAGCCTGGGCAGAAGAAAAAAGTGCATTGTGGTGCTTTCTTGTTTTCAATTTCAAAAGGAAAATGAAAAAACGTTTCTAAGAATTCTCTTTATAACCCTAGGATTAATTCTGCATAATACAATCAATTATAGAGATCTGAATAGCAGATTTATCTATGGAGAGAACATCTGGAGAGGAGGACTTCAATGAGACTATTGTATCAAAAAGGACTTCTCTGTGGAAATGAAATTCTACGCTGCAACCAAAGGCTCTGAGAAAAAAAGAGACAGGGTTAGGGGTGCAATTAAGACAGAGGAGACAGCTGAAAAGTCCCTGATTGATGGGGTTGCATATTCAGTAACACACTGCTAACACAGGAGGCCAGGCAGTCAGTGAGGGCCACACATGCCTCCACATAAACACACGAAAAACAAGCATATACGCTAGGGCTGAACGATATATCGTGTCATGGCGATAACTGCGATATGCGCATGCGCGATATTCACAGGGACGTGCGATTTTATTAATTTTTTATAATAATTATTATTCTTCTTCTTTTTTTTTAGGACGTGCGATATTAAGTAGGTACATTAACTCAAACACATCATGTTACAATTATTTTTGCTGCTTGCTACAAAAGGAAACTTGCGCGGGGGTACTTGAGTGAGTGACATGCAGGCTCTGCATGCACAGCAAACCACCAATCACAATCATTCTTGATCAGATCACAGCAGGCCCCGCCCCGCTAGTTTGCAGACCATCAAAACACCGGTAAAAAATGAGCGAGGAACAGGAGGACAATACCGGCGAGAATGAAGATTTACTTCCAAAAAGAAAAGCAACATCTGCCATCTGGAACTATTTTGGATACAAAAAGGTTCTTCTCTTCTTCATTCACAGATGAACCCCCTTATTTGAGGGTAAGCAACATGCATTATCATGACATGTTAGATCATGACTTAAGGTATGATGAGTCAACCAGTTAAGATCCAGACGTCCGTGACTAAAATCCTTCATCCGGTTAAATATAGTTAAAAAAAATGCAATATATATCGCAGGGGAAAAAAATATCGCAATGTCAGTTTTTTTCAATATCGTGCCGCCCTAATATACGCTCATACACACACCACACATACACTAAACTTAAATGCACAAAACATCAACAAAGAAAAGTATGACTGGTCTGGAACTCTATCTCAATCACATCCCCATCTTAACTGAAGCAATTCCTTACAAATACTAAACCACGAGCGCTCAATACAACAGCAAAGAGAAATACACGGGGAGATTATATCGGGTGGATCCCAGAGAGCATCGCTAGTCTCTTACCTCAAGGTTACATGTAACATAAATCTCACAGCACATGTCTACAGAATAGCACTTCTTTCAGTGCTATAAAGTACTTCTTCAATAACATGCTTTGGTATATCATTCGTGTTTTGTTCTTTACTATCAGTTACTCAAGACTACTTCTGCCCATTCAACCTTATTTTCACATTCCTATACATCAAGACCCCCTGGGAAATGTAACAGTAGTCTATGTGTTATTTCTCAGTGTAATTGTGATGTGTGACAGAAAAGTCACTCACAAAGACAGTGTTGTGCTGTGCAGGCTCTTGTGCTCTTTTGTTTAATAATTGAACTGACAGAGGTCGGACCAGGTGGGGCCTGTCTCTTATCTATCTATGGCAGTCTACTGAGACAATAACATGTGCATTAAGCAAGGCTTTTAGCATCCCCAAGAGCAAGCGAGAGCTAAACCTTTGCTCAGAGAACAGGCAACGAGAGGCCCGAGCAGGCCCCTTCAGAGTTTGCACGGACCAGCCAAAGAAAGTGACTCTTTCGCATGTCGGCTTTCTAGGTGTGTCGAGGCTATAGAGTACACCAAGTTCACAGAGATGTGATGGAGTGCCTGTGAAATTCATGAAAACTGGCAGCAAGGCATTTTCTACATGCAAACAAGCAATTATTTTTGAAAGAACTGCATATCTCTGCCCTAAGAATTCCAATGTGAATGAAAAGAAAGCGTATAATTGTAAATGAATCATGTTTCCACAGGAATCTTACATAAAAGCTCTACAAGAAGAATGAAGACCTAACTCATAAAAAGGTGGAGGCCAATTGCAGAGATGCATTACAGTACATCACCCTTCTCGTCGCTTCAAAAACACAAGAATATGGCTATTTCATCTTGAACAATGCATGTCTGTGCTCGGTGACATTAACCCACTAGGTTACTCTGCACCTTTGTTGGTTTACTCTCCAGCTAGTTACTAAACAGACACTTAGATGTTTCATGTGGCACAGTCGAGTGATACAGCTTTGCCACAGCTACATCTAAAACACAAACGGACGCAAACCACCAGCTTTGCGTGTAAAGTGATATGGGTTTGAACGCCAAGCAAGAAGCTTACACAATCACAAGTGCACCCAGAGAAAACCAACAAGCATGCACACATACTATCCTTTCACACAGGCATGGAAGCACAAACGAATACACAAATGCCATAGCCAGCTTGCCTTGCCTCTGCGGACAGGAGGAACACTCCCGCCACATCATCTCGGAGTGCTTTTCATCACAGTGTGACAACACGTCAGCTCCAGTCCCCGTCACTATGCCACACTGCATTGATATTCACCAACTGTGCAGCAGCCTGGGACACAACACAACCATGCCAAAAATATGACACTGGAAGAATAACTCTCCTGGATTTACTTTCCTACACAAACACCCACGTGCACACTGACGACTGTCACATACATGCACATGTGTGTGGACACACACCAATGGAACTCAATGCGTGAATATAGCAAGCATCCATCTGAACAAAAGCAGTGAAATGACCAAGTCTGTCATCCATATGCTACTGGCCCCATGTACAGACTTCAATTAAAATGTATGTCCCCAATATGTTCAATTATACTTCGTTTTCTGAAGAGAAGCTCTAAATGTGTGTCCATGATACGAGGGAGCCTTCCTCCAACACCTGTCAGCTAGAATGATGAACTGATTTATTGACTGACTGACTGACAGGGCCAATATTGTAAATATTCCCTCTTAACCCATCCCACGTCGAGCTACACTCAAAAATACATTCAGCACACACTCACATTTACACCCCTGAGGCGAAGAACAGGGGAGTGCAGAGAGTGAGAATGCAGTTGGAGTGTGTGTGTGTGTGTGT
>CALSBZ010041078.1:2735066-2786358 GCA_943591055.1 Gobionotothen gibberifrons
TGTGTGTGTGTGTGTGTGTGTGTGTGTGTGTGTGTTTTTGCGGGGTGGAAATGAAGCAACATGTTGTGATTTAATTACTGTCATTTGCTAAAGAAAAGAGAAAATGTGGAAATAAAACAATCATCTGAGGCTCCAGAAAAACACAACAGTGACTGGTAAACAGTTTTATTATTTTTGATATAACATCAGGATATTAAAAAAAATATTGTGCATTTACATTGCAGGGGAGCTGCGGTATAAAGTATGAATCATTGATGATCTCCCTTGACGTGAAGGGGATATGAAATTGATGGGGAATCAAATAGGCAGCCAAATCAATCTGCTCAACAAATATTGCCGGTACTGGAACACCAGGTAAGCATGTAATGACATTTCTGGTGCAGACTAAAAATCCTGCATAAGGATGTGATTATGCATCCTCTCTTCTGACTGCTCTGTATCTCTGGCGCAAACACATTCCTGAGTTGAATACAAACACATTGGCTGGGGAGATGCATTCAGTGGAGCAATTAAACGTCCCTGTGCGTCTGCATACAAACTATCAGCCAAACCAGACTCTACAGGTATCCTCTGTGGAGAGGAGGTAGTGTGGATTAATCCACCCCTGCGTGTCAGAGCTGCATGGCTGCTCTACTAGCTACTGGGCTTGTTAAAGTTGATTTATTAGGCCTATATTTACTCTGGCTTTCCCAGGCAAGGCAAGGTCAACAATAATGGTCCTCTGAATGGGAATAAATCTCGACCTGGCTACATGGCCCACACTGCTTTTCCCCAGCAGCCTTTCATGGCATCCGAGATCAAATCACCCTCTCATCCATGTCGCATGCAAACACCCACATGGTTTCTATCTCTCAGTAACTAAGGTATCACTTGGGAACATTTTCAATTGGTGCCCCTTCTGCTATGCTACTTCTTTTTTTTTTCTTTTTTTTTTTACTGTATCCTACCTCCCACCCCTCCTCTTCTAGCACTGCTTGATGTTGCATCTGTTCACACATGTGGGAGTGAACAACCGTTAAATCAATTAAGGCCTTAATTTTTATGTAGCCTGAGGTAGGAGGGGGGACAGGGAGGAAAGGAGTCAACATGGCTTCGACAAACCTGCCTGATAACAAGTTGCATCTACAAACTTGCTCACTTACTCATGAAAGTTGCCAAAGCCTCTCTCTCTCTCTCTCCCTTTAATTCAAGGCTGACAAGACAATGTTTTTGTGCAACTCAAGACTTCCCTGAAGAAAGGTAGATGTCGCAAACAACCTTGTTTCTTTATCTAATATGAATTTGTTTCAAACCCTATCCCTTGATTATTGTGGGGCAGGAAACATGAAGCCATCACTTGAACAAGTAAATCATTCTGGTGATGGTCTTAACAGAAATAGAGCACTCTAAATCTCACAGTTTGCCCTGAAAACCAGTCCAATGCTGATGGACAACAGAAACAGGCCATCACTTTGTTTACATGGATGTAAACATGTTTGTGTGGAAGAAATAGTTTGCTCTTATCCACAGTCTTTTTCTGCATCTGCATCACTTCACTTTGCATGGGGGACTTGGAGAAGCTGAGAGGAGCTGGATGTGCTATTTTCAGGCCTTTTAGCATTAAAAAAGCAAAGGATCTATGAAGAAAGATGATAAATATTTCAATACTCATAAGACTACTCTACATGGTCAGTGAAGAAAGAAGCGTGGATGCTTTCCCAGAGCTTCTCTATTTACAGAGATAGCCATTAGAGAAACATTTCTTTCTTATTTTCTGCTGCAACACCATTGCAGCGGTGCTTTGCTGTGGACAACCGCAAACCTCGTACGAGACCAACACTAAACCTACCCTTACATGTAAACAAACAAATAACGTTTTGCTTTGCTTTACAACAAATGTAATGAGGACATAAAGAACAACAGGGGGAAAAAACAAAATATTGGTGGGACATGGTTCTGCTTGTAAAAAATTGGCTCATCTTTTAAAAGGTATCTCACCTTGTGCGAAGCCACCTTTCATTCAGTGCTGCCAGGGGAGATATTATAATGGAGGAAGAAAGGTCATCATTTGAGTCCTGCCATTAATTCTCATCTTCAGCTGCCCCTGCGCAAAGACTTGGGCCATGTCATTAGGCCACGTGCCAGTGCCGCATCAGGCAAAGACTCTTAAAAGACTTCATAGTTACAACTGGACTTTTAAGTTTGTAAAAAAAAAAAGGCAATTTCACGTTGTTAAAACTTAATATGGCGCAAGAATACTGAACCTTTGAAACACTGGTGGCTGTAAAACAGAGCACCGTCCCAAGTCCCCACTTCAATGTCTATTGATAATATATTACAGCAGAAATTGATTTGGGAAACTCAGCTGCATCCAAAAGGTTCAGTGAATTAGGCTGTGAATTACTCATGCACCACTGTGGGTGTTTGCAACCTTTTATAAAATGTCATTCTCTTTTTCCCTCTTGCATTTGTAACGTTTGCACTGTGTCTAATGAAGCAAGAGCACTACACAATAATATTAAAAAATAACAGAAAATGTATCCTGGGTGATTTGTCAAGATTCTGACATGTTGGCGCAGAGCTCAACTCTTTGATAAAGTCATTACCCTCTCTTTGTAGCTGATTGCAAAGACTTAAAGGAACTTTAACAGAACCCCCAACCCCTCTAAATCCACCCGCTGCTGCTTCATCATACAGCAAAGCAATGCAGTTAATACAAAAACAACCAGCTATTTAATATTCCCCCACAAGCGCTGAAATGTTCTCTAATGCCTCAGAGACATGCGGGTCAGATTACCATAAACCTCTGTACCAATATGCTTAGTTTAATTTTAAGAAATTAACTCTTGCCGGTAGCATTCCTCCAAGCTTAAATGAATTGCATGCCAATGTGTAGCCACCGGTGCTAGCTCAGTCACCACTAACACATACTGTTTAAAAGCTACCGTGTATTTCAATGTTCCTCAGAGTAGATGGCAACGTGTAACAACGCGAGTTTTGCGATATTTGACCTTTCCCTAGTGAAAAATGTAGATGTAAAACAGATTAACTTTTGAGAAGACATTCATTAAAAGGACAGATCAATAATGGGAAGAATGTTCTCTTTACAGTCAGTGGCCATCCAAAACCTCATCACTATTAATACAATCACAAAACGTGACACAGTTGTATTCCTTGCACCCGTAGGCACGTGAAAAGAGCAGTGAGTTGAAAAAGGGAGAATTTGACTGTGATGCGATTACTAACCAAGGCCTCGATGAAGAGGCCATTACAAAGAGTCAGAAGGCTGATTCCTTTCCCTGCCAGAGTTACAGGCACATCTGCAGCAGCTATCAGAGTTTTATGCACAACTCCTGATCAACTATTACACTTTTACCCTCATGATCACCTTGCCCAGTGCAATACAGTGTTAAACAGTCATGAGTGCACACCCCCTCATTTAGAGCAGTCTTCCAAATGAATCAACAATTTTTTATTCCCGCAACTAATGTGAAGTGTTTTTTCCCAACTTGAGAAGCTACAATGACTTTGAGTGAGCCTCTTCCAGTCATTAGATCATGCCAAACCACAGCTCTTGAAGCGTTTTAACACCCCATAAATGCACCACTCAGTCCACGGCTTTGATGAGCCTTTTGATATGCCTTCACTCCATTAGGCAGTCAAAGGGAATATACTACATATAAAGAAGAAATACAAGAGACTTCATTTCAGCCATACAATAAGCTCAAAGCAAAGTGAGCCCTAACAGTGCTACTAGACAGTAGGGCTGTACCCGAATATTCCAATATCCGAATATTCGTTCGTTGGAGAACTAGTCGGGTTTCAATTTCGTTATTCGGATATTCGTTTTGTTCCGTTTTTTTTTCAAATTGAATGTATTGAAATCTCCAATATCAACGTAAGAGCTTGTTCGGGGGGTGCTAACACTTAACCATAACGGCCCGTCCACACTACAGCTTCAAAAAAAGCTTGGAGCTGGGCGTGTCTGAAGCTTGGGGATTTTATTCGAGCCCCGCAACCAACAACCACAACAATCACATGAATGTCCCGCCCCGTTTACGTAGTGCATAGCTTGCTAGCTATGTTAACACTACGTAAACTGGATATAAAATCCCCAAACAGGCGAAAGCCTACCAGTTTCACCCACTGTCTCTGCCACCTCCCCCCATGCCTGGTTCCTCCGGTTGTATCCCGGTAAGTTAATAGGGACTGGTCATACAAAACCGGGTGATTTGCTACGGCGATAATTAGTTTATCCTCCATCTGTTTTGGAAATATAGAAATGAACGGCGGGATATCTCTCCCAGCTTAGACGCGGTTTGATTGGCTAGGACTTGAGCTGTCAGATTTTCAGAAACGGGATTTGATTGGCTGGCGCTGGCTTCTCTGGCTTCTCCGGCGTCAGAAGTTGAACAATTTTCAACTTCTGAAGCCGGAGACGCCGGAGAAGCTCAGCCATGCTACCCACAATTCAGTTCGGCGAAAAGAGAGGCAACGTGACGTCACCCCATTCAAAGTGAATGGGCAGACGCGTTGGAAGCCGTTTTTGAAGCTGTCGAAGCTGTAGTGTGGACGGGCCGTAAACGTTATCGTCACGTTGTTTCCAAAGCAACAACAACTTCCTGTCAACAGCGCTACCTCTCCTTCAAAATAAAAGCATGTCCATAAATAGGAAGCCAAGCCAAATTACACTTAAGACATATACAACTGCAACGAAAGTAACAAACACAATGCGATATCCTTTTCAATTTCAAAGAACACAAATTGGGTTAATATCTATAAAACAACAATACTGTAGAATAACAAAATGAATGCCGTGAATACACCAAAATACACGTGTTGAAGCGGTTCGCTGCTGATTTCACTCTCCTAGTAAAGATTTAAAAAAGGAAATGTATCTCAATTTAACACTTGAGGATGCCTTGCCACTTAATTTAGAATATTTCTGAGTTCAAATTAGGCCCTGACGCATTTGTGGGGTAGTCAAATCAATGTAGGTGTGCATCTGTGCAAAACTGTTGGAGAAACACAATGGCATTGTCCTCATGTTGTTGACTATTCGGATCAATCTGGCTCCCAAACCAAATCAGACTCATCTTTGTTCAAGTGGATGCTCTGAGCTAAAAAGTGGTGAGGAGCCTTTGTGAGAATAATTCTATTTTAAGAAGATAATGTTTTTTGTATATCTTTTTTTGAGAAACCAAAATCAATATCGGTTATGCTCTTACATTGAAATACTTTCACTGGATGGACCACCCAATCTTCTAATGATGGGATGTATTGACTTACAGATTTACAGACACGCTACATCAGTCATGTGAATGAGCCACCACACTTGACAAACAACATGTAGGCCAACACAAAGCTTGTTCCTTTCAAGCGAAAAAAATTCGATGCATGTTTTACTGATGGTGTGCCAGCAAAAGCCACCAGTGACGCCCCCCAGGATTATCCGACAATCAGATGAATCAGATAAGTGTTGATTAACAATGGCGTTGGTGCTATATAGTAATTTGCTTGAAGCAAGAGAGACTTAAAGCAATGGACAGGAAATGAAGGGAATGACACAAGGCCCAGAGTGGGATGGAAAAGATAAAGGAAGCAGAAGGAAAGAGATGTGAAAGGGAAAATTGTGATGAAACAGATTAAGTTCATGTCAAAGGGCAGTGGAATACACAGCTAGAGAATTGTAAAGCAGATAAAGCCAATGACAGGAGTAAAGAGACCCACAGAGAAACATTTCAGCAGCAGCAGCAGCAGCAGCCTGCATAATTGTGTAATTGAAGCAGACACGACAGCACTGTATCAGTTAATCAGCTTTCCTCAATGGAGTGTTCAATACCTCTCATGGAGCAACGTGGTACAGTTCAGCAATAAAGAGAGCAACATCATTTTCTACCAAGCCTTGATAACTTACATTTAATGGGTTTATCTCCAATGACTGCATGTGATTGATATGTGGCTTCTTAATCCTGCTTAGGTCTCTGTGAAGGGATCTTATGAATACAGGTCAGGATATTTTTCATATCCTTACCCCCAACTAATTATCCAACACTTGTCTAATAGGATTGTCTGTGACTGCTGTTAATTGTATTGCTGCACTTCAATTCCTCAGCTTATCCTACACACCACTCCACACATAAATGACGCCTCCTTCTCCCCAAACTCTCTCTGTTTGTCCAACCTTTCAATCAAATTGAAAAACCCTTTGTAGTTAAGCTTCCTATGATGGCATGGCTCTCAGATGTGTGCCGGACAACTAGCCAATAGGATCAATTTGGCAACAGTGTTTTGTATATTTATGTTGTATTCCTTAGAGTAATTAGTTTTAAAGTTTGATTACAATTGAAATAAAAATGAGTGCAAATAGTTCAGATTTAGATATATCTAATGTGCTTCAAAACAATTACATGTGGCAAAAAGTTACTTAAAAAAAATTAAAAGTACCGTACATTTTTTTTGGCTTAAGGTCTGTTCTGCAATGTGTTCAATGTGTTCAATGTGTACCATATATCACTTGAATTTCATTCAATAGGAAGTCTGACCCTCTGACTGCCAATGCCACTACATGTATCAGGCCACCCACATGAATGGGATGAATCCCAACTGTAGGAGAGCTGTTGCAAAGTCAATTTGTTGTTGTTATTTACTAGATAATGTTTACAGTTTTTGTGTCTTTATTTCGTTTTAGAAAGTCAAGTTTCACATTCCAGTCAAAATGCTGCATTTATTTTCTACTTTAAGCTTTTCTTTCTTTTTTTGTCAATTTATTGAACATGTCAGAAACAAAAACATACAACAATAATATATATATTCTCTTTTTTCCTTTTTTTTCCTCACTCAAATTAATAATTATAACAAAGTACAAAAAAAAAAAAAAAAAAATAGCTTGTCTGCAGTTTTCCATAAAATAAACAGAGAACAGAAATGTATGAAAATCTTTATTTGAAATATCTTTCCTGAATAATAGCAAGTGTGTAAGCTACATCTCTTTCACTTTCAGTAGCTAATTTAGGGCCAGGTGGTCACTTCCCGTACATTTAAAAAAAACTAGCTCTCCTGGTTCTCCGTAAAAAAATAGTCGATTTTTTGCTGCACTGATTCCCACTCTGTTAAAACAAAGGCCCATTTCATCCCTGGAACCATCAAGACATAATCTATTTTAAAAAAGATGAAGAGATGTGATTCTTATTATCTAATTAATCCTGCCCATGCCCCGAAGTTATTTAATTTGTTGAAAGACCATTAAAAACCCTGCATCCGACAAATAGAATAATGAGGATCTTAATTTGCTCTAATTCAGGAGAGCAGTGCCATAAACAAGAGCTGGCAACACCAGACCCCACAGACAGGCCAAGCTACTCGCAAAATTAGGCAAATGCTTCTAACGGAGAACTTTTGGAAATCGAATACCTCTGACAGCGGTGACAATAAATGACTCATTGTGCCCACACGACGCCCCATAAACAGGAATACAAAGCATTAACTTGTCAGATTAAAATGACGTCTATTTAACTGACTCAATTGTGGAGCAGGGGAAACAGTTTCTTTATTTCAAGAACTTGATGTGTCCATTACCGGCACAAGGGAAAGACAAACTAATTCATCAAAGGGAGATTAAGGCTGTTCAAAAGCTTGGTTTGTCAGTTGTAGCATATGAAAGGACAAACCGACTCACATCAATGACAGATTAAGAAGGGAAAAATAAATGTTTTAAGAAGAGAATCATTAAATAACAAGTTCAACTGCAGGGGTGTGTATCAAGGAACTGACAATGAGCGACTGCCTCCTATTAAACAAAGTTATGTAGTGCAGTATTACTTCATTTTAGGATGAACCATTATTTCAAGTACTCTGAATCTAATCCGTGAAAGAACTGTTGAATTAACTGCCATGATGCAATACAATTCAGCCAAGTGATGAGTAAAAGAAAAAAAAAAAAAGAGAGAACTAGCTCGAGCCAACTGCAAAGAACAAAACTTTTGACCTAGCTTAACCATCCATGAGGCGCTGAGTATTCTATACAACCATCCTCTTAACATCCATTATATCCAAGTAGATGTGGCATCAGAGAGGCAGCACAAAATGTGTTATCTTAAATCGATCTGTAGCTTTAATTAATTCTTTCATTTTTCTGAAACCAGCACCCGATCGATAAGGGCTGGGCGCTACTTGAAGAATGTCATAGATACCACTATGATCATTTTGAATATTAAGCTCCAATTTATCTGCAAATGCCGTCTAAACTGCAGCGACCATCAATATTCCTTAGGCATCCCAGAGACAAGATTCATGTTTTCTAATAAAAGCGTGATTCCCCAGCCATGGTCTGGCTTCTTGATGCATAAGAATAATGTCATTCAAGGAAGTGTTTATTGAACCCAGAGAAAGATGGCACAGGGCCATTGTTCACAGAACAAACCAAAAAACAAGAGACAATAGTCACAAAACAGAAAAACACCACACAGCATTTCTGTGGAATAACTAAATTCAGAGAGGCAGAAAATCCCAAGATGGTTTTTGAGCTGCTTTGCTTATTCCTCTGTGTCTATTTCCACCAAAGCTCAAATGGCCAGCAGCGGCGCGTCTGACCAGTATATTAAAAAAGCCTCATGTAATGTTAGCATTACTCCAGGGAAGAATAAATTCACTTGATAATGAAGTAAAGCTTTCTGGGATGGAATGTTTTTCAAGCCCCACTTTTTCCTCTCTCTATTCTTGCTCTCTTACTCGACCAACAGAAATCCTATTTTGTCTGTGTGCATTGCGCACATACTGATCTCAGCATGCCATGAACTGCATTCCTAGGGCTTTCTTTGGCTTTGTGCGAAAAAACTAATAAATCTAAAATGCATGCCCTTCTCTCCCCATACTGGGGATTAGGCCTCAATAGGAGCCATGGTTTTACATGGGGAGAGGATAATACCATTGAAATGAAACCCTGCTTCGGCTACATCGAGGCTGACTAAGAAGGAAACAGTGCTGAAAGGCCACTAGAGCCACTGATGTCTCTTTAGGTGAGGGCTAGACACTGAAACACAGAGGAATGTGATTACGAGGGACTGTTGCTAGCTTAACCTGCTCGTGCCATGCTATGTTATTACAGTGAGCTGACAATGCAGCGTATCGTGGGCTTCTTAAAGTGTTTTTTGTGGTACCTTCTCCTCCTATCACAGAGAAGATTAATGTTCTATGGACTTAATATCAGATAAAACATATGTACATGTGTACTGCAAATGCTGCCAAACTAAATGTGCACAAACCAAGACATACTATAGAAAACAGCAGTAAGAAAAAAACGTTTCATCACAATCTTAACCTCAGGGATATAAGTATCAGGACGTAATGCCCACATACATATACAGCCTACATCAGAGTTAATATACCCAAACATAATAAAGTTGTCTCTACTCGCTCCATGCCACGTCAGACATACTGAGACTGACTGGTATATCAAGTCACAAAAAAGCACATCAGATACCCCACAGCAGCAATGAACAAACTGAATACATTTCTCAGAGCGAGGATCACCTCCAGCTGTACGAAGGTAGCATGCTCCCTCTGAGTCGGAGCCAAGATGCTCCTAAGCAGGCATGTGGGAGTCGACACAGATCAGCCCACACTGCAGTGTGTTTACATAGCGTTACAGTCTGTTTCAGCAGGGGAATGGTTCAAGCACAGAGATATAGAATATTCATCTGTGTATTAAAGAACATATATCATGATGATATTGCTTAACTCTTGCCTGTATTGTCTTTTGAAAATGATTTGAAATGATTGCACATATCTGAAAACATACATTTGACGGCCGCTACATACAGTACATGAACAGATGTGACTGTAGAAGGAATATTCTGAGGCAGAAAGTTTTTCTTCATTTTATTTTTACACAAAAAGTCCCAAACCTTCCACCTTCTTCACAGTCTATTGTTCAAAGTTGTAAGGATGTGCCGGTACAAAGGTGAAACAGTTGCTTCCCTCCCCCCCTCCTTTAGTGTGATGTCTGCCAGCTCGCAATGCCACACTCACACAGAATGTTTCACAGCTCTTCTCTCTTTAAATACTAAAGATCGGTCTCTGCGCTCAGTACCACTTACCAACATCAAGGTGATGCAAACGCCAAAGCGTTAACTCTACAAAGTACATAAGTTTCAGACAGAGACGCATGCTGTCGATAGAGAGCTGGGAAGAAAGCGTTGGTGGAGGGGGGGGAGAGGTGACAGGCATGTGAGGAACACCTTCTGAAGTGTCAAAAGATGGGCTCAGCTGATGAAAGAGGATAGGAAAGAGGAAAGGAGGGAGGGGGAGAGCAAGAGACAGAACGAGCTGATGTCACATCTGAGGCAGTGGAGAGGCTTTCAAGTCAGGAGCATTGGCTCTGTATTTCACACAGGAGCTTCTCGGGGTGAATTTTAAGGTTTATGCGTGTATGTGCATTTGTGCATGCCTGATTGTGTGTGTTTGATAAAGCACATGATGAGTACATGCATGACTGTGTAACAGTTGTTATGTTAGTGTATATTAAACAGGAACAAACCTGTGGGGAGGAATACGGTGTATTTGAGCGTGAAGTGTTGAGCAACATAAAACTGGTGATGTGGGGAGTGTGCAGGCAAATGGAGCAAAGTGGTTTTCAAAACATGAAAAGATGTGAACAATTTGCAAGTTTGTTACCAAAGTTGTAATTGCTCAATTCTTCTTATGGTTCTTCTTAGAAATGCCTGAGATGAAAAAGCCAACAGAGTAATGATTAACAGTAATACAAACATAAGACCACCACTCCTGACACCTGCAGAATCGATTTTCTGGACTGGGCTTGCATAGAAAATGGCTGCAGAACAATCAATCCCTCTTAAGTTTTGTGAATCCAGTCGGGTAGCTTAGCCTGGAGGAGACTAGACAGGGGCATCAATGTGGGCACAAGGGAGACCAGGGGAAGACAAAGCTTGTCAATACTACTTCGTTTTCCATCAAGTCTGTTCCTTAATCACCCTGGTCTTAATGCTCCCCTTTCTATCCGACAGGCCCACACCCATTCCAATACATCCACCATGAGCTGGCCCTAAGCAAACATCTACCTGCCTCATGCTCGCTCGCTCTCACAGAGCTGCCCTCATCCATCTAAGCCAATAGCAAAGGTCTTCATTACAGAGTGTGTGGCGAGAGGGTTGGGGAAAGTTTGTCCTTATTGATGGAGTCTCCATTGTCTTTTCCTCATTGACAAAAAGCACTCCTCTCAGTAATTACCTTCTCTGCCTCCCTCCTTCATGGTCAAGTCACAGCTACTTTAAGTCCTTACAACAGCAATTAGCTCCAAAGAAATCTCACTACAAGTTCCATCTAGAGTGAATAATAAGCAGCAATAAAGGAAAGTTATATATTATAGAAATGCCTGAAACAAATGTGTGAGTTGTATTAGAGCAGTGCTTCTCAAAGTGTGGTCCGCGGACCAGTGGTGGCCCATGAGCGCCACCTAGTGGTCCGTGAGTATATTGGTAACATTTCACATTTGAAATAAATAAATACATTTAAGTTTTCCGCACTCTCGCAGGAATATCTCCGCAATGGAGTGAGCGTAAGTTTCACTTTCGATTGCATGATATAGCCCAGCGCAACACCTTCATCACACATGTTGCCGCTTGTTTGTACCATTTTCAGGTGATTTGTAATCTGTTCTAGAAAAACGATATGATTTTGGATATTTGTGAAGTTAGGTGGTCTGCGAGTGTTTTTTTATTGGTTAAGTGGTGATTGGTATGAAAAAGTTTGAGAAGCACTGTATTAGAGGAAGCTGCAGAAAAACTCCACCTTGTGATTCCTTTAGTAACTGTGAGTCTTCACCGCATGGTATTTCTAATTAGCTCTTTGTATTGTAAAGTCCAAGGAAGTATTATTTAAAAAAAGAAATGAAGGAGCAATCATATGAATAATGCAGCACACAGCACTCCATAGAGTACGACACTATGAAAGACAGAGAATGTGGGAAGAGAAGTGGCATTAAACTGGCATTAAGCCAGATAAGAGTGCAAGCCCACCTGAGCACTGTTTAAGAAAACTCATCTTCATTCAGTTAATTAGCAAAACCCAACAGTAAGCATCTCAGGGTGTGGGAAGGAGGACCTGAGGGAGAGCACACAGTCTTTGTGTCGATTGGAGTAAATGGCTGGCCTCCCTGATGAGCTCCCATCAGCCCTTGGAACCTCCTGCCGTCACGTCCCACTTGCTGGTAATTATTTGGAAGGCAAGCACTTGGCAAATGTCATTATTTAGATTTGGAAGTTGTTGTTTTTATTAAGATTCCTGCAAATAAACATCATGGCCTCACAAATCCTGCATCATTCTGCATGTGTTCCATTAGGCAGGGTATTTAATACTAATGTTAAAAATGAACACAGCTATAGTTCAGTTCATTTGAAGGCCCTGTCGCTAACTGGGCTGTTTACATACTTTGGCACAAACATATTTCATAACTAGAACGTTTTTTTCATCGCTATTTTCTCATAACAGAAATGACTGTAAGAAAGGCCAAAGTTCTGAATCTCCATCGAACTCTCCCTCGCCCAAAACAAACAACATTTTAAAAGATTTTTTTAACTGCTTTTCCAATAAAATCCCAGATGTAATTGTCTCTAAAGTAGCCGCAATCATTGTCAGCGATGTAGAGGTCATTAGTGTACATTTCAAGTCCCTTACCTCATATTTTGAAAATATTGAATTGAGCAAGAAAAACTACAGCCGTCGAGTAAATATAGCCAAATCATTCCTGATTGCTCGTACCTGTAAAACAAAGTAAACTATATGATTACAACTCAAATGTGTGTAAATGTATGGACATTAGGGTCACACTCTAATTGTTTAAGCTGTACACATGCTCACCATCTAGGATGTCAAGAAAGCTCAGCAAGTGGAAGGTGGCGGGCGCCTCGCAAAGCAGGTTCATTTCTACATAATTTAAAGTTGAACAACCATCATCTACCGTGTAACTGTCAAACTCTGCAGTGACGTGTTGGGGAAGTTTACTACCTGTACCTAGCTGTCAGACTGAGTGACACCAGGTGCCATTCTCTGCTACTCAGCCATGCTTTTACACCCGACAACAAACAGGTATATCTTTAGACCAGAGGAACCAGCAGCTTTCCTAAATTGTTCATGTTGAGTGGATTATATTATTCTGCCATTTTCAAAAAGGGCTGAGATTCTTAGTCTGCTTACCGACAAGTCGCACAACAACTAAAAACACATATATGAATAATAATGATATAAAGTCGGATAAATAATCCAAGATAACAATGCCAAATGTCTTCTTGACAAATGTGTACTTATTTCCATCAGCTGAATATCTCTTCACTTAAAGATTTTGTAAATTAGCTCTGGAGAATTATTATTTAATACTGTCATGATACATTTAAATGGTTTAAAACAAAAGTTGGAAAGAAATGGGGAAGTGACAGATGAAGAATAAGATGCTATACAGCATGACCATTTTGTGTACATGTGTGTATGTCGAAGTGACTTCTTCTTAAGTAATGATCCAGCTTCCTAATGCGGCTGTTTGATGAGTGTAAAGACGGCCTAACAGTCACAGGAGGGGGTAAAGGAGAGAAGCAGGAGCAGAGGAGAAGGAGAAAAAAGGGGAAAGAGTTCTAAGCCCCAGAGGAATTGCAGCGTAGGGATGTCTATTTATAGAGGCGGGACTAGAGCAGAAGAATGACAGGCATCTACTCTGTACCTGGAGCACCACTGCGCTCGCAACAACACAAACAAACACAACCAAACATATGCATATTGATACACTTTTGGAACTAATTTCTCTCTTCCTTTTCTCAAGATACTTCCTGCTCTTTTCCTCTATGTAGTTTCTTCTTCTCTAACATAGAAGAACATTTAACATACACACTTTAACATATGGGGGAGCAAAGCTTGGCATTTCATTTGAGGAGTACGACTCAATGTATATCTGATAATAAAGCTCTAGTGCGACGTGGAAGCAGTTGACAGCAAAAAAACAACATTAGGATAGACTTTTTCTGAGTGGAAGGAAAGCAACCAATGACAACAAACATCTGTGCCTGTGCCGTAACTTATAAAAGCGTTTATGAGGAGCATCAATCTGTCCTATGACATCTGTCACACCATCTCAAGCAGGTGAACTGCAACGTGGAGACAACACCACCTTACCTTCGCCTCCTGCTTACTGGCTCATCCAGTGACTCACAAAACCACATTAATAATGGTGCATGCACAACTAAAATGAATTATTAATTAGAGGTTTGAGATTATGTATTTGAGGTGCCTGACACCCATTTGATACGAGTCAAAGGTGCTATTTCTCAGCTTCGATTACACTGATGAAGAAGTCTTGTGACCTAATTTTGTTGGCAGCGTTAGTTCTAAATTGTATAATGTGATTCAATGATTGAGTCAAGTGTTATTTAATGATTTAAAATACTTGTGAGGGTATTGAACATTTGTACTAGGCTGGCTGCTTATGCCATGGTCCTCTTTTCAAGACCACATGTTATTGTACTCATACATAAATGCGTTTATTGTGCTGAGACACTTTTCTTAATTGCTGTAATTACAGGTACAAAATCCAGACTTATTTTTTAAAACCGCGATGGAGTGTACAGTGTGGCCTATAAAACACCATGCCATATATACTAAATATACACAAGGTAGAACTTGTGCAAAGCAGATACTAAACAAAGGATGCTTTCAGTAATCACACTGTAGAGTTTCTAATGGCTCTCCTTGGTGCTGATATTATTTTTAAGGCTATCTTTGGATTTTATGAAATTTAAATAAACTCACCCTCATTATTCTGTGGGCTCGAGACTACCACGCGTGTTTTGGCTAACATGCAAATGCCCCATAATTAAACTTAATGAAGTATGCTTGATCATCCCACAACTCCCTCAGGTTTTAAAAAACGACTCTAAAGTTGATTCACATGATGCTACTGGAATTAAAGGTATGTCTTTTATAGGACATATTTGTGCTTTACACACATGATCAAGGAGGCAATGTGTGGTGTTTGTAGCAGTTAGAGGATGCCAGTGAGGATGGAGTGTGTTAAGAGGCTTAGCACCACAGGCAGAGCCACCTAGCTGGGCCCTGCTGGCGGCCCCTGGGCCCACCCTATGCTCTCATTCTCCTCCTGACTCCCTCCACTCACCCTCCTTCACCAGTGGGACTAATCCAGACTGAGAGGGCAGTACCTGAACCTGGTGGAGGAGTCTCCGCACACAGACTCTCTGCTGCACACAAGCACATTGAGGTGTTGCAGCTACTGAGAGAACAAAATAGAAAACAATCCAGCTGTGAAGTGTCAAAATCATCAAAGTGTAAAACTGCAGTGGCTAGAAAACGCTGAGATATGAAATTATCGTTGGTGATTTAATAACCCACTCCGTTACAAACATGCACAGTAAGTGATACTGGATATATAATTGGCAAAAAGGGGCACATAATAAGTTTGTTTGTTTGTTCACCAGGTAAAGCGGCATTGGGTCCTTTGAAAGGCGCTATACAAATGTCATCTATTATTATTATAGTAAGTCACACGCATATTGATCTCAAATTGCTATTCTTATACGCAGTTCATTACACCTATTTAAGCGTGATGTGTTCCTACGCATTTTGCAACCGCAGACTGTTTATGCATCCATATATTATTATTCCCATTATTATTATTATTTTTGCTTTGATATTTGTATTTAATCCTTTCCTACACGTACATAGAGAATGTGGCAGGGGTGGTGGTAATGTGGGGGGTGCAACAGATAATTATATTGCATATTGTCCGGCAGTGGCTCAGTCAGTAGGGGCTTGGACTGGGAGCTGTAGGGTCGCCGGTTCAAGTCCCCGACCAGACCTAAATATGGAGTGTGGACTGCTACTTGGAGAGGTCCCAGTCCACCTCCTGCCCTGCCGTGGTGCCCTTGAGCAAGGCACCGGACATCCCCCTTCCCCCCTCACTCCCCCGGGTGCTGTACAATAGCTGCCCACGGCTCCTAGTACTAGACTCCTGGTGCTAGGATGGGTTAAAAGCAGAGAACAAATGTCACTGTGTGCTCTGCATGTGTGACCATTAAAGAGGGTGTCATTCAATAGAATAGAATTGGGAGGGATGTGAATCTTTTGTGCTTTTGGGAACTTGGCTTTTCAAGTTAAAATGAAGCTCGAGTCTATCCCACAGTGTATCAATCAGTGTGACCGAGGCTTGAAGATGCATGAAACAAGCTGGTGCGTTGAGGAGCTGCGGGGGGAGTAGCAGTTTTTCCCCGAGCTAAAGGGTCAGCAGAAATTCAGTGCAATTCTCATCCCTTGTTGCCATGCATAAAGCTTCTGTCAACAGACCTGGACCATCTGTCTTGTTATTTACCACATCCTTGTTTTTCCATAATCCAAAACTCCACTTCATGTTTCAGTGAAGAGCTGCATTTATGAATATGATAAAGAGACGACCAGTAATTAAGAGGCACAGTTTACAAACTATGCAGAAGTTAACTTTGCGAAGCTTTCTGAACTTAATTAAAGTAATTAAAAGCTTTCTATTATTTTAGTTTCATGTATTAAAAGTTTGGTCCATGGTTTTGTTTGTCAGAGTCATGGAGGTGAAGTGATGTCAAATCAAAGGAATTTAAGTGATTATACTAGTGCACACAAAAAGGCTCATGCTAATCATGCATAGAGAATGGCTCCAACACCTAAAGTGAGGGCATCGTCTTTAATCAGAGGGTAATTTATTGAGTCCCATTTACAAAGCCATAATGCTAGTGATCAAGTCCCTCAACCGTAAAATGCAATAAACTCGGAAGGTGTTTTGTGAACAAAGGCAAATAACAAGGCCCCACACATCATTATGTTCCCTTCATATCCCATTAGATTAGTTCCAAATGGGTTTGGGTTAAGGGAGTTATGCCACATACAGCCAGGGTCACGGGTAAGAATTGAAATGTATCATAACATGTCCTCATAACGCTGTTTGAACACTCAGCACTCGACCCTACAGTATACCACGCCACCAGAAGCTAAACTGAATCAATGTTTTAAAAGCTTAATATACAATGGTTGAATTTGCGAACGTCACGTTACAAACAATCAGCTGGCTAGGCCATTACTATAGATGCCAACCATCATCTTTATAAAAATGTATTTCTCTTCAACGAGCAATTGAAGAGCCAGTGGCGACTAAAAAATAAAACCTACATGGCGTAAGTGCTGAAAGCTTATGAGAAATTGTACACATTCCACTTTACCTGAAGTAGTCAGGCAGTAGATGTAGCTGTATGTTGTCCCATACCATTTTTCACAAATGATCTCTCCCTCGACAGAGGCACAAAGACTTGTCCATCAGGGAGAACAAAGCCATGTAATTGGCTGCTTCCACACTTGAGCACCAGATAGCACAATGTTAATAACAAACTGATGAGAAATTCATTAGGGCTCCAAATAAAAACAATCTCTCCTCGATAAGAAGCGAGTACATTATAATTAAACTGATGCCTCTCCGTTTTCATTAGGCCGTGGAGCCAGGAAACCTGAAGACTAAACCACTGAGATGGATGCAATTAAGCATTGTTGTTTTACTACACATCTGAGTATACTAAGTATAAAACAGAGGCACCGGGTTAATACAATAGGTATTCATGGAGCAGGGAAAAGAGAGTTTACACTGTAGTCTGAGGGGATTGGTAAAGTCAGGAGCTAGCTAGACTGCTCTCTGGTAAGAGGAAGTTACAGGCTGGAGAGTGAAATATGACATTTCACTCCTCCATGTCTTCCCATTAGTTCGCGTGAATACTCATTCCTTTCTTGCTATTCTTTCTACTCACATCTTACTCTCAACCTTCAACCTTGCTTTTCATCTCTCACCAAATACCTTCCTCTTTACTCCATTCTAACACAATGTATCTCTCTGTATGAATGTGAAATGGCTCGCTTGCTTCACAGAATGTTTAGAAGGCTAGCTTGGATCCCAGCAGAAAGGGAACACAAAGGGATAAGACCCACGGATTCCAGTGTACCTGTGTGCTGTGCTTGTTGTGGCAGTGGAGAGAACTGCTTGTTCCACTGATACACAGTCTGCCCCACACAACGACTCCGACCAGGCCCAAAGAGTGAGATCAAGATTCAAATGCCCTGTCTCTTCCTATCACAGCACCATCACCACTGTTACACAAACAGATCAACCAGTGCCTGTTTATACACACACATCACACAAAAGAGGAAATACAGACATGCACAAAATGAAAGCCTTGGATGTAGAATAATATGAATGAGAACACTCAATATCCCCAGCTACCCTGAATTCTGAATTGTATTTCTATTAGATGTGTTGAACATAAAAGCACACATGCCAAATATCCTTGCTTTAGAAAACCTTGCTTTATCAGACAGAGTAACTTGTAGACAAAGGCAAAGGCTTCCATTTCGCAAACTTAACCTAATGTGAAGCAGAAAAAACATGTTGTTTAAGAACAGTACAAGCATTTATAAAGAGAGCCATTCATGCAATGACACTGGGTCCATTCAAAGACAAATAACTGTGTGCAAAATAAACATTATCCCAATGACAAACAATAGGACTGTGCTTAATATGTACTAATTAGCCTGTTTATCACACGCATGCAGCAATATTCAATCATTCCTGCTTCCTATTCACTGGCATCCCATTTTCAAGTAACCATGACTAGGGGAAATGGCTGCCATACTTAAAACGTCAACGGAACATATGGATGGGTGAAGCTTGTGGTTTGACCTCAGGGAAAGAAGCAGCAACGGGTCACACTAATGTGGACCAATAATCTCTCCCGGAGTCATTAAGATGATCAATGCCATTCTAATGAGATAACATCTGGAACAAAGGACCCTAATAGCAGACAGCTGCTGGGCAAAGTGAGCTAATTAGGGGAACATTCAGCGATGCTAACTAATGCTGTAGTCATTGTGCCCAGGTTTTGGGTCCCACCCGCTTAACATCCAAAATACAACATGTTGAATATTTCATAACTCCTCTGATAACTAATCATGACACTGTAATATCAGTGGGTAACGCATGAGAGAGAAAGGGGGGAGGAAGAGAGACAGAAATACCACAACATCTCAGCTTGACATGAATGCTTATCGAGCGGGACTAAATTGGTCAATTATGGAGAAAATCTGTTTTGAGGTAACCTTTCAGCTTATTAAATACGCTATAAATCAATATTTAGGGCAGAATGAGTGGCTGGCTTTTAATGAGTGAACGTGTCTAATCTCTCTTTTTCTCGTTCCTTCTCTCCTTCAGTGTGCGTGCATGCGTGCGTGCGTGCGTGCGTGCGTGCGTGCGTGCGTGGGTGAACATACACTATGCTATTATAAACTATTAATAAGGTGATTGAGTGCAACAACAACAGTGCAGTACTGTACAGTTCCACAACTTCCAAGTTACATGCTGGTGAATCAGGTGACTGTATGGGACTCTATTAGTGGGCAAAAATGTGAAAATGCAGACAAAAGGTTCAGCTGCAGGATCCAATTAGTCGTGCTTATAAAATCAAAATAATGGAGAGCAGCATAAAATAAAAACTTTGTAATAGTGTCTGTACAAGTCTTTGTTGATCACGGATAAATAAAATTCCTATGAACAAAGAACATTGCGTACGGCATTCTTTTTATTAGACCACAAAGCATTAATTACACATGTTAAGGTGTGGGAATTCCAATTAACACATGTCAACCACCACACACACCACACTGTCCTCCTTTCATATCAGTCTTTTTTTAAATGTGTTTTTTTTTTTAGAGAACTTAAAGTCAAACAGAAAATCACAATTTCAGACAAAACTATTTATTGTGGAGTCAACTATTGGAATTACATGTGTATCCCTGTAGCCATTAACTCTGAATGCTTTAGATAGAAAACCAATGTTTAAGATATAATGAAAATATAAAAATATAAAAATATAATTAGAGATCTTCACAATTGTGTAGCCAAACACATTACAAGCTTCCATGCTAATATATATAGTGAAATCATTATGTCTAAGGTGGACTTAGAAATCATGGTATGGGACACACAATTTGCCTGTATTCTGTTGATTTACTTACAATCAAATCCTTCCCATGCAAAGACGGCATTGGCTCTAGAGTATTCAGCTGATTATACAAACTATAATTCAACTTAATTCATAGTAAAAAAAATCATGTATTCCTCGAATTTCATAAATTCTGGTTCACACAAACACCACTGCTGTGTATGGAGGAGTTACTGTAACATCAGAAAGCTACATTAGCATGGGAGGTTATGGAAATAGGAAGAAATACCATCAGGTTTGAGTGCAGTCGACACTGCAACAGCACTATTCCTCAGAGAGCACGACAGCGGCGGGGAAAAGCTCCCAACTAACAGTAATTGGTTTTAAAATAATAGAATTCATTACAGTTATGGCGCTTGTTCAGAAATGCAAACAGGGGAAGAAAAAAACATTCACAAGAGACTTGGGCTGAACTGCTTCACTAAAAACCACGGGGAGATGAAAGGCATAATTCAAATGACAATTTTAGAACCCTTAGTTCATTTATATCAGAAGCTCAGAAGATGTTGCCGGCATAATAACATCAAGATTTGTTTCTGTTCTTTTGTTCTACTTGCAGGGCTTGGAAGGAACTTTTTTCCCTCTCAATTTCATTCTTTTGTGGCAGCAAATTCCTCCTCCTCACACAGAGACACGTGAGGTGACACACAAACAATCCAGCAAACAACACCCGTCGGCAGCCGAGACAGCCCAACTGAAGGCTAACATGGGAAATCTTGACAGGAAGGAAGAAAAGCACCCCACACATGACACTGAATTTGCTGCTTGTCTTATTAAATGACTGTGTAATTATACACATCAGGGGTCTGCATTGTAAGGTACTGTGTTTTTATCCCAGCCAATAGCAGACCCTCAAGGCCGGCATCTCAGGTGTGAAAAAGACATTCACTTAATCAGCATTAAAAAGATCATCTCCCAAGCCAACTCATGCCATAAAGAGACAGGTCAGCCATCTCAACGTGATTGGATGTCACCTCTCATGCTGGGTCTATAGCCAACATCAAGGACATCACCATTTGGAACCACATACATCTGCCATCAAATCAACCTCAGGCCAATATTAAGCAATTGGCCCCATTCTAAAAAGGTGCTTGATACATTTTGACCACCAATTGATAGAGCCTTATGTGAAAATAACAGCAGGGTGTTTTGTTTTATTTTTACTCATATTTCGCGCCACGGTAACTGAAGAAAAACAAGACCAACATATGGTTGTGCATTAAAAATTGATGGGGTATGTTAGTGAGGACACCTGAGCCGAATGACAAGGTGGAAGAAGTTGACATAGTTAGCACAGCGTGTGTGGGGAAGCAAAGATGTGTCACAATGTCTATGCTGAAAACAACTTGAAATGAAAGCTATACCTAACCTGAGAGCACGTTTCAGCAGAACACACGTGGCCAAGAATCTGTGTCATGTCAAAAGCTCAGGGTGTCAATATACAAATATGGCTTTCATGGAGAGGTGGGGTCAAAAGAGATAGAGATTTTGATGTGCATATCTCTGAGGGAAAGCAACTGCAGCGGAATAACAACAAGAGTAAGACAGTGATGTGGTGTCAGTCTGCTGGCATAATATATAAGGGGGATAAACAGAGGGACCCAGAAGGAAAGACAGTGATATGGTTCTCTAAACACAACTGATGTTTTGTTGGTGTGGGACTGAATATGTTCATCAGTGTGGGGCCAGTCTAATAAATAATTCAGGTATGACTGCATAAAAGAGCGGTCAATACAACAGGTTTTTGTCGATAGCATGGATAAGATACGACGTGCTTAGTTATTGGCCCTTGTCGCGCAAGTGAGGCGTTAAAAGGAAAAAAAGTCTGCATGGACTCAGTACAGGTTAGCTGTCTCCCATGTCAGAAGCAGTCTCACTTCTGAATCTGTTCACAGGAAAGATAATAATGATGAATCTGTTCTTCATCCCCTCTCTGTCTAAGGTAGGAGGGTAAAAGTATTGATCAGAAAAGACTGACCAATCTGAACGCTTTCACACTCATTCTCACCTTTAAAGATCATACGTCTAACAAATGGCATTAGTGGCACAAATAACAGTGCGTTACGTGGGCTGAGAGAAACCCATTAGGTCAATTCCATAGCAACAATGTGGCATGTCTAGCCCTATGCACTGCACCAACTGGCCAGTTCAATGGGCACCCACTGCCACCATGTGCTAGCCATCAGTACTACAACACTGGCAAGGAGAACTGCAGCTGTTCCCGCATCTGGTCACTCATGGTCACGGTCTGCCTTTACTCAAGACAGCTACTATACGGGTCCGAGAACAATACACTAACAAGCCAACAGAATAAGATGAAATGTTATCAGCGCTGTCAAACATCCTCAACGAACTTCACAATAGTTTGTTTGCCTTGTAGACACAGCAACAAAGTGTCGCACAGCACACTGAAAAAAAAGACCATCTAATTTGCATAACTTGTTGGCCGTTGAAGATATAGCCAGCATGCATGATCAGGAGTTAACACCAACTCGGTCAGTATTTACCCTCCTTCTCAGCGTACCTATGCTTTACCATCCATGCGTAACGTAAATCATAGCAGCTTGTGGCGTTATATCTAACACATGGATATTTGATCTGTACTCAAGTTCAGTCAATCTATTATTATTTTGATAGTGAGGAGCAGGCAATCAACCAGATGTGTGCTACTGGTCAACAGCTAAAAAGTCAAACGGCTTGAAGGCTGACAATTTAAAAAGTAATGCCCATCTCTCCTGAGCACCATTAGAATGAAACTGCTTTGCCAGACAATATCGCAGCAAGTGATCTGGCCTTGATCATGTCACAAATCATTACAACAGAGAGCTGTCAGGGGAATCGGGGGGGGAACCTGGCTGTTGATGAGGCGATTATGTGGCTTTACCCTTGTGCGTCCAAGTATGACAGCGCTATGAAAACACAGTGGCTGATAGGCAGAGACTGTACCTTGTTAGTCAGTGTTGTGCTGAGTGGACTAGTTGGCTGAGCAGTAAGGCGCCCCCACAGGGCCTGGTGGGCTTACTGTGAGAGCAGGGGGGATTATAAGCAGGCCATCAATGTGACTTCTTCCAACCCGACAGCTACAACAACTTTGGTTTCCTCGCATGTTGACCAGAGGTCCTTGTCTACAGCTCCCACTCTGTGTTTTTGATTTTCCTTAAACTATGCATGGTGTCAGTTTGAAGACAGATATACTACACATCACCAAGGTCTATGCTTATGCTGTCGTGTACAACGGTACATTGGAATGCAAGTCTCGGTACTTTCAGAGTGAAGTCTGCATCTGGAACGATTAGAAAAGCAAGAGGAGAGAGTCTGGCAAGGTTACGAACTGAAGTGCATTATCACATCACCCACTGCAAGCATTCTCGCAAGATAACATGTCGAAAGAGCAGACAACTCCATCAACCAAAAGCAAATAACTTACTAAATATACACAGATGTAGAGAAGGATATGAAAAAGCTAAAAGGAGCAAATAAAGAAATAGGGAGTGACGGGAGGAGCAGGCAACCATAAAACATGGGGATACACAGAATTTCACAGCTGCGTGAACAGTTAAAGCAGATGCGATGGGATGTGATGGTGGATGCATACAGAGAGGCGGGTTGTAAAAATATGCTATAAAGTTTATGGAGCCTAATGCAGCCCTGCAGGAGCCTCCTGCCGAGCTGAGCATGCCGACAGTGCCGTTGAGTGTGTGACAGAGCTGTGGGGGAGAGATGTACAACTGAGAGCATAGCCAGTATTCACAAGCTCCATCACTGGTGTGGGGATGAGCATACAGTACATCACATTCACAGGAATGCAATCAACAGAACTAAGCATCCTATTCGTACTACCTTCCCTATCTGTTCTGCGCAATATCTAAATCCAGCCTGGAATATCAAAGTCTATTGAAACTGCATGGAGAAAAAAAGTACTACTTACTAGTACACACATGGACGTATAAGCATGTGCACACACCAACACAAATAAAGGCCATTGCCAAAACCACTGTTCAATCCAACCATACTGTGACCACTTCATCCTTTCATGTTTCCTTCAAAATAACAAGATCCAGCCTGATGGATCCGTCTGATTGAAGAGGAATGATTGTTTCTGCCTTTGAAAAGACATATGTTGTATAGAGAGGGGAGAAGGAGACAAAGGTAGGAGTGAAGGAAGAATGAAAAGATATAAACAGCAAAACAAGACAAAAATGCTGATAGAAAAGGATCCTTGTTCTCATGCTCAGTGAGTGCTAGTGTTGAATTAATCCTTCCTTCACGACCATCCGTCTGACACAGCTAAACGTGTGACTCTTCCACAGCAAGGACAATGGTAAATCCAGCGGTGAACACCTGAAGAAGAGCCACTTAGAAGAAACTACTGTAGCAACATTCATTTTGAAATCATATGCACACATTCAAACCTGCACTTCAGCACAATGAAGCTTATTGCAGCAGCAAGGCACTATTCATCAAAATGTGTTGCTTCACCTAGTCCAATGCGACTTCTAGGAGTATTTAGAGAGATGTTATAATCCTAAATAAAACGGTCATCCTGGGGTGCTCTAGGCAACTGCAGTACGACTGATGGCCCTTACAATATAAAGGGTTTAAAAAAACAATGAGGAACTTAAATCTTGAAGTAATACAATTACGCTCAGGCAACTGGAGAGAAAACTTCCCTTTCACTAAAACAATTGGCCCTGGTTTTTGCTCCAACAAACAGGAATGGCTGTGTACCTAATCTAGAAACTGACAGCCAAGGTAGATTAACATGACATAGATTAAATTAATTCATTACAATGGCAACAACTGTGGGGGATACTATTTGTGTTAAACTGCTTTCAAATGTTATTACTTAAAATCTTGCCACACGTTTTTTACAGTTGAACACCCAGCGCCACCATTAGGGATGCATACTGGTATCCGGTATTACCGAAATACCGGTTACTGGTGGCTACGGTATACCGTACTGAAATCAGATCCGGTTTCGATACTTTAAAAAAAAAAAAACATTTTTTAAAGTGAGTCCGTGGCCCGTGATGGCGGGTGTTATAAATTAGATTGCATAATCGTTTTTCTTCATATTTGATGTATTTTTCATTGTTTGTTCAATACTAGAAAGGTAAAAGTCCCACAAATGAACAGTGATGGGATTTGTTTTCTCTCACCAGTGAAGGCAAATTTTGATTTTAAAAGATGAGATTTGTTTGTTTGTGCAATGCCGAGATCTCATGACCTTTATTCTATTATTTATTTGTTCTCTAGTGGAATCTCAGGTTTAACATTAATTATAACGGTGCTATAACGGTCTGTTTGCATTGACAAGATGTGCTATTCACGCGGAACACCTGATGACGGGTGTTATAAAAGATATACCATAATCGGTTTTCTTCATATTTTTAATGTATTTTTCATTGTTTGTTCAGTACTAAAAGGTCCAAGAAGTCCCACAATTGAATTTAATATTCATTTGACATGTTAACTATATCGTAAAGCGCTTCATGGGAGTAATTGTGGGATGATACATTTTCAAAGTATCACGATATGTATCGGTTGAGTATCGGTATCGTTCAGTGGTATCGGTATCGGTATCGTAAATAAGTCAACGATATGCATCCCTAGCCACCATACCCAATTCTGAGTACTAAGGTATTGGTTATTCCATCAGCATGGAGGTGTTAACCTACACATGACCACACTCTAAAACCTCCTATTACAGCAAGGTACCTTGAAATAGAATTCCCATCTGATTATACCTGAAGAAAAAAATGCATTTGAGTAGGTGAAACAGCAAATATTTGATATCTATTAAAAACACCCGACTACAGATTTTCAGATACGGTATTCAAAAGAATTTAATTAATTCTTCCTCCCTCATCTCACTCCCAAACAACTTTTTTATGTCCATCAGATGAACTCTGAAATGGGCTTTCAGACAATCAAAGAAACATCTTATTCAAACAGTCCCCTTGAGAGCATGTTTCCTTGATCTTAATTTAAGATAGAATCTATGGTGAACACTGGCTCAGGGCATGGGAGGCACATGCTATTGATTCTTTTTTCATTGCCGTTCTTTTTAAACACCAAGGACATGTGCCACATCAAATCTGCTCAACCCTCAGCACCCAGTTTAATGGCTTGTTTGAGACAAAACAGTCTTTTGAGGTATTTGGTTTTAAAAGGTAAAGAGGGGAATAAAAGAGGAAGGGTGCCTTGATTTCCTTTCAGGCTCACCATATTTCTTTTTTTTTTGTAGGTCCTTTGTAAGCACTCCTGGCATAGTGAACGAGCACTTGATTGGAGTTAAAGAGGAGCCAGATGTCTGCGTGTCCTATCAAGGCAACTCTCTCTTTCTGTCTCGCTCGTTTCTCATCTGGATGCTTTGCAATCTATAACTACTTATGTACCGGTAATAATACATTCAGTTACACATAGGTAACAAAATAAACATACATTTGATCATGAATATTTATAAAATGTTAAGATTGTTCTTTTTCTAAATATATTTTTTACTTTGGCTTTTTGAGATTCCATGAACTGTAAATGCTTTTGATAGGAATGTGTGTTTTTGTCTAAGCTAAGAGAATATTTGATTTCTTTAGAAGTACACATAAACTGAAAAAATCAATAGTGGGATACAAATACCTCACATTCATTTTTAGTAAATTAAATTCTTCATCTCAACTCGATAATGAGAAAAACATGTCAAGGTGAGATGAAATTAATGAACACGAATGTAGCCTTGTAGTCATTCTAAGCTACATTCAATGACAAACAAATGTTAGACTTTAGATGTTCTGTTATTTTCGCAATCTTGATTTTCTCACAATTTCCGCCTTATGTCACATCTGTACTCGGTATTGTAAAGAACCTTTTTAATTGGGAGACATCATTATACAACCATACGTCAGGAAAAAAAGGTTGATGTTAAAACATGTTCTTGGCAGCTTTAAAGATGCATTATAATCTTGGAGAAAACCCTTCTGTAAAACTATATCAGTTAGAGTGCAGCCACCATTGGATCTATCCTCTCAGGTCGGAGGTTTGTTTGGCTATTTTGTCAAACTCACATACTGACAGCTATACACAGAGATGTACAGGTTTACACAACCGCACTAACCATCACTGCCTGACATCTCAGAGTTGACCAGCATGTTGCCATGGATATAAGCAGTCAACTGTCCAGTAATACAGATATTGATCACCTCCCTATGGTCTGGAGATTGCTGCTTTTCAGCACATGGAGCACACACCCTTTTTCCCGCTCATGTGTGCTCCGGCACTCATCGTCTCAGCAGCATTCCATCTGAGCTGCAGAACCTGTCAATGTCTGTGCAGAGAGACAGAAGTCTGCTCTCACAGTAGCACTGCAGGAGTCCTTGATGGATCGTTACAGCGTGGCCCTTGACTTGTGACGTAAATCAGGCCAATCTTTACAGAGACTGACGCTATAAAAGCGCCGTAGTAATCAATAGGCGCCTGCAGCAGAACTGCAAAAGAAGAGGTGTGTCGTCCAACTTGTCTGTACGAGTCTAACTGAGGGATGCTGTTACCCAGGTAGGTGTGCTGCTCACATTTCCTTCAATCTTGCTTAAGGAGGTGGAGAGAGCATATGAGACATAGCTGTGTTGCACACTTACACGCTGGTCAGACTGGATTACAGCCAATTCACACGGTCTTCTAGTCCCATCTCATTCTCTACTGGGAGAGGGGAAAGTGCCAGAGAGATTTCATGCCTGAGACAGAAGAGTTACAGTTGTATGTTCCCCATAGACAATCCTAACCAACACTCTGCTACCAGCACATCTGAGAGCACTCTATCCCGCCGACGCACGCTGACAGTGTGAAAATGAAAATCTTCCAGCAAAGCAGGGAGCAAACTGTAGCCCAAAATCTTTTTGCCCTTTTTTCCACTTTAAGGGGGGGGGGGGGTGTCAGGAATCACAGCAGCATTCAGTATGTAAGCCAGAGGACTACTGCCACAGGATTGACACAGAGGTTACAAAGGCCAATGCTTCAGTTTGCTATTGAGTTAAAGACAACTCTTGATAACTAGGATCCCTGGCATCGGCGACATGGTTTGAAGAACTGCTGAAAAGTAGGCCTCCTCTACATTAGGGCTGCACGATTTGGGGAAATAATCTAACTGCGATTTTTCTGACAGATATTGCGATTTGCGATATTTGGGTTTAAAGCGACCCAACGGAAGTTTATTGTAAAATGCGGCCATATCTCCGGCTAGGAAGGTCGTATCAACGTGCTCCCGTCTCAAGCACCCCCGCAGCCCGAGCTACGACTGAAAGAACTAAACTTACATGAAACTTCCGTTGGGTTGCTTTAAAGTCAAGCTTCAGTTTAAGATTCACCCTGTAATGTGATGGAGCACTACTAGCCTGACTCAGATGGTTTGCTTCACCAAACCATCTAGGAAAGCTCCATTGAAAGCCATTTGGAAAAGTATTTCAAAAATACTTGGCAGGTGATTGGATCAATCTGTCTATCAACTACTATCATGGGCCACTTCTGATTGGTTAACAATGGCTGGTACATGTGGAGCACAGCACTTCTGATTGGTGTAGATGGCTGACACACAAGAAGAACAAGAAAAAAGATCGCAGGCTTTGCGGTTTGATAATTGCATCATTTCAAATCGCGATGTTGATTTAAAATCGATTAATCGTTCGGCCCTACTCTATATCTCAGATCAGCATTCATGATACAAGCTGGGATAATTCTCTCATATTCCATTTACAGAACACAATGTGGCTATTTCTCCTGATCGAGAGCTTCTCTGTCCACGTCCTTACAGGTCAAGCTGAAAACCTCACTCTCTTCTCACTGAAATAACCAAGCACAAAAGAACAGTTTGACAAGGGAAGGAGAAAGAAAGAAGGAGAAAATGCAATCGATACAAAATGTCTCTGTAAAATGCCTCAAAGAACAAGGTTTTGTCTGAGAGCATTGGCAGGCCAGAGGCCGGGTCACAGTGTGCTGCTCGTCCTTCCCTTTATTCCTGTTAAGCTTGAGAGTCCACTTAAACCTTACGAAGCTCTCCAAAGGAAATGGAATACAACTTAAAGTGACAATTCAACACTTGCTAAACCAATAACAGCGTTTCCTTTTTTATAAGGTTCTGCTTAATGGAATCTTGAGGGAAAATAAGCAAGAGGTATATTATTGAGGAGACACTTAAAGTTAAACCTATAAAAGTATAGAATACATGTAATGTGTTAAGGTTATACAGGTCTTTGGTACGCTAGGAGAGGATTAAGTGAAATGGCATTAACAACAAAAACTAAAAACTGCATTGGTCAAATGAATCTTGTGCTCCAATTTCTTTGAGACAGAGAGACAGTTCTTCACAGCAAATTCAAATATATTGCCAGAGAAGAAAATGTTAACTAAACTAATATAGTCTAATATTTCTGTTTGATGCAGAAAAGATGTACTTGTGAATGTGGGCTCAAAGCCTTATGGAGTAATATATATATATATACTCCGAACGAACAAGTTGTGTCTCATATAAAGAAATACACATGGTTCAAAACCATTTAGATGCAACATGTTTGATAAAAAGATTAGATTGCAGATTATGAGTATTTGTATAAAAGCTATCCATGTTGGCATCACAACATTTAAATGCTAATAGCGAAAAATAACAACAAAACGCCTCCCACTTCTTTTCAGGCTGTTTCATTTCAAAATCTCTCATTTGAAACTGCAGCCATTTAACATGAAGGAATTGTGTTGTTCGGCCTTTCCAAATGACAGCCCGTTAGCAATATGAGGGCTGAACATTGAAATCCAAAACATAAAAATGACCTTACTTACACAGTTTGGAACATTCCCCTCAACATCTACCCAAATAAGATATAGTATGTGTGTGGTGTGTGTATGTGTGTATTTAAAGGGGGGAGAATGAAGACAGATACACAGAGGGAACAACATCCAGAAGCCAAATAAATAATGGGCTACTTACCGGAACTTTGCTTCCAGTTATCTGCATGCAGCGATCAGCGGAGAAGGTTAATGTGCAAAAAGACACAAACAGCACAATCATTAGTAGGCCAAAGGATCTGTTCTAATACACGTTGAGGCATTAGCGTAGCTTGTGTGAGATCACAAATACACTATACAACACAAATATTCACGCCAACAAGAAAACATTAAAAAATATAGGCACATACTGAAGATAATGTCTGTGTTTGGCAGCTGCAATTTTCAAATCTCCAAATCAATAATAAGATAAGGTAAATGAAAATGTGGAAAACTAATTTGCAAAGTGTGTACCTCACAAAAAGTATTGTGTTATTAGCAGGCCCCATGTAACTGACTGGCTGGTGTATATTCACACATGTATTCCCTTTAAGAAAAAAATGGCGAGATTAAGAGGCTGCAGAGGGACTACTTGTGCCGATATCAATCAGCTGCCAATAACGTTAGGTTTCCGGTGTCAGAGCTACCGTGAACCTACGCAGTCAGCACGATTCTCAGAGTTTAACCTTGTTATCTGTCAATAGTGGCAGGGAGCAGGATTGTTTTTTATTACTGCAACTGCGGTCCTTGCTTCACAGTAGGAGGGTGTCTGTCGGCAGAGTAAATGTATTCTATACTGTGACTGAGCGCTTCTTTCTCTGCTACATTTTCCTGACAAAATGAGTTTTGATTGCAGGAAGTTACAAGACATATTGAGCTCCTTGTTTTCTAGCCCTTTTCTTTATATGGCGTTTCCATCCCCTCCCAACTGCGCACTCCTCCCAACTCTTATCTCCCTTCCCATTTCTTTTATTGTCACTCTCCAACTTTTCAACTCTGTGGCCATTTGATGCTTGATTACCCCTCTCCACCCCTCTACCAAGAGTTTATGACAGCCATAAAGTCTGTTTTACATGTGCCATCTCACACACACTACTTTCTAACCATTCTGTGAATCCACATTTCATTTGCTTTCTAGTGAAGGCAGAATGTTACTGTCTACCACTTCGGGACTATTTTACCGTATCACTGCAGGCTAGACACCTCGATACGAGTCACACTTACGTGACTCCACTTTCACAGATGTTGAGGACATTGGATATATATTTTTGAATCTTGTTTGAGAGCAGCTTGACCAAAATATCAGACACCATCTTGAGCGTGCACAGACAAGAATCAAGGAGGAGCTCGAGGGGGAAAAGCACAGTTTCTTTCACAACTTTCTATTTTCAATACAATGTAACACCTTGTCGTAAAAGAAAAAGGGTGAACTATTCTGAAGTTCAAAAGTAAGGTAAAACTACCCAGTAAGATTTGATATTAGGCATATTTTACACGACAGGGAAAAAAAGGTCACTGTACATAAGTGTGTGAATTTGTTGCTCAAATTATATACTTATTGCAAAACCAAACATTTAAAAAAAGGATCTAAACGATCTAAAATCCAGGCCCTATAAAAAAAAAGTTAAAACACCCTTTTGATTAGAACTGTATGAATAACACTGGACAATCCCCCTCACAAGACCCTGCCATCTTAAGCTTCCTACATCACAGACACAGCATGTTTGACTTGAAAGAAATTATTCATTGACAGTGGATGAAGCCAATTCTTTGGAGAAATAAGCAATTGTATTAGTGTGATGATGAATTGTGGCAGATGTAATGATTTTGGCAGACATTTACAGCGAGAAGAAAGAACAAGAAATGGAGTGAGAGAGAAAGGAAACTGTTCATGCAAAGCCAATGGTCAAGGACGTCCACAACACTCTACAACAAAAGAGCTGGATTCCATTGAAACAGTTCAAATTAACTGAGCTACCGATGTGCAGTTCTCCCTTGAAAATAGAGAAAGAAAAGATTTGACTTTCCTTTGAGAGAGATAGGCAAAACTAAACAGTATTTTTTTCCAAATACTAATAACTTTAAAGACAGATCGTGTTATAGACATAGCCTTTTGTGGTCATTCAACATGCATGAATAATGAAATGAAAGAAAGTTGTATATTCTAAAGGAAACCTCAATCACCTAACGCTATTCAACAAGCTTACAGTTTTCCCTTCTTGTTACAGAAAGGAATAAGGTTGCTTTTTGTTGGGCACCGAAGCCCTTGCTCATTTGAGTAGGTCTGCAGGGACAAACATGAAAAAGGCCACACAGTGTTTGGAAATACTTCATGTTCCAACAAATGCTTTCAGTTTTAAACCTTTCAAGCATTTTTAAAGTCTCATAATAGGGCAGCATAGAGAAGATTGCACTCAGTGATTTGTTGAGTTTGTAAGGAAACTACTTCAATAAATCCCTATCTTTCAAAATGTTCTATTGGGACTAGGGCTGCTCAATTAATCGTATTTTAATCGCGATTACGATTATGGCTTGCAACGATTACGAAAACAACCACGTAATCGAAATAAAACGATTATTCTTTTTTCTTTTTTTTTTTTTTTTAAAATTGGTTTTTCAGTTGAATTATACTTAACTGTCAAAAACATACTGTTCACATTTTTTTTCTCCAATAAATTGATGTTTTCAAAGTAAATGGATAATCGTTTAGAATAATCGTGATATCAATTATTGACCCAAATAATCGAGATTATGATTTTTGCCATAATCGAGCAGCCCTAATTGGGACCTCAAAACACCATCAAGCAGAAACAAAACAGGAAGTTGAGATGAGAGTGTGTTAAACCCTTCCAAAGACCCTAAAACTGTAAGTCACAATGCAGGATACCATTTTAGAAAAAAGACTGCAATGCATTACCAGTGAAGGCACCATGACAAAACAAGACACCCCAACACGTCCAAAATCCACCACGCCCAAATCCATCACTATTTAGTTTTTCAATGCAACATTAGCCCCATATAATGCCTTACCCTGAAAGAGAAATACATTTGAGTTATGGGATGCTTTAGTACATACAGGCTCATGAAGTATGGAGGAAAGACAAAAACAGAGCAGTTGCTTAGAGGGGCCAAGCTTACACTAAACGTGCCATTCAAATACTTTAAAAAAGGTTTGTGTTTTTTTAAAGAAATGTCATACTTCTGATATATTTGCTGAAAAACTAAGCTTTAATGTACTGTGTGATTCTGGGTTATACATGGACTTTGTATTTATGAGGATACACTTTACATTAAGAAGTTATAAAAACCCAAACCACACTATTCAAGAGCAGGATCATTATAAGGAACAGTTTTACAAGTTGCTTGCTGGGATGCTTATCTTCATTGTTCAGATTTGTATATATGTTTTCAATCTTTCTGAAGTGAACAAAACATAACTACATTCTAAAGAAATGAGGCTTCTTGTTAGTGTCTTTACTGAATAAAAAACATTATTGTTTGTAGGATTACCTGATGTACTCATTTTAAACTGGACTAAATCGCGTCCTCCTGTGTGCCCTATATTTTATCAAAGGTTGTGCTTATAGTAGGGATGTAACGATACCAAAAACTCACGGTACGATAATATCGCGATAAAAAGTCCACGGCATGATATTTATCGCGATATTGAAAATATATATTTTTTTGTACTTGAATTTTTTTTCTTTATTAAATTAGAAATCTGATTTGTACAGCATTTTAGTAGGATAGTAGTATTTTAAAGTGTCAACAATATAATAATCAGACCCTGCAATAGAATAAATCAAGTTTCACTTTAGTTTTTCAAGTAACTCAACTAACTCACTCACTCAGCATCATCAAGGTTATCTTTTAGGAATATGAGCATGTCCACATTTCCAGGTAGAAGCTGGGATGTTTGGGCGTTTACAATATCCCCTGCTGTGGAAACAACTCTCTTGCTTGGTACTGATGTTGCTGGGACAGAGAGATATGCTTTGGCCATGGGTGACAGCAGTGGGTCAAACTGTGCATTGTCTCTCCACCACTTCAAAAACAATACAGTTGTTGCCAAGAAGGTGAGGCTTATTGACAGGGCGAGATATAAATATACTGTTGGTACTTGGTACTTGGTATGTACATGTAGCCCTGTACATACGATGTCCTTTTGTGTTTTATGTTTTATGTTCATGTTGTGACCTACTTTCTGCCATGTTGGACAGGTCTCCCTTGAAAAAGAGATCGATGATCTCACTGGGACCATCTGGTTAAATAAAGGTTTAAAAAATATATATTATTTAAAAAAAGAAATTACCGCGATATTCGATATATCGTTACATCCCTAGCTTATAGTGTCTCTCTCTGCAAATGTATGTTGTAGCAGTGTCACTATATTATCAGAAAACATTCACAACAGTGCCCTAAACGTATCCAGCTAAATTGTCCTTTGGGTCACTTGAGTATTATCAGAGTTTGACAGCTGATCTATTTAAAGGTGTTCTAGTGTGACTGTATGCACTGAATGAAAGAACATATACATCATCCCTGACACTCAGCCATCCCCCTGCCGTCACTTCTATTAAATGTGATAGCAGGGTGCAGAGAGACATTACACTGTGTCCTCTGTCCTTTGACTACATAGATTACGTTATTCATTTGAATAGAATATCAGTGCTCACAAAAGCATAATGGGCCCTGTGAGGAATTCAATCATCTTGGATAATCATCATTATCAATAATGCCAGTTAATTACCATAACAATGAGGAAGGTAATAAATGATGATGTCAAGAGAGAGCTAGGTTCGGGAAGCAATGGGGGCAGAAATCTCTTTTTCTCTGTGCTGAACCCCTCAAAGTGGGCCACAAGAAGGCTAAAAGGATAATGCCTCAGACATTCATTGACTACGGTCAAACTTCTTTCATTTCACTTCTGTTTTTGGGTAAGAGTGTGGATCCAGATTTAAGATGAAATGCAATCATTTGGTCCATATTGGCCAGCCCATTACACAGAAGAGTTCTCCATTTTAAACGCATATCACAGGCGACAAAGTTTGGACTATTCAAATAATCGTGCAGACCTAGTGTCCATCATTTTTTTTTTTTGTCTTGCAGAAAAGCATTTGCAGGGCGCTTCACCCATAGTGACGCTCAGAGATTTTCCACACAATGTTGGCCAGGTCAGCATTGTAAATGAGATTTTGTCTCAATGTTTTCATCTGGTTAAATAAAGGTTAAATACAAATAATAAAACATTTGTTGTGTTATGCAGTGTATTGTGCAGCTGACCGTAATGTGGCCTATGTAGTATATTCGTATTCATCATAGGCTTGTGTTGATTAAAGCCTAAAATGCATGCTTTTCCTCACTTTTGTATTTGTGCTTTTTATTGTAGAATTGCTGTTGACTGAACCCATGGTTTGTAATGGATAAACAAGAGATGAAGCGAAGGCACCACCACCAAATTCCCATGCAAGTAAACAACTGGACATCCAACAATTTGCATGCAAGCACATGACTGAAAAAGCTGTGACCATACACTCAGCATTGAGTAAGTGAGTGACTACAATTTAAATCTGATAGCCTACGACGGCAGATGGGGAAAATAATGAAAGGAATGAATCAAAATTGCAATCAAAGATGTGTGACTCAAGCATGAAGATTTGTGAGAGAGACAACAACAGAAGTGAGTGCGCAAGAAGGAATGACAAAGACAGACATAAAGCAGGGGATCAGGTTAACTCATTCAGGAGATTTGTGATCATGTCACTAAACTTCAGCTAATCCACAACAATATCACAGTATACACACACAGGCTATGAAAACAGAGCCGTTCACTTTCACACTCACAGATTTGGCAGTGGCGGAGATGTACTGGACCACCATTTCTCGCCTGGTGCTCAATTCCTTTCCACGCAGAGGGGCTTTGCGTTCTTCATTCAGGTTCATGTCCTCCTAAACGCACAGGAGACAGCAAAAACAATTGAATGTAAATGGTAGAAACGGAACAAAACACATTTATGTAGAACATTTATGAATTTTCAAAATAAAATGGAAAGCTACATAAACCAGGGTTCATACACTTTTTCACCAATGATTTTCAATGACTTTTCCATGACTTTTCCATGACCTTTTAACTAAGTTTCCATGACCAAAAAGCGGTACCACTGAAAATTGTTTATTTTAACATGGAACATGAAAATAAGGTCTGCATATGAAACATGTTGTGCCTATCTAAAACAAATCAAATAGTAGGCTTACTAGCTTCTACACGCTAAAGCAACTCAAATCTCTCACCAGCAAAATACCTCGTCAGTTAAATGCTATTTTACGTTTCATTACTATACGATACAGTATTTATTGTCATTATAGTATTACTATTTTGGCGATTAGCTAAAATATAAATTATATATTTGATGCAACTTTAGTTACATTTCCATGACTTTTCCAAAATGTTGGGAATAATATTGTTTTCCATAACTTTTCCAGGGCCTGGAATTAGCATTTTGAATTTCCATGACTTTTCCAGGTTTTTAATGACCGTAAGAACCCTGATAAACACTTGTATGAGTTTAACAAAATAGACAATAGCCGACTGTATGCCTCAACCTAATAGAACACAGCAACATACTGCTTCTCAACTCTTTGAACCACATTATTTACAGTACAATAGCTTCACTAGCAAAGCAAATATTTCTTTCCAACAATCATACTTTTATTTTCACTATAGTCCGTTTACATCATATCCCGTTCTTCTACAGGTGAATGCATTTCTTTTCCATCTAGGTTTCAAAGTGACGAGGTACAAGCAACAGGAAATATTGTCACTAAGAATCAGTCCTTGAAACGACAGTAGCAAGGCTAAAGCAATAAACTGTACACCCCAACTCTGCACACGAGAGCAACATCAAACAACACAGCTTCTATTGAGGCCATGCAATCACATCAGATAGGCCGGACAGGCAGGACAGGCAGGATCTGCGTGTTATTGGGAGTATTATCTTCGTGCTACTTTAATTCTGCATCACAAAAGAGGTCTTTCATGTGAAAAACATCAGGGGATGGAGCGAAGGCCGGACAGAGCACTAAAAGCCAGGGAATGACATGATGATTAGAATGGAGGGGGATGTTTATCAGAAGCACTCTCACAAAGAGACAGCTAGAATGAAAAGAACAAATTCTCCTCAGGGTTGTAGGACAGTGAGCCAAATGTGCTGGAGCTATGCTGCCCTCTGCTGGGGAGGACAGGAAGTCATATGTCCTTTCTTTGGTTGATCCGATTTGGCAGATATTCCTCTCCATCTTATCTAATGTAAAATTCACTGGATAATTATTAAATATTCTACATAGGTACATTTAACACAATGGTTTGAATATCTTACTAAAAGTAATCTCAACTCTTCATTTATCAGTGAAGCATGGACAGGAATCCCGTCCAGGGGCACTGTGACCTAAATTCCATCTACTACATTTCCTCCAGTAAATACCCTCGGAGCAAGAAAAACCATTAACATCGTTTTTGTGGAACAGGGAGGGGGGGAAAAAAGGAGCTGAAAGTTGCCACCGAAAGGAAACCAGCAGGTTTTTTAATTAATCTTTGAACCCTGCTAATTTATCTGCTTAATTGGCATTCAATAAACGAGGCATTATGTGGCGGGGTGAGTATGTCGTAGGAGGGGGGGACTAGTGGGCCTGCGGGACGCTTGTCAGGGGGCAAACTCGAGGAATGAGCCCTCCACGTTAAGTCTCCAAAATGATTAATGCTCTTTTATTAATTATACCCTCACAGGCTACATGAAAAGAGTCCCAGGATATCTTCCACTCTTCTTCCAGCGTAACTGAAATGATAGGATTTGAGCATGGATGACAGCGGAGTTACCAAGAAATGTTTCGGATCTTGTTGTCTCATGTTGGTCTGGGAAGCTAATCAGTCTGCTTGTCTTGCTAATGCCAAAATAATCTAATTCAGAAACCAGCCGGCTCTTTTTTTATATTCTTTTTTAAACTCATAAAATAGTTGAGATTAACAAGTTGCTGTTCCTTAAGCAAGCTCATTTTACAACCAATAGCCTCCGCCTTAAAACAATAAGAAAATGATAATAGTAATGTGCCTCTGTATCAGACACGCCCCTGTCCATGCTCTATATTAAAATAGACATAATTAAAAAAAACAATGAAATATATTGATAACAAATACATGTACATGTGTGTGCTCAATTAATGAATGAATGAATGAATGAATAAATGATCTTAATTTACATTACACACATTTGATTCAAAATGAAAAAAGTATACATTTAAGTATTTTGAAGTATTTAAGTATACATCCCACTGTGTTTTGGGACAATGCAGACACACATTCATCTTTAATACAGCGAAAGCCAAGACAGCAAACTCCAATCTAATTGAGCAGGTGTTCCAAGCACTAAAGACCAGCCCCAAAACAAGCAATTATTAAAAGACGGCTGCATGACAGACCTGGTAGCGCATCACTACAATAAAGCATGTCCCACATGATAAGGATTGGCAATAGGGCTGCACGATATATCGTGTGGTGACGATAATTGCGATATGTAATGCGCATGCGCGATATTCACATCCCAGGACGTGCAATCATTTCTTTTTTTTTTAAGGACTTGCAATATTAAGTAGGCAAATTAACTCAAACACGTCATGTTACAATTATTTTGCTGCTTGCTACAAAAGGAAAACTTGCGCGGCTCTCATGTCAGGGGTACTTGTGTGAGTGAGTGACATACAGGCTCTGCATGCACAGCTAACCACCAATCACAATCAAATCTCCAAAGCAAAGGGACCCGGTGATTAAAGGTAAAAACACTGAATAAAGTAGTTTCTCTCCAGGGCAGTTCGGCGCTGCTAACCGAGCTAGCTCAGCTTGTTGCTCTGATAACTTAAGATCCAGACGTCCGTGACTAAAATCCTTCATCCGGTTAAATATAGTTAAAAAAAATACCAATTACCAAAAGAACTGTCTTTTCTTCAATTCCTGTATGTTTTCATATCGCAATATATATCGCACGGGGGGGGGGGGGAAATCGCAATGTCCGTTTCTTCCAATATCGTGCAGACCTAATTGGCAACAAATATTAAAAAAAGTGGATTTCATTTAAACATGTTGTTCCCCCTACATTTGGGAGACAATGTATAGAAGTTCTACAATATTCCCACATGGTCTTTAAAGAAAGACATCATATGGATTGTTTTGTTTTAACTCTGAGATGCTTGGGTACAGAGCCAAAACAACTAAATATACAGTGCGCCAATGTCTTTCTACCTATGGGACTACCCTGCAGGAACAACATGGAGATGGGGAAAAGTCCTAACATCATGTGATGCGATGTGGCTGCAAACCAAGATCACCACAGGCTTTGAATCTCAGAAAAGTGCAATTAATGCCTAGCATCAAATACGTCTCATCCTGAAATAGATGAAAAGTCCACGCTATGGGGAAAAGTGGATCCGAACAAAGTAGAAGAGGTTAAAAAAATGTTTTGCTTCAACTGTGACCAATCGATTATTTTTCCCCACTACCCTCAAGTCTGATTCATGTGTGTGAACAGAGTAACTCTCCTGTGGGCTTGTTTTAATATCATGGTGCAGAGTGTAACTGCTGAGGGATCACATTGGAGCTTATTATTGGAGTGTTCATCCTGACAATGTCGCATGGAGAGAAACATAAAACCTCAAACTAACCACAAACAGCTCTGCAATGTGACGTTCTTTTTCACTGGTCCTATGTCTATGTGAGCATCTCGATAACATACACCTCTCTTCACAATGAGACGAAGCTCACTTTCGATGTAATCAATTCTTAGGAAGGATGTGATTCTCTTTGGGGATGTGATGCTGACAGACATCTAAAAGCACCATTTGGGCATTAATGCACTGCCTGCTAATGGCTACATCAGCACAGATGTCTTACAGTGCCAATATTCAACGACACACAGTCTCAACATTAGGGATGGAGAGGATACATGATGGATTTGGAGGAGAGGGGATTTAAGGGTTAAGAGGAGGATATATTATGAGTGGTGTGTCAAATTAGGGCTGCTCGATTATGGCAAAAAATCATAATGTCGATTATTTGGGTCAATAATTGTAATTGCGATTATTCATTGACTTTGAAAACATCCATTTATTGGAGAAAAAAATGTGAACAGTATGTTTTTAACAGTTGATTACCCTGAACGTTAAGTATAATTCAACTGAAAAACCAAAAAAAAGTTATAATAATAATTAAAAAATAATCGTTTTATTACATTTATTAAAATACGATTAATTGAGCAGCCCTATGTCAAATGTTCTAAAACATTTATGAATAAGCATGTTAATTAATACATTTAATTTTTTTTGTAACAACTGAAATAAAAATAAATGTTGATGCATAGAGAGTAAAGTAAAAGAAAAAGGGTTCTACAGTTGACTAGATGCTGATTAAATTAGATCACATGTTAGTGTGTGTGCTACTGTGTTCATAGGTTGCACCTCTTGGATTGGAGTCTGCTACGGCAACACAGCTGCCTCTTTAGTGAGATGCAAATACCGGACATTTAATCAGGGGATTTACTGCTGTGCATTTTGATGAGGGGCTCTGAATTCCATCCGTGCACATCTTGGGAAATCCAACGACAGGACACACCGAGTAAAAGACACACACTATACCCTTCTAAAGGCATTTCTTTCATGCATGTTCACCGCTATAGTTTTATGAATATACGTGCGCTCTTAAAAATATCTACAAAGTGTTGTGATTTGGTTATCTTTGATTTTGTTTCTTTCTATATTTCCCCAGATTCCTTTGATGACCTTTCACTAACAGGATATGTGCCATTTCGGCTTTGAGACACAAAGCGCAATGTGAAAAATACTTTGACTTTCTCCTACTCGTTAATGCACAGCAGGTGGTCTCACGAATGTGGCATGGGTCATCCCTTCATTTGAAGCACGCTAGACATCTAAAGGCTTGGCCATGTAGCATCATGAAAACAACAATCAATAACAGAATGGGTGTAAAGACGAATAGATCTAAAGTGTGTTTGTGTGTGTGCGGAGTGAATAACATAAAAAGAGATCGAGATGAGAAAAAAAGACACGAAGATAAGCAGCTGGTGTCAACAGAAACTACCCACCAGTGTCATTTCTGTGTTTGCCGTCAAAAAGCAGAAAAGTTTTTCTTTCTATAAGAGCAAGTGGTCAGGTGGCTTCAAAAGTACTTCAGTGAATACTCCATTTGATTTTGATTTTATTACTGTAATTATACTTCCATACACCAAGTGTCAAGGCCTGTCACATGTCAGAGCAGCAAGCATGCCCTCTGTGTCGTCTGTCACTGCGCAAATTAAAGCCTGGGTTTAATGTCACGCTACCGTGAGCACAAACATAGTAATTGAGAGGTGAGCTGAGTGACAGGGATGAGCACCCAGGCAAGGAAACACTGAGCAGCAGCCTGATGGAAACCAGGAGCATCGGCCGCATTTCTCTGGCCCTGGCAATAAAGACCATTGTATCAGAAAAAAAGAAAAGGCAAGCACCGTGTCACACACACATACACACTCAGACATTATCCACACACAACCCTAAGCAATGAAGCCAGAGTGATTCAGCTCCACACTTCAAAGAAATGGGCTGAAAGCTTTTTGTTAGATTTCAATCTTTCAGTACATAAGGCCAAAAATGCATTTCAATGGGGAAAATCACAAGTGTGACAGAAATGTGACCCCACAGATGAGTGCGAAGTGAATTCAAAGTCTGGAGCTTTTTCGACAGTGGCCTAGGGAATATGTAGGTGGGGCTCTGCTTCACAAGCACTTAACATTGGAATGCAAAAGGCATTCTTCTTCACTATAAATACTGCGCATATAAGTCTAGTTTACCTTTCTTAGTCAAATATAGCAGCTATAATTTTGTAAAACTATTCTCACATCAAAATGGTTGAATAAGATATTCCTGAATGCATTTCACACATACTGCGACTCAGGTTCATTCTCTAAAGAAGACGTCCTGTGTAACCCCATGAGAGGGCACTGTTTCGTGACACCATTGGAGTTGTGTACACTGCTTTCTAGTTATGCTGCTATGCCTGGCATTATTGATTTGTGGGCTTTTAATCTGCTCAGTATTTACAGCATTTCAGAAACCCAAGTTACCTCAGTGGTTTACCATCATACAATTGGATACAAAGCACTTAAAGATGTCCTACCTAGATCGTAGTTAAACAAAATAAAAGTCACATTTTACAAAATTCTAAAAGATTTGACCTGCGTCTCAGCACTTAACTTCCAGCCTTGTCCAACTCTTCTCATCAAAATACACAGTTTCTCTACTTGTTCAAGGTTCTTTATTTAGTCATACGAACATAGCTACAGTGTAGCTATGCCGAAGAAAATCTTAGGTTCTTCTCCAACTGCGCAACACAATAACACAGATAAACAGACAAATAATAATAATAATACATTTGACTTATATAGCACACTTTAAAGACAAACGTCATCTCAAGGTGCTTCACAAAGCTATAAGGAAAAATAAGTAAGAAGATATCTAAAGGAGCATATTCGATACAATATGGCAATATAAAAAATTAAAATAAAAGGTTAAGAGCATAAAAGGTTTAAAAATAAATAAATAAATAAAGTAAAGGACATATATACTAAATATAGTGCAAGTAAATAGTAAATACAAAAGAAAAATAGTTTGAAAAAGTGAAAAAGTGAAATAGTGCAACAAGAGCCTATATGCAAGTTATTGGAATGATATATTAGATAAATAATTACTAAGTAGCAGATGAATGTTATGGCATACTTGCCAACCTTGAGACCTCAGAAATCGGGAGCATTTCAAAACCACCGCGGGGGGGGTGCTAGTGGTTCGCCGGAGCTGTATAACATTAACATGCTTATTGTAGTTGTAAGTGCACTGCCTTGCGACCTAAAGCACCATCCTTGATGGAGCATATGTGGGCTGGTCCTGTATTTGACAGGAAAGGAGTGAGCAGAGGGTAGAATTGTCGATTCTTGTTCTGTTTTCTGTGACAATCTTCCTCACCCTCTCAGACTTTCAGTTGCGCGTGCTCCTAAAGAGACGTGTTACCATGGAAACCAAACAATGGTGGAGCTGTATTAAAGTCCGAGTGGAAACAGTCCTGAGTAAATCTGATTTTGTCAGAAATCGGGAGAACTGCGGGAGAAATATGACCCCGGGAGGAAACCGGGAGAGGGCTATGAAATCGGGAGTCTCCCGCGAAAATCGGGAGGGTTGGCAAGTATGTGTTATGGATGTTGTGCGCGTTTGTGCACAGATTTATCATGCATTTACGATTTCACAATGCTGTGCTTTTTACTGACTATTCAGTGGCAGCTGTGAATAAGCTGTTGTGGAGTGCTAGAGATGACCATGTGCAGAGGGAAACACAACAAAAGAAACACAAAGCTCACCATCATCTTCTCGAAGAGGTCATTGATCTCCTTCTCCGAGAGGTTCATAGAGCGGTCGTCAAAAAGGGGCTGAGGAACAGGCATTTCCACCTGGGTAAAGAGGGGATCTGTGGAGTGCTGTGTTGAGTGCTGTATAAGGGGCTTCTCCTTCTTATTCCCCGTTTTCCGGAAACTGGTAATGCGGTCACGCTGAAAGAAAACACAGTGTTTGAAATGTTAAATATGGCACTGCTAACAATCCAGTTCAGTGTTTCCCCTACCATTGTCTTGGAGGGGCGCGGGGCTCCGTTGGAGGAAATTCAAGGTGTTTAAAAAAAAAAAAGAAGAATTATAATTATTTTTTTATTTTTGTATATATATATATATATATATATATATAGCACCAAATTGCAACTAATCTATATCTACTGTCACTTTTCACATTGAACATGTGCTCTTTTCTTAAATAAACTAAACGCTTTCATTTTAAGTTGTGAGTTTAGTGTTTTTGACCCTAAGAAACACTGATGCATTAATCAATAACAATAATCCACAGCTCCTCTCTCTGCTCCAGAGGATTTCAAAAAATATATCCCAATGCCACTCCCGCCGCTCAGGCAGCTAGCCCCCACCCCCCCCCCTCCCACACATCAGAGGGCTGTTGTCTTTCTTGCTTTTTGAGGACACTGTTCACCTCAATTTACATTTAACAGAATCCTCACATAGCAAGGGCAGCTCTGAAGGTGTGTCTGTGTTTTTTGTAGGTCACAGTGACCTTGCCAAACTTTAAGACGGACCCTAGACGCTTTCCTGAGAATGAGATGGACGTGAGATCACAGTGACCTTTTACCACCAAAATGTAATCAGCTTATCCTTGATTTCAAGGCAAGGTGAGAGCCACATTTCAAGACATTTCAAGAAATTCCCTCCAGGCGTTCCTGAGATTTCACGAGAATGGGATGGCATGAAAAGAAGAACATTTCTATTTCACAAAGTAAACTGTATGAAACGTTTCAGGACTGTACTTACCATCATACCCATAGTATTACCTGGTTTATGCATATGGTATTAGAAAAGTTTTAGCATACATTCACTATCATAACATCAGTGTGAGCTTCAGTTGAGTTTGTTTGTTAATCATGTTGAGACTGATGAACGCAGTGTATAATAAAATGTAATACAAAAGCAGAAAAAGTACATAAACTTCATGCAAAAAGTAATTGTTAGTCGAATGTATTAAAACGGAAATGGAGTTGACGTCCTGGATGAATGAACACATAAATGAAATGGAAAAACAAAGATGATATGATGACATACATGACATACATGACGTCACTACTATTAGTTTGCTGAGACTGGATGGATCAAACATACTATGTGCATTGCTCACAAAAGCAGCATAAACTTCTTCTAAGTGTCAAAGTTAAAGCTATTTGTTGTCAAAGGGTATTAAAAAAGCTCCAGGCAGAAACGTCTAATCGGAAACGCTACTGATAATTGCACACTAAATGATCTATGAGCTTCTTATACAAGTCTAAATGTGATGGGTTGATTTCCGTTCATTATGAAAGACGTAGGAGCGCTGAATAATAGCACCAGGATAAGTCATCTTTTAATTACACGGCAGTATGGTGGACTACCACAATGGAACTTAAGACAGGGTTTAAGATAAGCCTTTGCTGTGACTGTAAGTAACATTAACTGTCACACTTTAAAGTACATAGATGTATTCTATCATCAGTGTCTCATGTTAGGTTTCAAATGTAAACTGAATTATTTACTACTGGCACATTTGATCCATCCATATATTTCAGTTATGAGTTCCATGCAGCAGTGACAAAACATGAGATGATGTCAAACAAAACTAGGCACAGCAAAATTAAACCGAGCACCTTACCATATCATCAGCCAATGTTTTTATATGTATGTTCTGTTGGAGGGAGGGCAAAGTGTGAAAAACAAGATCCAAAAGAAAATGACAACAGCAAAGTGCACAGTGTGTATCCCATTGCAAGTGTGCGCACATTAGGGCTGTGCAATTAATCGTATTTTAATCGCAATTACGATTTTGGGTTGCCACAATTACGAAAATAACATAATCTAAAAAAACATTTTTATTTTGCTTTATTTTTATTTATCATATGTAGTAACTTGTGGAAGTGCACTCCAAAAATATGTGTTGTTCTTGTTTATTGGTATTTATTATTTTTATATTATTCATTTAAATGTATCATTTATTTTTGTATTGGTTTTTCACTTGAATTATACATTCAGGGTAATCAACAGTTAAAAAGATACTCTTCAAATTATTATTTGTTATAAAGTTCAAGAAATGGATGTTTTCAAAGTCAATGAATAATCGTATTTAATAATCGTGATATCAATTATTGACCAAAATAATCGTGATTATGATTTTTGCCATAATCGCACAGCCCTAGCGCACATGTACAGTATCCTTTGGATAGTATCTCGTTTTCTTATAACCAATTAAGTTTCCGACTGAAAAATGAAATTGTATACACCAGAGAGGCATAAGGACAATGCCTTTAAATATCCTGAAACCACAGGATATGTTTTAGTGGTTTAATGAGCATATCCTGGACACTGTACATGTGAAAGAATAGTTAGGGTAATACTTGATGATCTCAAATGATGTGTTGTGTAACATCTTGTGTGAGAGTGAACATCCCAAGCACACACACATGAAGACACAAACCAAACAGATACATAAAAAAAAAGACATATCAGGAAGCACCTCAAATCCCAGAGACATAATGAGAAAGCACACCTGTTCAGACAACCCATTGGAAACATGCAAGTAAGTGCTGTTTGGTTATAGTTTGGTGTATCCCAAGATTAACACACATTAGCAGGGCAATATGTTACAGTCTCGCATGGTTGGCCACCAAAGGGTAATATTATCTCTGTGTGTTCTAAAGAGCATCTCTTGTAGTGCAGGTGGCCCAAAAGAATCATTCATGTTCACTAATTGTTAATATAAACTGCTCTCAAAGAAAACTCCCAACTCCTCAATTATCTTTGCAATCCTTTGCGTCCTCACAAAATGTTACAAATAGCTCATATAACAAAATTAAAACCACAAGTTCCCTTTACTACAGATGTTTATCTTCATCTGAGTCACAATAAGACAGGCTACTGCCAAAGGCTTGTGGCTCTGCAAGGGACAGCCATTTCAAACACACCTCAAATGGGAAGCAGCAGCAGCACCGCCATATGCTGTGGCGCTAGGCTGTGAAGCACTAATGAGTAGGGAGATGTGGGGTGGTGATGGCCATAAAGCCTGCCTCTAGCCGCAGACTTCTCCACTATTCTAATCAGGAAACTACTGATGCTGGGGCGAGCAAACAGATTGGCTCTAACCTGCACCTCTCTCTGTGAATCTTCATCTGCTGTCGCTGTGGGCAACACTGAGCCGACATTTAAACTGCCATATCTATCACTAGTTTTGTCTGCAACAGCTGATCAACAGTTATGGGATGAAGCTATGAAACATAGAAAAACAAACCTCTGTCTACGTGCACACTTTGTGTTGTCCAAGCTGTTATTTCACGTCAACAAAACAAATGTGTCATATTCATCCGGCATTATGCATGAAAGGCTCTGTCTGGGATTTCCATGTCTTTTTTTCAACGTCATTTGTGTTCGTTTTTCATATCTGCGAAACGTCTCACAATATTCTGACCTGAGCAACAACTTTCCCCACTTCTAACTCAGGGTATGTGTCATTAAGCCCAGCATTCTCTTGCAGTCTGAAACTGCGTGAAACAATAGCTAATTTTCAAATGGAGTACTTAGACATTTTCTAATCAATTTAACAACAATCAAACCACTGTTTGGTTAATTGCCTTGACTTGAGGGCCTTTCCTTGCCCATTATCTTGGCAACATCGCAACAACGCAATTTAACATCTAACAATTAAGCTTGCATGTCCTCTGGGCTTCTCCCGCTTATTAAAGTAAACTTTTTCATCATAATAAATGTTTATTACCAAACACATATTCCTCTAAATAACCTAATCAAATTAGCTCTGGGTCCCTCCTTAATCAAATATGATTATGACTCCATGCAGATCTTTAAGAATGAATTCGCAGAGCAATATCCCACAACTTGAGAGTCAATTTGGGTACACAAAGCCATATCAGTGTTCACATAACACACGATAACTTTTTTAATTAATCTTACAAAATACAATTATTGTTAATATTACATTATCTCATTTTGATATCATCCTTCTATTGATTTTAGTTTTATTATAAAAGTCCACTGGGTGTCACATCAAAGACGGACAAAGGGTAGACTTTGTTTCAAATCGGCTACCATTGCACAGCTTTTAAAAAGCAACGCCTGTCATTCCCAATTGAACGGACCATCTGTATGACATCATTTGAACTCACTCACTGGAACTATCACTATACAATCAGAAGCCATGATTCCTTTGTGAAAAGAGTATAGGAGGAAATTGGGTTTTACTTTAATTAGTTCTTATAATATGCTGTAAGGCCTTGTCATCGTGTGTTTCTACCAACCCATCATTGTCTGACAAAAATGTAATCATTTCATAATTTAATTCTATCAGACATTTGGGGTTAAGAAAATCTTATTAGCAATGCAACATTCAAGTAAAAACATGCTTTGTAATTCCTCAGTAGACTTGACCTTTCTAAAGGCAAAATTCTGTGACAAACTAAATGTAATTGTGAAGGAGCGCACTACAGGTAATGCACACAACACGGGAGACTATTGCTTTTGTTGTAAAAGTTGCATCCCCATAGCAACCAGCGGAAATGTTGTTATTCCTAAAAAGCGGTGATGAATGTGTTCTATACTTCTAGATTTTATTTTGTACTTTTACAGGAAAACCTGGTTTGCTTATAGACATATATATATATATATATATATAAACAACAAGAGTATAAAGCATTTCATATTGAGTAACACATACAAAGATCGCAACACACCTTAAACTCCTAAGGCTTTTGTTGAGCAGGATATTTATCAGTAGCCAGAAAATACTAAGCTGATGGAAAAAAAAAAAACGGATAAGCTAAATGCAAAGAAATAATTGTATCCACAAGACAAGAAGCAGAGCTTGAATATATTCAATGATAATTCAAATACTGCCAATGAATCAGGTACTAAATAAGAGTGCATGTGCAGTCTAATTTTTGTAATATATGTCTGTCTGTGCCTATTAATAAACCACGGATGAGATACACATTTAATATTGGAAAAGTAAGAATCAATTATGTCTTGTTCTGAACTGAAAAATAGGGCCTCTTAAATTCAGCTGTGGCTCCTAAACATGTTGATGAGGTGCTTTATCTCGGTGTAATCATATGTCGGATGTACCGCATGTGCTCAATCTTGGGGCAGTGTAGTAACTGAATTAGATAGAGTCTAAATAAATGAATATATCTTCATTAATCTTGTTAAAAAGTCTTCTCATTAGCTGTCTTTGTAAACTCAAGAGAGATTATGCAGATTATAGAAGCATAAAAGTATAATTTATCCTTCTTGATTAAATCTATCAAATTAATATTTATGTTTGCACTGTGACTGTGCCCAATTCAAGCAGAGCAGAGAACGGGGGAAATAGACACACTAACAGTAAGACCCTATTTATACCAGAATCAGAATACCTTTATTCGTCCCAACGAGGGGACATTTACATTTGCTCCAGCAGAGAAGAGACAAAGACAGCTTCATATTAACTAAGAAGCATGCATAGAAAAAGATTAAAGATTGTAAACACAATTTACAAAATACACATCCTGTAACAGTTTTGAAGATATAGCAGCCAGGTATATGTATTGCACATAATTTGTATTTCACAACAAGGGGTGTTATAGCATAGTCAGTGTTGTGTGTGTGGGGGTCTACCAGGGGCCGTGGTGGTTATATAGTCTGACTGCTGCAGGAAGGAAGGCCCCGCGGTATCTCTCCGTGAGACACCGCGGGTGCACCTGGCATTTCATCTGACATATCCAAACTTCATCTAGAAAGCAATCATTCATTTAGCATACACAAAATGTGCTATTTACACAACTTTAACTTCAGCAGCCAGGTATGAATTATAAAACCCTTCTAGTGTATTCCCTCACACTATGCAAATATTTGTTCTGAAACTTCAATGACACTAAACATCTGTTTCCTTTGCCCTACAGCCTAAAGCCTCATCTTTATTCAACCGTGGACAGAAGAGCTCATCTCTCCGGCACTAGGACCAGTTTCAAGAAGGTGCTGCTTCGAGTTGTCTGAATAACTTTAGAGTAAGATCATTGGTACTCATTTTTGTTAAAATCAAGATCATTCAGTCAACCTGTTTCTTGGATCAGGGTCCTAAGTTGACAGCATTTTAGGAATGTGTATTGATTATAAACAATTCCCAGATGTTTACTGAAATGTATCTATATCATTTATCTATCCAGTCCAACTTTCCTCGAGCAACAGAAAGGTTCCCATGCCATAAATCGGTGAGTTGGTAACAAATATGGGAGTAAAACTCTGAGATTTAAGTATTGAGCTCATTATGAGTGCTGAACAGCACATGATGAGATACAGTGTCGCAACTGTAGGCAGTGCCATAAGCACACACATGAGTCATGCAAACACACAGAGAAGCAGCCTCTTATCCCGGCACAGAAAGCTCTCTCACACACATCCACCATAATGTGAACTCTCCACAAACTGGTTAAGGAACTATTTAATCAAGCACAGAACACATAGTTATTACACTATAAAAATATGTAATATTGACAGTATCGGTGTTTATTTTGTTCTCAAGCACAGTATTGACTTTACATTTGTCCTTCCAAAAACTCAAATATTTTTCAGAACATGTAATATTGAAAAAAGACGGTAAAAGAAATGCAGTAGGTTTCTGCGAGAGGTGCCTTTAAAAGGGCATGAGCCTGTGGTAGCTTTATTATTTCAGGACAGTGCTTGGACTGTTTACAGCTTCCCAAAACAGCAACTATTGAAACAGGGAAGCACAAAAGCCAGTAGAGCTAAGATTTGAATGGCACCACACTGACCATGTGACTGCAGACTAGCACAGCTCTGCCCTCAGGTTATCGCCATCTCTGTTGAAAGCACATTTGTAGTATCGCACTCATGAGTGGGTGAGCATGATATGCAGCTATTACAAAAGTCAAGGTTAATAAGACAGGTTGGAAATGTAAGCGTATAATATTATTAAACTGTTCATGGCGTCACAAGAAATGTCACTTTACAGACTATGGAATTAAAAGATATCCAGCAAATACTATTTGAACTGCAGCCACTTTGTGATGTAATAATAACTTGTCAAACTATAATAGCTACAATTTGAAATAAAACATTTGTGGTGTATTGTTCACATCTATTTTTTATTTGTATCACTATTTTTTTATTGTATCACAATTGTTGTATTTGTACCACTATTTTTTATTTGTATCACTGTAATATATATTTAATATGTATATATGACCAAAATATGTATATAAAATTGCAAAACTCCGTCCCACACTCTCCCTGTGAGATGCGGAACAACTGGTCCATGCCTTCGTCTCCTCAAGGCTCGATTACTGCACCGCTCTCCTCATCGGGACTCCTCGCGGGAGCCTTAAGAAGCTCCAATACGTACAGAACAGTGCCGCTAGGATCCTGATGAGGGTGAGAATATACAACCACATCACACCCGTTCTTCATTCCCTCCACTGGCTTCCTATCTCATTCAGGATCTAATTCAAGATCGCACTACTGACCCATCAATGCATCCATGGGAACGCTCCGTCATACCTAAAATAACTACTCACATCACAAACCTCCTCACACAACCTCTGTTCCACAACAAACCATCTGCTTCGCCCCCCGAGGAGTCGAGGACCAAACTCCGCACAATGGGGGATCGGGCTTTCTGTGCAGCTGCTCCTCACCTGTGGAATTCCCTCCCAGACCACCTGAGGACTCCACAGACCACCTGAGGACCCCAAAGACCAC